>CM031373.1:59908326-60398272 GCA_018208015.1 Medicago ruthenica
ACACTCCAAAAACGTCCCCAGAGGTATTTTAGGGGACGTTTTCCAGGGGTTGCGAAAATATTTCTGGCAACAGTCAGAAAACGTTGCCTTAGCTACTTTTAGGCAACAATTTTTACATGTTGCCTAAAAAAGTGTTGCCAGAGACAACAAATGGTGTAGTGCCTCCTGAAACACTACCCAATCGATCGACCCATCCGACCTTTTGGCATGACTAATGCTATCCCTCCATAACCTACGCCTCTCAGCCTCAGTTACAGGCTCGACCACCCGCCCCACATCGTCACACTCCCTAATCAAAACCATAGTGAAAAGCGAAGGAAGAAGACGAATTTAGATAAAATACCTGTCGAAAGAAGCTTCGCGCGACTCAGAATAACTGGAAACGAGGGTGATGCCAACGACGACACTCGAGCAAGGAGCAGACACAGAGAAATGAGAAATGAAACGCGAAATCAGCAGTTAAACGAGTTACGATACCTCAAAAAACACAAAGCCAACATTGAGTGGGACACAACTTCCGAGGGCGACGAGATTAAGACACGTCACGAAAGTGAACAATCATAGAATTTTATCCGTACGATTCGAAACTACGAAAAACATAGAGAGTCGTGCCCTTTGCATCACATCGCCAAACCAGACGACGCCCCAATCTAGCGTTGCACTTGTTGGGCTGCGACGCATCACAATTAAAACACTTCACCTCGTCCCGACGGCTCGTGCTTGTTGGGCTATAGATCATTTGGAACGTTGAACAGGACGTAGTCACCATCTTCATTCACATGTTGGGCTAGTACCCGCGAACATGTTGGGCTGGCGCCCTTCACATACCTTGGGGGAGCATCCCACCCCTCAGAGCCAATCAACTACTAGGCTACAAAAACCGAACTAGGAGAACAGTTAATCACTTCGCATTGTCCCAAAGCTCGTGCTTGTTGGGCTGTGGACTATCAATCTTATCATCTAGGGCACAAAGCCCTCTAGAAGGGCTTGGCGCCCTCAAGCAAGGGCCCGACGCCCTCGATAAAGACCGGCTAGGCCTTAGGCGAGCCCGCAAGGAGCACCGCCTCAGAGAGCTTCTAGAAGCCACTAGACGCTTTAGGCGTGGCTTTGGGCCCAAGCCACTTGGGGCCAAAGCTACAGGAAACCTAGCCCATACAGGGCTATAAATACCCATTTGAGAGTCATTCTCAAGACATCTCAATCACAGACTAAACCCTAGTTTTCTAGATTGTACTCATTGCAAGTACAGTTTTCAAGAGTGATATCTTTTGGCATGAATATGAGCAAATTCTCCATCAATAAGAGTTTCTTCTGGTTCCAACAAATCTCAGACTAAGTGGATTACTCGAGAGGATCAAAATACACGCTATTTTCATGGAGCCAAGAACATAAGAAGGAAAAAGAATATTTATGATATGTTGAAGAATGATACAGGGAAGTGGATTAGTGATACCGACTTGCTTGAGGAGTTAGCCATCAGCTATTTTGAAAGATTATTTAATGAAGATGCTTATTTCTGCCTTTCTCATAGACTTTTAAGTCTAACTCTGTTTGAGATTGATTTGTTGAACCGGAAGGTGACACAGGAAGAGGATTTTCAAACTATTAAAAGTATGGGAGTCTTCAAGGCTCCAGGTAAGTCTTTTACTGAGATGATTTTAAATACTCTTAAAGACCATCATCAAGTAGCTGCATTAAATGAAACACTAATCATTTTTATTATGAAAGTTGATCATGTGGTCTCTATGAAGCAAATAGAAAGTATCACTGAACCTGGTGAAAGGATTCAAAAGTTTAAGTAAAGGGGTCGGAGTATGTATGATAAAAATGTGCCTTGGGTGAGTTTCATTGAAAGAAAAAAGTGAATGATGATTCTTGGTTAAGACTCATACTCTTCACGGATCATCCTCTTATTTATAGATGATAATGTCCTCATTATAGTAATATAATAATGTTTTTAGGGGCATAGTTGAGATATAAAAACTGGCAACTCATTATAAGAATTTATCTTGTTTTAAACATGCATATCATAATGTTCTTGCATAGTTGAGAACGTTATCGACTGATACAGACGTGATGTCTGAAGAATTTTTTTACTCTATGGAGCTACCTATAAAATTCTGATCAATGTTGAGCTCTCTTTGGAAGCTTAAAAGAGAAAGTAGCTTGTTTCAACTATAGCAAGTACGTTTTTGTCTTCCAGTGCCATGAAAATGGAGCATAAAATTGCAAGCCCTTCCATACTTGGGGACTTATTATAAGATTATTTCTTCTTTATTGATGTGTTGCATCACTCCCGTTTATCTTGAATTGATCCATAAAAATAGTTGAAGCGCACTTAGATTATTGCCGACCTTTAATATTTGCATAGAATCTTTGAAAATCACCATAATGTTCCCAACTTCAGCGGAATATTCTGAATTGAACTTGAATCCCTCATCTTCAATTAATGGCGAGTTGTTTGATTCCTTTTGATTCAAAACAAATCTTAAACAATTTTGCAACTTCTTAGATCATGTTATGGCATATTTTTTATGCTTAGGATCATGAAAATGTACTTGATCATTCTCTAAATATTTTCATCTACAAACTTCTTTGTAAATAAATCAATCATGAAATGGTTTCTTCTTAAAAGTTGATTTTGTTAGTTTGTTGAACTAATATGAATACTTTTGAGTGGAATTATATGTTCATCACGGTGTTTGCACTATTTTTGTTGTTGGTCAAACAACCTTAAAATTTTTTGTTGTTGCACTATTTCTCACAATTTTGTTCGAGTCTTCATACGATGTGTCTTCTTTATTGCATAGCTTTGAGAAGACTTAGTAGGACGACACCTTGAGTAGGTTTTGATTCTTTTGAATATCCTCGTAAATTGTATCCATCATTCCTTTAACCTTAACTGTAGTGGTAAATCCTCAAAGTACGCGACACAAAAATTCAATGTGAGTTGTCATTTAAACTTCAAGTATAGTATTGGATAGCTTTGATGAAATGTATTCTTTCATGATTTTTAAAATATGGACCACACAGGTCTTTATGACACACAAGTCTATGTCATTGTTCTTACAGTAATGACAACCAACAAATGTGGAGAATATTTGATTTAGAATTGAATCGTTCTCAAAATCTTACACCTTTAAGATATTAATAAGAACAACTTCTATTTTGGACCGGCCCAAAGTCAAATATTATATCAAGGCCCAATCATTAAAGGATTTATTCAATGGAACTATTCCACTGCCTTAGATCCTCTCCGACTCGTAACACCTCAACGACCAACAACGCCTCCCAACAACAACCAAATCCAAACATTGATTAGGTTGTCTATTACGATCATGCCATCACTCTCGACGACTCCTCTTTGATAGACATGGCAATGGGGTGGGGTGGGGACGAGTTTTACCTTCCCCGTTTCTATCTCCGACTCTCATATGCTTACCCGTTACCCTACCCATACCCAACAGGGATGAGAAATTGAATCTCATCCCCGTCCCCAACGGGTTCGCGTATCCCCGCCTCATCTCCATCCCCACTGTGAATCATTTTTTTAAACAAAAAGAGAAGTTTTTTTTTTTCAATTTCGAGGGCAATGTTGTAATGCATTATCCAACAATATGCTCATTTTAAAATTTTTTTAATTGAATGATTTGGTTGCTCCTTTAAAAATCAATTGCAAATTTTATAACATGGCAAATATCAATGAGTAATAAAGTAATTTTTTACATACAAGATGAGTTTGGGTATGAGTTCGGGGTGGGTACCTAGATCCATGTTACCCATCTTGTACCCGTGTTTTAAAATCGGGGAAAACCCAAAATCATACCTGAATCCAGTCAAAACGGGGAAAACCCGTCAAATTGGGGTTGGTTCGGGTGGGTAACCGCGAGTATGAGTTTTTCTGCCATGCCTACTCTTTGAGACCTATAAATTACATTTATTGACTGTATAGAACGACTAATCTTAGTTCATATCATATATCAATATCTATAATAGCTTGACATAATTTATTTTTGAGTAAATTACTCTATACTCTCTTCAACGATAATGATATTACAATCCTCTCCTCTCATGTTTCAAAACATACACAACACTTCATCCAAAGACGCTGAATAGTAATAATCCCTTGCTCTTGTTTCCCAAGCTTCAAAGTAGATATATGTATAATCCACACATCATTTCGAAACTCCACACACAAACACAACAACAAAATCAAATTGCAATATCTTTTCAACACGACTTGTTAAAAATTAAAAGAATATATTAACATCAAACACGACGATGGCTGACTAGATGAACTCTCGACTATGGAAAGAGGAATATGGAAGATATGACATTGAAAAAAAAATTGGACAAAAAAGGTCATTTTGATAAAATAAAAAATTGTTTAACGTAAAAATATAAATTTGGATCAAAGTATATTTAAAGGGAGGGTTGTGTATTGTCATACCCCAATTTTTGACCTAAAATTTCTTTTTTACTCGTCTTTTTGGTTCGGAATTTTTCGTCATCTCAGACGAAATTTCGGCAGAGAGGTATTTTAAAATACCTCATTTTTTTTTGGTTTCGTTCGGGTCCGTTTTTTTTGTCTTTTACTCTTTTGTTTTTTATCTTTATTTCCCTTTTAAATGTTTTTATTTTTATTTTATTTAACATTTTTTTTGTTGTTTTTTGTTTTCCTTTTTTAACTCTGACTTTTGGTAGAGGAGACTTTGCTCAGACTTAATTTGTTTTGAATTTGACTTTTAAATTGTCATTTACTGATTGTTATGGTCAGTAATGACAAATTGGTGTATAAGGTACTGAGCAGTAATCACTCAAGAAAAAACGGGAAAAAACGCAACAATCCAACAAGAGTCAAAAAACAGAACAGAGCAGTAAAGAATCCTTATCACAAAACACAGCCACACACGGCCACTCTCCCACAAACCCACACACGGCCACTTACCACCACCACCACTCACGGCCATATCACCTCACCAACACACGGCCCAGCCACTCACCAACACACGGCCCAACCACTCACGGCCATCACAGCTGAAACCTCCCTTCTCCTCCTCCACAGCCCAAACACGCGGCCACTTACCACCAACGACCAACACACGGCGCCCCCCCCCTAACCCACACACACACACTCGGACGCGCTTCCTCCTTCAACCACCATCACAAAACCGTGGCCAAAGCCCAAAAACCGAACAATATTTCACAAAGGTAGTCTCCGTTTTTTTTTCCTAAAATCCAGATCTGTTATCTTTTACGAATTTTTTAGAGAAGCGGGCGTAGGATTCGTTAAGGGGAAGAGGAGAGGGTCTTGAAAAACTATTTTTTTTTTAAAAAAGGAACAAAACTTGCTCCGGCACGGTGGCGCCGCCGGCCAACCACCGTGCCGGAGATTTTTCTGGTGGCTAAGCTTTAGAGAGAAGGGAGAGGGAGAGGAAGAGAAGAGAGAGAAAGTCTTTGTGAAAATGAATGAAAAAAACCGGCCTTCTCTTTTTATAAACACCGAACCGGTTCGGTTCGCTTAAACCGGACCGGTCCGGTTTTCTCCCCTCCTTCAGCCCATTACACGCCCAGTCCCCTCTTCCTGTTTTTTTTTTCAGCTTGCTAAATGCACCTCCCATCTGCTTCTGCACCCCCTTTTCTCTCTATTTTATTTTCTTTTATTTTCTTTCCTTTTATTTCTTTTCTTGCATTTTATTTTCAGTTTTATTTTTATTCTCATGCATTTTACTTCACTGCCATTATTTTTAGTACATCATGCATTTTTATTTTTTTATTTTCCTTTTATTTCATGCATTGTTATTTTCTTTTTATTCTTAGCATACTTATTTTAATGCATTTGCAATTTTGTTTTTTTGTTTATCATTTTGTCTTTTTTTATTCCATTTTATTAGAATGTATTTAGGTACAATGTAAATATAAATGAGAATATGCACTGACACCCACACTTTATCTATTCTGCTTTATTATTTTTTTATTTCGCTTTACAAAAAAAAAAATCAAAAATATTAGGTTAGTTTATTTTCAAAGGGGATTTCGTGGTGATCCAACGTCACCACGGAGATTCCTCGCGTTTAGCTTTCAGTTATGTTTTTAGTCTTAGTTCATTATCAAAAAACAACAAAAACATGCAAATAATCAAAATTCAAAAAAAAAAAAAAATTTCCTAAACAAACCTTGATTTTCAATCTAGTGTCCTTTTTTCTCTTTTATTTTCTTTAAATAACCATTAATCTACTTTAATAACACTTGAATCATTTTCAAAATAAAAAACACAAACCAATTTCATTTTGCCACTTGGCCTTTATTTTATCTTTAAAACTTTTTTTAAAAACCAATAAAAAATACAAAACAAATCAACCGTCATTTTTACCCCGAACTACGAGGTTTTGATCCATCACGGGTACGTAGGCAAAGGACCTTGTCCTTCCAAATCATAAAAAATGAAAAAATAAAACATTTTCTTTTCTCACTACTTTAATTATGTCTCTTAAAAAAATAAGCAAGTTATAGCCAAAATAAATAATAAAATCAAGAGGTTCTCGTAGAGTACTACAAACGTTTAGGGTGCTAACACCTTCCCTAAACGTAACTAACCCCCGAACCCTAAATCTTTAAAATTGTGGTAATTTAGAACTTTTTCCCATTTTCTTTTGAAAAATTAAAAGTTCAGTCGTGAAATAAAATTAGTGAGTCAACGCTAATCAATAGCTTGATCTCCGAAAATCACCGCGACAGAAATGACGACTTCACTGGGGACTTCCCTAAGAGAGTTAAGCCTAACTTGAATTTATTTAATTATCTTGTGCTATAACTTGCTTAAATAAAAATAAAAATGTAAATACGTACCTATGTGTTTCTTTTCTTTTGCGTGAGTGGTGAGATAAGTCCTACACCCGGACTTGAGGGAAACATAAGATAGGATGGTGGTATAATCAAAGTGTCTTTCCGTGAGTGAGTTTCGGATGTGGCACATGTGATAATCCCACTCAATGGAGGAATCTTGGAAGTATTACTATGTTGGCATGAGTAGTCGTGTTCGGCATTGTTATTTTCAAGTGACCTATGAAGTTGAGGACCTTTAGAGTTACCTTTAACCCATCTTGGCCTTTTAGGACGTAGTGCGGTGGCTAATCAAGAGTAGTCTTGAATTGGTTGATACACGATACTACACTCAAACGAGACTTTCCTACGAACGTCGTTGGACCGGGAGTAGTCCCGTAATCCGACAATCTTCGGAAGTGGTCGATGACTTTGGGAACTTGGTAGAACCCGTGATACAGGTACATGTGAAACCATAGTCCTTACCAAATGGCGTGTTTACCCTTGACTCCAACATTATTGGACTTAACCTCACCATGTTTTCTCCGCTTCTTTAGCATAATCATGCATACATGCATTCATTCATAAACTTTTTTTTCCCCATCAGTATCGAAGGATTTAGACAAGTTTTGTTGTAAACATCGTAGGTATGAACTTCATAAAAAGGAACACTCAGAAGTATAACTCCAAAAGCCCGGATTTGACAAACTTAGGGAAGCTAGGATCTTTAGTGACTAGTCTGGAGGACTTTTCAAGCCCGTTATGGGAGATCACTTGGCATCCTTGAGTTTGAAATATTGGGGCTTTTTCAAGATTTCTATTGATAAACTTTTGGCATATCCCTTGGCTTTGTTCCTAAAAAGGGGATCGTTTGTAATATTACTAGATGAATTTTCAAACTATGATGTTTACAATTACTTCAACAAAGTTCTTCGATAACAAATCTTTCTTTTTGCATAAGCATAATCATGCATCATATCGCATTCATAGTTTCCCAAACCGAGTCTCACATTTTGTCTTTCCAAAGGTCCATCTGCCTTGTCCAAGAAAGTGGCCCGACGTTCTCAGCAGAAACCGACTTACACGTACAATACTAGAGCGTATCAGAGAAAAAGAATGGAACATTTGGAACAAGAGAATCAGGCACTCCGGGGAGAAATGACATCCATGCGGTCCAAGATCGAGGAATTAACAGAGTTAGTGAAACTGTTGGCAGCTACACAGACTCAGCCACCGTCTCCTCCCCCTGGCTCTCTAGCTCAGTTGACGACTGCTACTACTCCGGCTCCGACATCGCACACCAGTGCTCCACAATACACCATGCCCGACGGATATCCCTGGGGCATGCCTCTTAGCTCCGGTGAAGGATTCATCTCTATTCCTGCTGCAACTTCTGCTCCTCAACCCGGTGTTACCTTTCCTCAGGCTACTGTGGCTTTTTTAGCTCCAGTGATTCATACCACCCCATATGACAACGAGCTTATCTACCACACAGAAAGTGTAGGGGCTCAAGATCGGATGGATGGTTTCCAAGAAAAGTTTGAAGAGATGCAACGGGAAATCAAGGCCCTCCGCGGGAAAGATCTGTTTGGGAAAAATGCCCACGACCTTTGTTTAGTGCCGAATGTCAAGATCCCGCCCAAGTTTAAGGTCCCTGAATTCGAGAAGTACAAGGGGAACATCTGTCCTCAAAGCCACCTGATAATGTATGCTAGGAAGATGTCTACCCAGACGGATAATCATCAACTACTCATCCACTACTTCCAAGACAGTCTGACTGGTGCTGCTTTAAAATGGTACATGAGTTTGGACAGCACCAGAATCCAAACTTTCAATGACTTGGGGGAAGCCTTTGTTCGCCAATACAAGTACAACCTGGACATGGCCCCAGACAGAGACCAACTCCGGGCCATGGCTCAAAAGGATAAGGAGACCTTCAAGGAATATGCCCAAAGATGGAGAGAGGTTGCTGCTCAGATTAACCCACCTTTAGAGGAGAAGGAAATGACCAAGATTTTCCTAAATACTCTTGGTTCATTCTATTACGAGCGGATGATTGCAAGTGCGCCTAGTGATTTCACTAAAATGGTTAATATGGGAATGCGTCTGGAGGAAGGAGTCTGAGAGGGACGTTTAGTTATGGAAAGTGCTTTTGCCGCCAGCAGTACGAAGAAGTTTGGGAATGGCTTCTCAGGAAAGAGAGAGCAACGGGTAAGTATGGTGGCTCATGGGCAGCCTCAGCAACAGTATCCAGGGTATCAACATGTCGCCACTGTCGCACCTGCCTTTAATGCTATCCAGAATCCAGGATAACAGCCTCAGCAACAGTATCAACAACAGCCTCCCCAACAGTTCACCCAACAGAATCGGGTCCAGTTGATATCACAGTTTGATCCAATTCCCATGGCGTATGTAGAGTTGCTTCCCGCTTTGCTTGATAAAAAGTTAGTTCAGACTAAGGCGCCCCCTCGGGTACCTGAAAGGTTGCCACGTGGGTATAGACCTAATCTCTCTTGTGCTTTCCATCAAGGGGCACCTGGTCACGACATTGAGCATTGTTACGCCTTGAAAGCTGAAGTCCAAAAGTTGATCCAGGCTGGTATCCTGTCCTTCAAAAATTTGAACCCCAATGTGCAAGCTAATCCATTACCGGATCATGGGACTGCATCTGTTAATATGGTGCAAGTTTGTTCAGAGGCTTACCCAGTTGAAGACAATCTTGAGGAAGTGGCAGCTAGTTTTGTGACACATGGCAGAGTTTGCCGCAATTGGGTCGCTGTTGACGTCCCTTCCGCTATTCATTGTTCCAAATAACATTTTGTTGTTTTTTGCTTTTCGTTTTAAAAAAATATATATAAATCCTTTCATTCCGCCCGATACGAAAGTGAACTTTTGTAGGGCTTTTTGCTTTATGCATTGCCATCATCAAATAAAAAGTCGTTTTGTCCCCGACTATGTCCTTTTATTCTGTGCTTTTTCTAGAAAATGGTAACACAAAAAACCCAAGAATATTTTATTGTAAATCAATTTCAAAAGGTCTGCATTTTCACTCATTTTCTAAAATCAATCATCAATCATATGTAGACTGAACATCAATAAACCCGTTGAACACTGTAACCCTATGCTCTCTCCCGACTTTGAGTTCCCTGTTCACGAAGCTGAAGAGGAGGAGGATGGAGGGATTCCCGAAAAGATCTCTCGGTTATTAGTGTATGAAAGGATTAACTGGGGTTCTGAAGAACTGCCATTACAATATTCCTGGTCGAATCCCAGATGAATGGTGCCATTGAAGCTGCAAAAAAAAAAAAAAAGAAAGAGAAAAGTACATCAAGAAGATAGTGCAGAAAATGGTGGTCATCTACAAGGATTGGCATGGGATGCTCCCTTTCGTTTTGCATGAGTATCGAACTTCGGTGCGCACATCAGCAGGGGCAACCCCCTTCTCTTACAGTTATACCAAAAGATGATGAAACAATCTTCTGACGAGAAAGTTCATCCCCGTGAATTTCGAGAAGAAAACCTTGTACTTTATCCTTTCAACCCGATTCTAGGGGCAAATGGACGCCTAACTATGAAGGCCCATATGTCGTCAAGAGAGCTTTCTCCGGTGGTGCAATGACTCTTACGACTATGGATGGTGATGAGCTTCCCCGTCCCGTGAATGCCGATGCAGTCAAGAAATACTTTGTCTAAAAACAAAAGAATAGCTCGGTAAGTCGAAAACCCGAAAGTGCGACTTAGGCAAAAATGAGCGTCTCGGTGGACTGAAAACCCGAAAGGGCGGTCCAGGCAAAAATTAGAGACATAAAACAGACAAATAATCATCCTGATAGGTCGAAAACCCAAAAGGGCGATCTATGCAAAAATTAAGGATCAAAAGACAAAGTAACTACATCGGGTTGACCATCACTCACTTGGGGCACATTAGCGGTCAAAGAGACTCTGAATCTGAAGCATCTAAACGGTGGAATTCAAAGTTGTTGGCGAGAATAGCGGTTATTGTGTTCAGCGTACCTTCCCCTTATATTTACCATTTTCCAAACTTTTGAGAGATCCGTGGAGCCACGCCATTGGCGGGCCACCACTCTATTAAACAAATTTGAGCTGGTGCCTTTTATTTGGAATTCCCATTTATTCTGTTTATAAAATTTCTTCTATTTTTGATGGTAGTACCTGAAGCAAAACTTTTTTCAAAATCATAATTTTTTTTTTATCTTTTGGAAAGCATAAACAACAAACACATTCTCTTTGAACTCATGAATAAGTGAAGGGTGCGTCGACATCTGTCCTGAAAACGGATAAACTCTGCAGGTTGAACATGGTCAATTGCTTGAAAAAAGAAAAAGAAAAGCTCGGTAAGCCGGAAACCCGAAAGGGCGGCTTAGGCAAAAATGAGCGTCCCGGTGGATCGAAAACCTGAAAGGGCGGTCCAGACAAAAATTAGGGGCATACAAAAAAGAATATATTCCGGATGGACTGAAAACCCGAAAGGGCGGTCCAGGCAAAAGTCAGGGATTCAAAACGGAAAAGAAACAAAAGATAAGCATGACCACAGAAACACTAATTCTTCTGCCAGGTTTTTGGATTAACACGTCTCCCCCAGGAAGTGTTTGCTCCCCACCAGTTGTTGCATACATCGGGCCTTACCCCGTCAATGTTTTGATATGTCCCAGTGGCACCATCCCCAATGAAGATTGCCGTGTGTTTGTACTACAGCGTCGGTCCACTTTCCATCTTACATGTCCAGTCTTGTCTCATCAAGTCCATCAGTTATACAGTCATACAAGTCAATCCTTCATACAGTTATACAATCACACAAGTCAATTCTCCATAGAGTCATACAAGTCGTATTGTCATACATACATTCATTCATACATTCACACATACATTCATACATTCATGCATATACAACATACAGACAACATCATTCAATACATGGTTGCATTAACCACCCTGAGTCTTGCTTTTCATATCAATCAATCATGAACAATTTTTAACTCTCTTTGTCCCCAAGTGTCATCCCCGGTGTGTCTGGTCCAAAGATGTCACCCTCTTTATGCCAAGTGGCAGTTCTTTAACGAACAACTTGTGTGGTCTTTATGCCAAGTGGCAGTTCTTTAACGAACAACTTGTGTGGTCTTTTCGCCAAGTGGCAGTTCTTTAACGAACAGCTTGTGCGGTCTTTTCGCCAAGTGGCAGTTCTTTAATGAATAGCTTGTGCATGTCTTTACTTCATCTTGTCGTCAGTGGCAAGTTCGGCAACATCCCGAGCAGCTGACATTTATCTTTTATCATGTCGTCAGTGGCAAGTTCGGCTACATCCCGAACAGCTGACATTTATCTTTTATCATGTCGTCAGTGGCAGGTTCGGCAACATCCCGAACAGCTGACATTTATCTTTTATCATGTCGTTAGTGGCAAGTTCGGCTACATCCCGAACAGCTGACATTTATCTTTTATCATGTCGTCAGTGGCAAGTTCGGCTACATCCCGAACAGCTGACATTTATCTTTTATCATGTCGTCAGTGGCAAGTTCGGCTACATCCCGAACAGCTGACATTTATCTTTTTATCATGTCGTCAGTGGCAAGTCCGGCTACATCCCGAGCAGCTGACATTTATCTTTTATCATGTCGTCAGTGGCAAGTTCGGCAACATCCCGAACAGCTGACATTTATCTTTTATCATGTCGTCAGTGGCAAGTTCGGCAACATCCCGAACAGCTGACATTTATCTTTGTTTCATGTCGTCAGTGGCAAGTTCGGCAACATCCCGAACAGCTGACATTTACCTTTGTTTCTTGTCGTCAGTGGCAGGTTACTTTTATTTCCGTCTTTACCTCAAGTGGCAAGCTCTACAAACGGGCAGCTTGTGGTCGGCGTCTTTTCCCATATCTTAATTCCTTTTTCAGCTGTCAATACGATAGTTGATCCCTTCCCCAGTGAAACTATATTATCCCCCAGTGGAGTCGGTTCCCTTGCTGTAACAAACTCGGGTATCCTTTTGTTTTATCCCCGGTCAGGTCATCTTCGTCGTCTTGCATTCACATTTGCATCACGAGCATTTCACATTTTCTTAGGTCCAAAATTGGCGTACTCTGTATTTAAGTCCCTTCGGCCCGCCGAATCAAATATCTTATCTTCGAATCTCCGGACGAAGAGACTTAAATAGGGGCATCTGTCATACCTCAATTTTTGACCTAAAATTTCTTTTTTACTCGTCTTTTTGGTTCGAAATTTTTCGTCATCTCAGACGAAATTTCGGTAGAGAGGTATTTTAAAATACCTCATTTTTTTTTGGTTTCGTTCGGGTCCGTTTTTTTTTTCTTTTACTCTTTTGTTTTTAATCTTTATTTCCCTTTTAAATGTTTTTATTTTTATTTTATTTAACATTTTTTTGTTGTTTTTTGTTTTCCTTTTTTAAATTTTTTTGTCTCTGACTTTTGGTAGAGGAGACTTTGCTCAGACTTAATTTGTTTTGAATTTGACTTTTAAATTGTCATTTAATTGTCATTTACTGATTGTTATGGTCAGTAATGACAAATTGGTGTATAAGGTACTGAGCAGTAATCAGTCAAGAAAAAACGGGACAAAATGCAACAATCCAACAAGAGTCAAAAAACAGAACAGAAGCAGTAAAGAATCCTTATCACAAAACACAGCCACACATGGCCACTCTCCCACAAACCCACACACGGCCACTTACCACCACCACCACTCACGGCCATATCACCTCACCAACACACGGCCCAGCCACTCACCAACACACGGCCCAACCACTCACGGCCCAACCACTCACGGCCATCACAGCCGAAACCTCCCTTCTCCTCCTCCACAGCCCAAACACGCGGCCACTTACCACCAACGACCAACACACGGCGCCCCCCTCTAACCCACACACACACTCGGCCGCGCTTCCTCCTTCAACCACCATCACAAAACCGTGGCCAAAGCCCAAAAACCGAACAATATTTCACAAAGGTTGTCTCCGTTTTTTTTTTCTTCCTAAAATCCACATCTGTTATCTTTTACGAATTTTTTAGAGAAACGGGCGTAGGATTCGTTAAGAGGAAGAGGAGAGGGTCTTGAAAAACTATTTTTTTTAAAAAAAGGAACAAAACTTGCTCCGGCACGGTGGCGCCGCCGGCCAACCACCGCGCGCGGAGATTTTTCTGGTGGCTAAGCTTTAGAGAGAAGGGAGAGGGAGAGGAAGAGAAGAGAGAGAAAGTCTTTGTGAAAATGAATGAAAAAAAACCGGCCTTCTCTTTTTATAAACACCGAACCGGTTCGGTTCGCTTAAACCGGACCGGTCCGGTTTTCTCCCCTCCTTCAGCCCATTACACGCCCAGTCCCCTCTTCCTGTTTTTTTTTTTTCAGCTTGCTAAATGCACCTCCCATCTGCTTCTGCACCCCCTTTTCTCTCTATTTTATTTTCTTTTATTTTCTTTTCTTTTATTTCTTTTTTTGCATTTTATTTTCAGTTTTATTTTTATTCTCATGCATTTTACTTCACTGCCATTATTTTTAGTACATCATGCATTTTTATTTTTTTATTTTCCTTTTATTTCATGCATTGTTATTTTCTTTTTATTCTTAGCATATTTATTTTAATGCATTTGCAATTTTGTTTTTTTGTTTGTCATTTTGTCATTTTTTATTCCATTTTATTAGAATGTATTTAGGTACAATGTAAATATAAATGAAAATATGCACTGACACCCACAATTTATCTATTCTGCTTTATGTCTTTTATTTTTTTATTTCGCTTTACAAAAAAAAATTCAAAAATATTAGGTTAGTTTATTTTCAAAGGGGATTTCGTGGTGATCCAACGTCACCACGGAGATTCCTCGCGTTTAGCTTTCAGTTATGTTTTTAGTCTTAGTTCATTATCAAAAAACAACAAAAACATGCAAATAATCAAAATTCAAAAAAAAATCTTTTCCTAAACAAACCTTGATTTTCAATCAAGTGTCCTTTTTTCTCTTTTATTTTCTTTAAATAATCATTAATCTACTTTAATAACACTTGAACCATTTTCAAAATAAAAAACACAAACCAATTTCATTTTGCCACCTGGCCTTTATTTTATCTTTAAAACTTTTTTTAAAAACCAATAAAAAATACAAAACAAATCAACCGTCTTTTTTACCCCGAACTACGAGGTTTTGATCCCTCACGGGTACGTAGGCAAAGGACCTTGTCCTTCCAAATCATAAAAAATGAAAAATAAAACATTTTCTTTTCTCACTACTTTAATTATGTCTCTTAAAAAAATAAGCAAGTTATAGCCAAAATAAATAAATAAAATCAAGAGGTTCTCGTAGAGTACTACGAACGTTTAGGGTGCTAACACCTTCCCTAAACGTAACTAACCCCCGAACCCTAAATCTTTAAAATTGTGGTAATTTAGAACTTTTTCCCATTTTCTTTTGAAAAATTAAAAGTTCAGTCGTAAAATAAAATTAGTGCGTCAACGCTAATCAATAGCTTGATCTCCGAAAATCACCGCGACATGTATATTTAAAACATAGGAGGAGAGAGTTGCAATATCATTATCTTTGAAAGGGAGTAATTTACTCTTTATTTTTTAGAAGATCATCCATACATTTTCCATTACTCTCCAAAGAGTTTGAAATTGACAATAATAAAGTGTGTAAAAAAAGTATGTAATATAAATACAAAAGTGTGATGAAATTGACAATAATAAAGTGTGTAATATAAATACAAAAGTGGGACATTAAATGAGCCCAAATATTTTTAAGGCAAAACTACACTAGAGCTCCTTTATCTTATTTATTTGTAACACTTAGGTTTTTATTTTAAACATTTAGGTCATTTATCTTTTGAAGTGTATACTAATTAATCCTTTTTTAGATTTTTGATTCAAAAAATATTAGTTGGCTTGTGAAACTGGTACGACGGTCATCATATTCCAAACTCTATAAAAATCTACTCGAACATAATTAAATTATGCATAAAACTTATAAATGATGGACTCATATTGAAAAGCAATTAAGAAGAATAATACCTCCAATTTCTGGAAACTTTATCTCAAATGGATATCCACGGATTGTTGTTCACAGTTGGCAACTTTAATTAGGAAAAGCAAGAAAAGCTACGGCAATCACAGAAATTATAAGGGCATGACGGTGTTAATTTTTTTAACCCATGGGAATTCAATCCAAAGGGAAAAGGTCACGGCAGTAGCATAAAAAAAACTTCCAGAGGAATTGGAAACAATTGGCACAAGTAATAACAATATAAAAGACGAGGGGATTGGAATATTCTAAAATTGGATTGACTCTTTTATTTATAGGCAATGGTTACTCTCTAGTATTCGATGTGGGACTTATAAGGCAATGCTTGCTCTCTATTCGAGGATAATTATAAAACGTTCTTTTTTTTTTAATTAAATCGAATTATATATATATCAACAAATAATTACACATGAATAGAAGACACGCGGACAACAAGCTGCACCGGTAGACCTTTTTGGATGACAAAATCAATTCTCATAAACACAACATTCATGGACCTAAGAGACATGACATTGCTGCACATCTTTGAACTCTATGTAGAATGTCAACAACCTCTGGTGCTAGGAAGTCAAAAGTGTCAAAAACAAATGATATAAAAACATGTTGATTGTCAAAACACGCTTTCTTATATTTGGTCACTTTGTTTGACGCAAATTTTAGCATTGTCTGTCCAACAGTAAAAGGTCTGGCCTCTAATCCAGCGATTGTTTAAATTTAAATCTAAATAAATATTAATTTAAATTTGAATAATAATAATAATAATAATAATAAAACTAATTAAAAAATAATTGTTTTATTTGATTTATTTTAATTTTAGTAACTCTTTAATTGTGCCACATGACAATTTGTTAATTTTGACTTTTTTTTAACGTCATTAATGACGGGACCTAGATCAATTTTTTTACAAAGTGTAAAGACCTAAACCAAACAAAAATACTTGCAAGGACCAATACTAAAAAAATAGTGAAAATGCACAAACCAATAACATATTTAATTCTTTAAATATTTACAAGTTAGTTATGATTAGTCGCAAGTTGCGACAAATATGATTAATCAACTTGCAGGTAACATGATTAAGCAATTTGCGCCTAATCATACCTTACTTGTACCTATCTTAAACAATATTAAATAAATTCTAACAAATTGCCAGCTATATTTGACAAAGGAGTTGGATCCTTTAAATTGAGTAAAGTGCGAAGTGAGTAAATTAATGATTGTTATTTTAACGAACTCTGAATTTGTTACGATGTGCCTATAATAATACATACATTTAATTTGTTAATTAAATGTTTATATTATTCATTTTATACCATAGTTTTAAAAATTGGACCGGACCGGCCAGTTGAACCGGTCCGACTGGAAACCGGTGGGAGACCAGTTCGAGCTGCTTAACGGATCGGTCATGTTATCAAACCGGTGTGACTCGGTCAGAACCGTTGAAAACCAGCGGATCAATTGCAAGATACTAGCCAGGAACAATTCTCCGGCAACCAGATTTTCCAAAAGCATCGACAATTTTATTGGTTATTATTGCTCTGCATTTAATATAAATATGTCTCCGTTACATCAATAATTTACTTTACATTCCATTTTTGTTTTATTCTGATATTTAATATTTCATAAACTTTTATGAAGTGAAACATGTCTGAATGTGCACAAATTGAAGCTCATATATGATACTCTGCGTTCAAGAGGACCATTAAGGTTTTTTTAACCCCCACTGACAAGTTGGATGAGTTGAAGACACAACTTAACAAATACTTTGACTATCTTGGTGAAAATCATACTACATCTCATGTATTTGTACAGGTACCATCTGTAGATCTGGGGGAGGATAAAGATAAAGACATGTGGAAAACCGTTGATTATCCTCAAGTTATTCAAAACAGCGGCGATGTAGAATACATCTTTAGGTCGATGGTTGAAAATAATAAGTTATATCTTTGTGTTCGTTCCCAAATTGTTAGTAGAGATTTGATGGAATTTCGTGGACTTTTTAAGTTTTCTTATGTATTGTTGTATAATATGTTGTAAAAAACTCGTAATGTTGCACTTTTGTTTAATTTTAATAATATGTCTATTGTTATTGTAATGTCGAATTCGTGTAACATTATTGAATTATGAATGATTATGTTATAGTTTTGGTGATGTTCAAGTATTGTTGGTAAATTGGATGTACACCATCTGAAATTGTGGTTATGCATTACAGGCAGTGTTCCACAAATCGAGTGTTAACTCGTAAACTCGCTCAAGTTTACGTTTTTAGGTGTCAAAAACATGTTAACTCAGATGTAAACTCGGTTTTTGGCGAAATCAGAATGTTTGACGAGTTTGACCGAGTTAACACGTGTTAAACTCAGTAAACTCGGGTAAACTCGACCGAATTTACGTTTAAAAAAACATTTTTTTTTATTTTGGGCCATTTTTTGCCCATTTTCTTTCAAAACCCAATTTTTTTTTCAAGCTCAAGGTACTGAAATTAATGTTGAAGTGAGTTCAAACCATGCATTTGGTTCTAATAAAAACCTTTTATCATTTGGAGAAGAATTTGAAGAAGATGGAGATGAAGACACATATGATAATGATGTTATGAAACTTTAGAAGCTAAGGATTGGACTTAAGGATTGAACTTTTAAAGAAATTAACTAGTTTATTTTTTGGATAGATTTATTAAAAACTTGTGAAACTTGTGAAACTTGCTTTTTTGGAGGGTTTAAAGTTTTATGAAACTTATGATTTTGCAAGTTAATTTTTTATTTTGATGCGAAGTTGAACATAACTCTTTATTATGATGATTATGTATATTTTGTCTTTATAATTAAGTCATATTTTGCACTATTGGCCTATTTGCAATATTATATATTAGCTTACATATGTCACGTACATCATTTTAATTTTAGGTAAACTCGTACGAGTTTACGATTCGAGTTTACATAGGTAAAACGAGTTGAGGTAAACTTTCGAGTTGTAAAACCTTGATTACAGGTGCTAAAATAGGCAATTTGTCCTGGTTTGACAACAATAAATGTTGTATGTCTGCATACTAGAACACAGAAGATGCAGCTAGGGAGCCGGCGGCGGTTAACTATCGCAGGAAAAAAAGGTCATTTCATGGTGCGGGAGAGCAATTCTCAATGTGAGAAGAGCAATTTTCTGTCCCAACTTCATACACTGGGCCAAGTGTGAAAGCACCTTTGAAGTTTCAATTTTGGAACTCCAACACTAAACAAAAAAAGAATTAGACCATTATTTTTCTCATCCTATATAATTGATATCAAATGTCTCTTACCATCATACGATCCCCACAAAAACTGCAAAACAATTTTAGGAATTGTATGAATTGGCAATAGTGACCATGATATCATAAACCACTCAAAACTAAAAAAAAAAAATAGAAAATTTTGAGAATGGATGAGAAGTGAAGAATGAATAAAAATGTTGAAGGTATTTATAGCCATAAAATGTCCCAAAATTGTAAATTGAGTCAAAGGAAACATGTTTAGCATTTAAAAAAACTCAATCAACACATCACAAACCGTCTAAACCTTTGGTATAACGCAACTGCCTACCGTTTGGGACAGTTTGGATTTCATAAGTCGAACACTTCAAAAACATTCAAATTGTATAATGTGAATTGTCTCAAACTGTGTTTAAGTTTGATCTTTAGAGGGTTTTCATGGTGAGTAACACAAAAAAAGTAAACGACATAATTCAATAGTGTAAAAAAAACATAATAAGAGAAATGATGAAAAAGAATGTGTTTCAAGAGGTGTTTTTGAACTTGATCCAGTTGACCTGCCAACTGACATATTTCTATCGGTATGACAACTAGATCAAGTTCATGACAACCTGGCAAGGTGTTCCAAGAGGGTTTTTTTAGCTAGATCCTGTTGTCTTGCCAATTGACATATTTATATTGAAAAGGCAACAAAATCTAGCTCATAACAAACTCTTGGTGTTCTTATTCGCCAAATAATTTTTCATAATTTTTTGTTGTGTTTACAATAAATGAACCAAACACGTCTATTTATACAAGTTTGTGTGTCATAGACCACATAAACTGTCTGTGCACCTACTGTTCACCATTTCGACTGTTACGATGTCCAATTCCTACTCCATTTCCTTTCATATATTAAACCAGTACTGGCTATAAGAACCAATTATCCTCTTTCATGTTTCCAACATTCTGCCCTCCATCAACTATTTTGTTGTTCAATTAATCATATGTTATAGACTCTTTTATTTAATTCATCCTTTACATCATGCATCGTTCTTTAAACCTCCTTTAGGCCTTAATACATCCACTCACTTGCAGAGAATGGACACAACTACATCAATTAATAGTCTTTGAGATATAAGCTCATGCATCACAAGTTATTCCCTGCCCATTGCTACACTGCGTAATTAATTAAATTAGAAACATATTCAAATTAATAACACAAAAAAAAAAATCATTGTCGACCAACTCTTCAACTTACAACAACAACCAAGTTTTATCCCACTAAGTGGGATCGGCTACATGGATCAAATTACGCCATAGTGTTCTATCATAAACTATATTTTGATTATTTTTCACTGCATCCAGGCGGCGATGCAGCGGCCTTTGCTCATTTGACATTGTACTTGAGCTATACAGCGTGTTGCTTCCAGGCAACGACCTAGCATTCACACTAATTCATATTTGATCCATGTCATAGAGATTCGACAAAGTTTTACGTTGGCTGTCGTACAAAAATACTTGTTTTCCTGCCCCAATGACAGCCAAGTTGGGATTAAGCAAAGGGTCAAGCAACATATAAACAAACCCATTACCTTGATAGTTACAACAAAACATATCCATTTATCATGTTGTCTATTGCCCAAACAGTGGTTTCCCCACCCAATATACCATTAAACATAAACTCATAATTACTTTAAGATATTGAAATTAGTAATAGATAAATAAAAATGTGTATAAGATAAATAAATGAACTTCACTAGCAAAAATTTCACAAAAAAAAAAACTTAAAATAATATAGATTTGCTACATGGTTAATGATAATACTAATAATTTACCTACATAGCTACATGGCAACATAAAAACTCATCTATAAACCATAACATTTGCTACATAAGTTCTAATCTGAAGGACAAACGTGTAGTATTCCATCTTCCCTCTAACTAATATATAACACATCTCTATAGTTTCATTAGAAAGAATGAAAGAATGAAAACCCATGAGATGCCAACGGTGATCACTACAGGAAGATACCAGAACGATTTGAAGACATAACCAATCAAAGCGGAAAAAGTAAATGACCTTTTGAGTGCCATTTTGCAGATCTCTAATAAATATTGCACAAGTGCAGAATCCCCCTGTTCATAGATTTAAAAACTGTCAGTTAGTTATCAAGATCTATTGCACACATATTATATAAAGAGTAGCCCAAAACAAAAATAGGGAACCATACCTCTCTAACAAGCATTTGTTAAATAATCTTGTTTCGTAGTTCCTCAAGTTTCTTTAGTATCTCTCCAGGGGTCCTGTCCAATTCATCAGCAATTTTTCTCTGCAAATCCATCGGCAATGTTGGGAATTGCTCACATAGGTCCCCATCAATCACATCCTACACAAATATGAAGGCTTTTCAGAATTGTCAAAAAAAAAAAAAAAAACTGATATATCAACAATTTCACAGCAACTGAATCAAGACTTTCATTCAAATGAGGAAAAAGGGATGGTTAATTGGAGGGAAGGGACTCAATTAGAAATTTTGTTTGGTTGAGAGAAGAGGGCAGATACACCTATCTTCGTTTGATTCGCAGGAGGGCGAATTTCATTGAGATGAGGGAAGATAATTCTTTTCATTTTGGATCATCGAGGAGAGGGGCTGAGTTTAAGGAAAAAGGTTAATTTACATGTTATGTCCTCACAAATTTGTGTTGCATTTTATCAAAATACATGTCAGCCTGATGCCATACAAAATCTAATGAACCTAGCTCTCCTCTAAATCCACCAATATCTGGAGGAGCAAGAATTGAATCAGAAGGATTTTGCTACGCTACCCTAAAACCAAAATCACTAAGGAAACTAAAGTGAACAGACCGCTTTTATACATTCAAAAGCAACAACATCAGTATCAACCTATAACAGAAGGTTAATAAAAATCAATTTTTTTATTAGATTTCAACAAACAAGTTTAGGATTTGGTAGAGGGAGACTATTAGGCAGCCATCCTATTCAAATAACAAGCCTTCACATTCACATTCTAGATGACGGACTACATCATTGAAAAGGCATGAAAGAAATTTACATCTACAATCTACAATAATCTACAAAATAATGTGCAACTGACACTGTCGTCAAACCCAGATCACGGAAAATAGTGTTTTGTTTCAAATTCTGGTATGATACCGTGTTACAGTTCTGCAATAACGGCTATTTGACAATACATTGTACTAAATAACGGATCACGGAACAATAATGATTTGTTCAAATTCTGCTATGGTATAGTGTGCCGCTATTTAACAACACTGAACTGACAGCAGTGCAAAAGGTATATAAGAAAACCATCAAATATCAAAAATATTATCAAGCACGCACTTGTATAGCTAAGATACAATTATGGAACATGCACAGCCTATTTTTATTAGATTAGAGTCTAATCTAAGTTATTTACATTTTACATTGGTTAAAATTATACTAAATAAATGAATGAACAAATGACACATTTGGGTATGTTAATGTTTTCATTAAAGGCAGAAGATAAAAAGCCTCAGACAGAACAAGTCATGAAAATGTAATGGAGAGGATGCTTTTATCCCGTATGGATGGCAAACAACCATTTGTAATAACTGAGAAAAAAACAGCATAATATTAGTTTAGTATATACCTTAACAGGAAAATAGGCAGATCTATAAGCCATGTGGTCTCTTCCACACAAAGGAGGATTGTCCTGTCTCATATGCATCTCCAAATGAGAAAAGAAATCAACATCATCTCGTGAAGTAAACGCGTGTAATGCGCCAACACATCCCATAACTGTTCCATATACAATGCACTCTCCACCACCTGGTACAAGAGAAGCCTTTTGCAAGCTTGTGATCACATCCCCTACATGGAATTGTACAATTTCTTCAACCTTATTGGGAGCTCCATTCAGCTTTCCCTGCTCCCACTTGATCTTCCCACCAGTAGGATCTTCTTCTACCTCATCAGAAACATCCTGTGGCAATCGCGCAAAAAAGATATTTCCAAACTTGTCTGCACCTGCCATGGTGTCAAAATCTATGTGGTACGATGCAGTAAGCCGTCTTGGAACGGAATCATCAGCAAATATGTAAAGTTGGTTTTCATCCCGTCTATACTTGCAGTAATGGAAAGACTGAAGAGAACACACAAAACACAATTAGCTGAAGATTTTATTTAGTGAAACAGAAATCAGAGAGCAGTAGCACATTGAATCTGTGAACAAGCATGTTGTCTATTTCCAAAAATTATGAAAATGTTAATTCCTTACAGAAAGTGTTGGTCAAGTTTTCCAAAATAGAATAATTCCAACTGGAGCATTCTTAAAAAAAAAAATCCAATGCGATAACAAATGCTAACAGAAAAAGGCAGAAGCCATAACGAAAAATGATTGTCAGAATGCCTAACTCAAATATCCAGATATTCAACAAATAAAGAGAAACATTTTATAGAAACATACCTCTTGGATGTCACCTACATAAATTCGATCACGGTAGGCATGAATAGAGACAATCGAGCTGGGAAATGACTTATTCTCACATTTTCTCAATAATCGTCTTTTTCCCAAATCATATAGCCTGAGAACAGGTCCTATTCCTGCAAGTAATCTTCCTTGAAACTGACATAGAGCAAGAGGAACACCCTCAACCTGAGTTTTGTGAAGAAATTCAAGAGACCTTCCATCATCTAGAAACCTATATATATGAATAAATCCAACAGTTAAACTCCTTTTGGGTGTAAACTGCAGCCCCTTTGCTGTGCCAACAGCTAAAAGGGTTCCGTACTCCTTGTCATGAAAATTTACGGTGCATATGCTGAATGCAGCCTCATTCTCCTGAAGCTCCAAAAGACATGTCGTATTTCCTGTCCTTGGATCAAGAACTCTGATGCAGGATACCCACTTATCTGATTCAGATTTTGGATAGCCGTAATGCTCGTCAGAGAGAGAATCGTCTAGATCCTCATCCTCCCCACCATTCTCCATTTGATCTTCACTTCCAGTCGCATTTTCCCCAGCTTGAGCAGCCTCAAAACACTCTTTCCTTGCAGCTTCACGCTCTTCTGCAGTAAGTGCTCCTTGATCACTCTCAATCACCACCAGAAGTTTCCGTTTCGGTTGCAGCACCAATTTCCTTGGCGTGTATCTAAGAGGAATAACAGTCTGATTAAATGTTTCTCCTAACCTTTCAACGGTAAAAATCCTCAATGACTCGCCAGCAACAGACACTACACCTTCCAAACATTGGTCAGATGAAAATGAGGCAGCATATTCAAGGGTTTCATATGAAAGGGGCGTTAAAAAATGTCCTTGGTGAATATAACCAAGCCAAGGTCGACTTGACAGGCAAAGCATAGCACGCTTTCCTCTTACAATAATGGGAAACAGCTTTGGGGCTCTTAATCCTAAGAATCGGGAACGGGTATCAGAAAGAAGACCTGTGACCGTATCCACCACAGTTCTAGACAAGACACCACTCTGCAAACCAGCATTTAGGAAAAGGCTAGCAGGATGAACTGCACCATCCTCACCACCAACAGATGCTTGGACTTCAAGGAAAAGAAGAGATTCTGGAGCTGAAGAAAGACTCTGTATACCTAGAGTCTGCATACAATCATCGGGATCCAGCGATAAGATTCGGATCGTATTGTCATATGAGCCAACTGCAAGAAAACGGGATCTTAGTCTTCCTTTAGGCACTGGAGCAATATCCAAACAAGCAACATCTCCTGACATTTCATGCCTCTCCACCTCCATCAACTGACCTGTTACATCGACTTCAAAATATACAAGCTCCCCTCCGTTCAGCGCAATAACAACCTGAAGTCTATTGGACCCAACTTTTGCAATTGTCCTCTTTCCAGAAGTTTGCCACTCATTAGTACGGCCGTCCTCCCTAATATGCCTAATACCATTTGGATGAACCTGCATGAGAGAATCATCGCCTATCAAAGAAACGGCGAGGGAAGGAGCAGTATCCAGAAAACCACTGTCGCTGACTTCTTCAACAGTCTCACCAATAGAAAGCACAAGTGTGGCATTTGTGAAGGACACAATGATATATGCATCAAACTCATCCATAACATTCTTCTTCACGGTCCAAACAGCACTAGGTATACCAGGAAGCTTGGAAACCGCCATCTCACTAACTGCCAAACCAGTTCTCATGATCCTCAGAGATGACCGAGGACCGCGCCCACAAAGAGTAAAAATTTGAGGAGTCTCCTCTTCGAAGAGATTACCGACCTTCATATCCATGATAGGCATTAAACTCTCAACTGGGTCAATCCTAACAAGGTTTTTGAGTCTCCTTGGCTGGAAAAACACAGGCTGAAAACCCTCTTCTGTTTCCATCAGATTCGCAGACGACGCTCCCGCATCATCATCATCCCCTATTCCCTTAAACTGATACAATGCATGATTCCCAAACTCGGAAGCTGCAAACAAGAACCCCGACTTGAGCACACAAATTGATACAGCAACAGAAATAGTATCAAAATACTTAATATTCAACTCAGAGACACGGCCACCATCATTAGTCAAAGTTACCTTAAAGATATCACCATACTCGGTCTGCAAAAGGAAGAAAAATTTGAACTCCTCCGGTTTCAAACTCTTCGATTTATGCATAGCAGCCGAAACAATGAGAACACCACGCTCAGCAGGCAAATCAGCACGTTTCGGAATCACAGCCCTAACATCTTGTTGACCCTGATTCTTATAAATAACAAAATTTTCAGCACAAACAAGCACTCCACTGGGCCCATCAGCACCACCGGGAACAGTAACAAGCATATTAGCACCATTATCAACCTGATCAGACCACTTCCTAGAAACATGATTAAGACCCAAATCAAGTTCATAAAAAATCAAATGCTTCTGAGCTTCAGAAGCTGCCACACCAGTAGCATCCTGATTAGCCTCAGAATAATCCAATTCAATAGCAGCAAATATAGAATTTTCAAAACCACAATCAACAGCACAAATTGAAAAAACAATAGTATGAGATTTATTAGCTTCTAAAGGCGAAGAAATCGTTAACCTAGCTAAACTATCTCTATTCAAAACATAAACAAGCTTCTGTTTTTCACAAGCAGCAATCATAACAGCTCTACCTTTAGGATCAATTGCAAGATACTGACCAGGAACAATTCTCCGGCAACCAGATTTCCCAAAAGTTTCTTGATGAACTTTATTGAAAACGTTTTTCTGTTTGTTGTAATCGAGGATTACGATTCTGCCAGAGTCGGAACCGACGATGATGAAGTCTTTCTGAGCACCGGTGAGACGGAACTGGGACAAGGAGCGAATGGTGCCGAAAACATCGACGGAGAGAATTGTTTGAATGCGGCCAAATTTGTCGGGGCGAAGAAGTTCGAGAACCTTGCCTCTGGCGACGACGATTTCTTGGGTTTTGGCGTCGTCGGAGAAGTTGCCGTTGATTGCACAGACGATGCCGGTGGGTCGTTGCAGAGTGAGATTGTAGAGATACATTGCTAGGGCAAAGCGATGCAAAGAAGGGTTTAGGGCTTTAGCGATTTTGATTTGGTAACCGTGTTTTATACTCTTGTAATGAGTGAAGAAAAGTTACAGGGAATTGAATTGATGAACAGTAATGATATGGAGGGGCAATTGAAATATGAGGAGTTGCTATTTAATTCAAAATAACAAGAAAACAGGGGTTCTGAAATTATAAAATTGTGCGGTATCTAAACGGTTTTACAATTTGACCCTTAAAACTGATTGTTCAAGTTTTATTTATAGGCAACAAATTCATGTAGTGCTTAGTGTCCAAAGAGGTGAAGAAAATAGAGAAAGTGGAGGTAAATGTTTCTGAAAGTAGGGAGGAATTAAGTACTTATTAAAGTCAGGCCAAACGATATCATATGTTGACTTCCCAGTTGACTTGTTGACTTTTTTAGTCTTTTTACCGTTTGTCTTCATTTTTGCTTTCTACACCCTATGTTCCTGAAACACATCAAAATACCAGCAGATATCATACACGACAAATGACCCTAAAACAAATAAAAAAATTAAGTTACTTAGACAGTGTATTTTGCGTGTTATCAGCTTGCCACACATGATTAGTAATAATAATTTTATTCATAATTAATTTATTATTTTTTTAAAAAATAAACCACGAATAAAATAAACATCATTTTTCGTATATTCATCATCATTGTCGTCATCCTGAATATTCATTATATTTTTCTTCAAAGTTTAAAGCCATAAAAATCAAGAATATTCATCTTCTTCCCAAAAACTCCAACAAAAAAAAATTATGATGAAGATTATGATTAATGTGATGAAGGTCGGTGAATAAGATTGAAGATGAAGATAATGGCGATGATTATGAATGTTACATTTTTCAGGGTTTTTTGATGAAATTAATTATTTAAGAATAAAAAATGTGAATTTCAAATAAAGATAAAGTTTAAGTTGTATACATTTCAAAAGATAAAGGACCTAAATGTTATAAAAAAAAGATAAATGACCAAAACGTTACAAATAAAGATAAAAAAACTCCTCGTATAGTTTTGCCTATTTTTAATTTACTTCAAAACTATGATAATTGACTTCACCGTTTCTTTCGAAAAACGGAGAGGATCCCAACCCGTTTTTTATTGCTTGTGAATTTGGAAGTTTTTTTTTTATTTCATTTCATTTAGTTGGCAACGATATACATAATTCTATTTTATATTTTAAAAATTATTTGTCTCGCAAAAGACTGAACCAATCCAAACCATATTGTTTTGATTTGGTTTGGTTCATTAAAAAAAACAGATCAAATTGCGTATTTTTTTTTTAAAACTCGGTATCCAATCCAAGAACCAACTACTCTGAAGGGACCAATCACACCGCCCACTTGCAGTTGCGGGGCCCCATTTAAAGCTAGATAAAACCACATATTTTTTTTATCTTGCAATTTCGATTACTTTTAAGCTTAAAATCGAACCAAACCACACCGCATACACCATATATGAGAGACTTTAAAGTTTTTTTTTTGGCACAACAAAATGAAATAAACCCCTCGACTAGGGTTGGGAATAGGCTAGGCCGAGCTAGGCTTTGCAAGGCCTAAGCCTGGCCTGCCAAATTTTTTAAGGCCTAAGCCTGGCCTGCGACCTGTCATAGGCTTACTTTTGAGGCCTGAGCCTGGCATTCTGAAAGCCTGATAAGGCTTGCTAGCCTGTTTAAAAGCCTATATCATATGAACATCTTTAAGTAAGCAATGTGATATAAGTTTAAATAGACTAGCGAACTAATAGATCAATTAGATTAAACTCTCTTTTAGTAATCAACATGAGTTTTTAGGGAATTTAACTATATATTGCATCATATTTCAATTCTAGTTTATAATAATACATTTGTATATGCTAAAAATTAATGTATACTAATAAACTTAAATTACTAACGAATTTATATTTTAATTCAAAGTACAAAATATATTATAATAATAAATAATATTAATCATATTTACTTAAATAGGCCGGCCTAATAGGATTAAGAGGCTTTTTGAATGGCCTGTGGCCTGGCCTTTTAAGCTAAATAGGCTTCTAAAAAAGCCTAGGCCTTCTCTATTTAAAAAGCCTGGCCTGGCCTGTCGTAGGCTAGGTCGTAGGCCCCTGTAGGCCGGCCTGGCCTATTCCCATCCCTACCCTCGACCTAAAGCAAAGCTAAAAACCATCCAAAAAATCATTACTGTTGCATTTATTACTAAAGACAAATTAATTAAAGACGACATATGCCACCTAGTTAGCCTCACGATCATACTGCCACTTCACAATTTTCCCTGTATTGGAAATGTTCTGATGAATCTCTTGAAAGCATCTAATGGCTAAAATGAGTTATAAAGTTTCCTTCATCAAGAAATTTTACTGCGACTTAGAAATCAGTTTCCACAATAATTACCAGGTCCAGGTATCCTATACTCAAAGCCAGCCTTAAGCCTACAAGCACACCCCAAAACTTAACAAGACAACAGTTGGCACAGAACCAGCTCCAGCCTCCAAGGCAACGAGAAAACACTACCATGGTAGCCTTTATGTGATATTCAATAACTAAGCTACAAGTTGTGTGATCTCCATGTATCACAACCCTACTCAACTGTTATACAAATCAAACACCCTCCCTTGAGAATACTTAAAGATATTCGAATTCATCTCATTGCTCCTCCTCTACATATTGTAACAATTTCATGATACTCATTCCATGTCAAAGTTTCTATTCACGCAATTTCTCATTCTAATAAAAAATAGGATAGAGACTTATTTTCCAAGTATTATCATATGTTGTACTGCTACATGCACAATTCAAGGTTTTATGTACCCTTGTCCCCCTTGCAATCAAAAGATTAGAAAAATTGGCTGCACAAGGGGCTTAGAGATTTGATCAAAGACATGGCTTAATAAAAAAGAGAATGAACATAAACTCTAAAAACTTTGTACTATTATATACGCCAGGTTGAAATCCTTGTGAAAATAAATTGAAACAGGTCATGAATATATCATAAACTAGTTGTGTAAACACATAAACAAATATGTATGATATGAGATATGCATAATAAATTCTTCCAAATTCATTAAGCATCACCAATGCTATTTAGAAAACAGAATTATTGTTGAGTGTAATTGAGAAAATATGGTTTTGCACTATTGGTTTGACACAAATTATTCAGAAATAATATTCAATGCCTAAATAATGCATGTAAAAGAGGTGTAATAAATGTTGGAAGCAAGCTGCGTTTGTATCAGCAGCGGTCAAAATTCACAAAAAAACTAGCACTAGAAACTTCTTATTGCATGGCACTGCCAGTTTGGCTGTATGAAATCAATGCCACAATGTTATCTGGCTTGGAGAATATGTGAACCAACGCTAGAATACCAATAGCAGGAAGAAAAAGAAAAAAACAATGATCCATGTCTTTTTTCTTTTTTTCAGTAACATGCACATACTGACTTACAAGTTACATCTATTTGAACACAGAAAAGAGCAAGGTACCAAATCTTATATCAATACAAGTGTGTCCTCAATACAATGCCAATATGCAAATAATGATGCCTAGCACTGTTTCAATAACCTTGATTCAGAAGGAAAGACCAAGAACCATAGCAGCCCAGGCACCCATGCAACCTTTCTGTATGGACATCAAGTTATGAACTACCTTCATACTATTCCAGTTTGATCTAATTAGCCCGGAACAAAAATTTCATGTCATACTGCAACGTATCCAACTCAAAACTTATTAAATATTATTTTTTTGTATGAACTCATTTGTGTCTCCATCCTGTACTGCTGTTGTACTTTGAAGACCACAGTTATAGAAAAATATGAGATCAATTACTCCGTTTGTCCACTTAAAGCTGCTTCCTCATCCTCGGCATCCAATTCTTGTTCCACGCCTTTGACCTATAAATGCAGCAAGCAGCATTGGAAGATTGTTTCTCAATATAATATAATATAATATAATTGAACAATTCATATAAATTGGAAGTCAGCCTATTAATGCTGCTTTAAATAAACACTCAATAATCAACACAGCTTTCTCTATACTTTCTAGTATGCACAATGACAAATAGGTATGTTTAATTTAAATTCAAAAACTTACATGCAATCAATCTTGTAAGACAAAAGGAAAATCTAATTCAATGGAGGAAACTAGCAAATCTTATAAGTCAAATGGTCTCCAAGTTTATCCTTGTAATATACCCTCAAAATCAACTTAAGAATGCCGTAGGGAAAGGTGCAAATGCTTCATTACAGAAGGACGATAAGTTGAGGATTCCAATCAATTTCATCACAAAATGATAAGGCAAACTTGTTACCTCAGGTACATAATGCATCAGCATATTCTCAATGCCCGACTTCAGAGTCACCGAAGAACTTGGGCAGCCACTACACGCTCCTTGCATTTTAAGTTTGACTATCCCTGTATCCCTAGAGAAAACCACAATATAAAAACCAAGTAAAAGAGGCATTCTATAATGTACAATATTAACATTGTCAACACCGACATTGTCTTGGGAAATTTGCTCTTTTTTTTTGTTTTGGTTTATTTCACTATTAGTATGATTTATTAGCATGTTGTTATCTGAGATATATTCATTATTATCATCATTTATTTTTTAACACAAAGATCTAAATAATGAGATAAAGTTTAACCCAACTAGGCAAAGGTAGAGTGGAACTTTGGAACTTCTAATTTGTGAAGAGTATAGATTATTCATTGAGGTTAAGTGCATGAAACCCAAAAACAAAAAAGAGGGAGGGAGAACTTACAGATCAAAACCACAGTATACAATGTCCCCACCATCATCTTGTACAGCTGGTCGAATACGAGTCTCTAAAAGTTCCTTGATCATCGCAACTGTTTCCGAATCATCCTGTATGGAAACAGGTAAGAAATAGCATACCATTTAGTTTTGACGTCTTGAAGGTGGCATAAGCTAGACAGATCTCATACTCCCGGGCTCTTGGGTTACTACAAGTCTATGTTAAGGAGAAACCTATGAGAAAGTATTTAGACTTGGGAGATACACAAGAGAATGCCAACCATGTTTAAATTGAGGCAGGGGCGGCGGAACATAATAAGTAGCAAGGCCTCCAGCCCCTCCTGATTTTTTTGTTAAAAAGAAAGAACTTTTACGCATAATATAATATGATCTCTTTCACCCACTTGAGGCTCGAACCCCCCATTCATCAATCATCTATCTCACCATTCAGGCTTTGTATCTCCTTTCCTTTCAACTATACACCCTCTCAAGTCTCAATCTATTATTTTATTTTTATTATGTTTTTTTATTTGTTATGGGCAATTAATAAACAACTAATACATTTATAAGAGAATTGATATGTTTTGTGATTTTGAAAAGAGAATTGCTAAAAAGTTTGATAGATTTGTAATGTTTTGTTTATAGGAAAATATTAGAATGTTAGTAAAATAGTGGGTTGTTAGAGCATCTCCAATGGGGGTTCCTTTACTTAATAAGGACCTCTCCCTGTTAAGGACCTCCATTGGAGGAAGAAAAAATGTGTACCTATTAGGTAACAGACAACTATATAAGGACTTTTTCTCTCTCTTGAGCAACTAACGGGTCCCACATTTAAAAGAAGTAATAAAATATGTACAAGTTGGTCCCACTTTCAAAAGAAGTAATATTTTATGAGGTAATTTATAATTTAATAAATAAATTACTTTTGTATAATGATGTAAAGTTGGTGGGACCTATTTAAGTACTTTTCATTGGAGTCCCTATTAGTGTATTGCCATTGGGGTCATTGAGTCCTTTATAGATACTTTTATTAAAAAATTATAAAAAAATGATGTGTACATGTGGGGTCCATTTAAGGAGTCCCTATTAGTATACTACCATTGTGGATGCTCTTAGTTCCTAGGATTTGAACTCTGAAATTCCTAGTTAGTACTTCTTCAATGTCCCTCAGCTCACCAACCGAGCTGCCTACTTGTGACGATAGACTTGTAATTTAATTAGTGTTTGGAATATTATGAATACTATCTAAGAAATTTGATAAATATCATTAGTTAAATAAATTTTAATTTATATAGCTACTAGCTACATAGCCCCCAGTTGTTCAATCCCGGCTCTGCCCCTGAATTGAGGTCAGGACTTCTGTCAAGTATTGACAACAACAACGACAACAACCAAGTCTTATCTCACTAAGTGGGGTTAGGTACATGGATCAAATTACGCCTTAATGTTCTATCATAAACTTTATCAAGTATTAACAGATACAAAATAATTATTTTATGAAATTTAAGTCAAAGGCCAAATTCCTTGGAATGAGACTAAAGCAATATCAACATAGAAATACGGAAAACTTACATCGTGAATTGCTGTGTCTTTGGAAGCGGCAGCATGACAGTCTAGAAAGAGTGGTTCACCAGAAGAGTAGAAATCCATAATAGCGGCAAAGATTTCAGGCTTAAGAAATTCCCACGATGCATCTTCCGATTTGGTAACAGTGACAAAATCAGATCCAAAGAAAACACGAGTAATTCCTGCAACAATTAAAAAAAGATAATCAGAAAACACACACAAAAAAAAGAAATGAAAGGAGTGGAGAGGGGGGGTAGTACCGTCAATAGCAAAAATTGATTTAGCAAGAGGAGAATTCATCGCGGAACGAGGGTTAGGGAAATCGGCGCTACCAACATCCATGACAGGTTTACCAGGATGAAACATAAGAGACTCTGGATTTGGAGTGGACTGCGTTTGGATAAACATAGTCCTCCTTTGTCCGGTGGAAAATGGAGAAGGAAATGGTGAGGCGGAGGAAGAGAAAAAGGCATTGTGGTTGCGAGGTTGAAACGACGGTGTTGTGCCCAGGCAGCGAGAATAATTTGTATTTAGATTATTGTGATTAGTCTCTGGTTTGAGGGAATTTAAGATTCCTAGTCGTAAGCGTCTTCCTAATCGGAAAACACTACCCCTCACCACCGACATCATTCACGATCTGGTCTTCTTCTGTTATTGTGATTGTTATTGCTATGTCCTCCTGCTCCAAACCCTTAAGCTTCCTTCATCAACCCAAAAAACGTTGTTATTGTTACAAAACAAAACATGTCAATTTGACCCTTTTTTATTTTGGGTGTATTGTAATAAAGCAAAAGTGCAAAGACCAATATGATATGGGAAGCAATTACACATATTGACTCAAATTCTTACTGTTGTTACCATATGTATGATAGCATCTTTTGCCTGGGGTTTGATTTCTTTCTTACTATATAATATTTCTATGCATATTTGCTTCATCAAATATAAGTTGTTTGTAATTTGTGGCACTGACAAGTTTATGGGAAGCAATTAAGCAAAAGCACAAAGACCAATATGATATGGATAACCCTAAATCAAAGTCAATAGCTATATTTTAAACAATCTTCCTAAGGACCATTTTGTGAAAATAATATATAAAATTTGACTTAGTATCAAAAAAGTATGTAGAAAGAGGCACTAATAACCACAACAATAGTCTATTCCAAGTTATATGTAGAATGAACATTTTTATAAAAAAACAAAAGACATAGAAAGGTTGCTAACAAAACTGTCGAGGAAGTTAACGTTGAGATGATTCTGACCAAGGTTAGGACTCTTCAAAGAAAAACATTTTTCCAAAAACCAAAGGAAACTAACTCTACAGAAAGCTTACTCTCTAAATAATAAAAAAAATCCATTTCTTTATTGCAAAACACTACCTCGTTCCTTACCTTCCAAATTTGGGACACACAAGCATACCATATTATTGGACATCAATCAAATAACACAAAGTAGACAAATGTATTGTAAAGACTACAAAAAACCTACTTTTTTCACAATTTGACCAAAATCCCCTAAGACCATCCATTCTCTGTTAGAATTGCATAATAAAAGAAAATTAGAGTAGTTATTAGCTGTTAGAGTAATTAGTTAGTTAGTTAGTTAGTTAGATTGTAGTTATGAGTTGTTAGAGAAGTTAGTTAGTTTGTCATTTTAATTAGTAAGAGAGTGTGTGTAAATAAGATAACACAAATGTTAGAGAGTGTTATTGAATATTTTTGAAGTTTATTGAATAGAGTGGTGACTCTATTATGAAGGGGAAACCCTTGGAGGAGAGATTTCTCTCTTATTCTCTTTTATCCTTTCCCAATCTTTCAATAAAATTGTTATTTCTTTGGAATCCAATTCTTGGGTTCCTAACATTCTCCTTATCAATTCATTCAAGACCATATCCCCGGCATCTCAACCAAAACAGTTTGACCAATATGCTAAGAAGTAAAAAACCCGAAAAAACCACATCTCTTTCCACCAGCTCTCTGCTACAATTATCACAATCCCCGGCAAAACCATTACTCTTTAATCTTACCCTTTAACCAATTCCATACAATAACTCATATTCTCTGCTATGGAAATAAATTGACTTCTTTACTTTCGAAATTTGACATACACAAGCATACCATATCAGAGCCGAAAAGTACAATAATACTGCAGCGGAAGAAAGAAAATAAAAACAAAAGGAATGCTACCCTCAAAATTAACTAACAAAAGGCGCCTATGGAACACGACAGCCTGAAACACTACTTACATTGAACCTACTAAAAACCAGCAACCTGAGGCACTAAAAAAGGGCTTACACCAAAAACTACAACAAACATAAACCAAAAATACAAAATTGCAGCAAGAAAGATTAAAATCGATGTCTAGAAAAACATAATAGCAGCAAGCTCTGAAGCATGGGTACTCCAAACATGGAGAAGTACCGGTATCGGGTACGCACCCGTACCGGGTACGCGTACGGTACTCGTAACTTACACACCGTAACATATTCATTTTTACTTGTTGTTTCAGTGTAGTTGGTACATCAAAAACGTATGGGCGTTGAAAAAATAACCAAAATTATTTTGCTTTATTATTGGATTTCAATTATCTCTCTTGCTTTTGATGAAAATAGTAGAGGACGAGCACCAAAAAAGTAAAACTCTGAAGCAACATGATGATAGAAGTGTGGTTATACACATGATCAAAATACGAATAGTTATATACTCCCTCCGTTCCTTTTTAAGTGTCTCTTTTGAAGAAAATTTTTGTTTCTAATTAACTGTCACTTTCAAAGTTCAATGCAAAATTAAATGTTGTTTTACCAATATTACCCTTAGTTATTTATTGCGGAGAGAGAAATATATAAAATGAGATATTAAATGAATAAAGTCATTATAGTAAAAGTATAACTTATTGCATTAAAAGTAGTAACATTTATTGATTGTCTTGGTTTGTGTAAAATGTCAAAAAGTGACAATTAAAAAGGAACGGAGTAGTACTATTTTTTTATTATAATTGATTTTTTTCTAACCATGTTTTAACAACAACAATGGTAGTAATTCACTTGAAAAATCTTTATGTGATGTTTTATATCAACGTACCCGCACCTTCATTTTTTAAAAGTTGCCGTATTACCGGGTACCGTACCCGTACCTGTGCATCATAGGCAGCAAGTCATATTCAAGCTTTAGGATCCAAAATGGTGACCTTCATGTAATCAGGTACTAATCTTTAGGCAAATTAGTTCATTTTCCTAACTTGTGTCAAAATGGTAAAAATAAAAAATAAAAAAAAATTGATGTTCACGTAATCTAAATTCACACGTGAAATCAGTTCTGCACCCACAAAAACCCAGGATGTAGAAATTGGAAAGCTCAGAAACATGCGATGCCAAATTGAAAGCATAAATCGAATTCAAAACACACAACAATGGTATACAATTTTCCGTTCAAAAAATGGTATACAAATCCAGAACACAGAAATAACCAAACTCATGAATTGAAATGAAATGATGGAAAATAATCATAAATGAATTAAGAGCACAATTTTCTAACCTTGCTTGTTTCAAAATTGCTTCGAAATCTTGCTAGAAAGATCAATCTTGCTGTGAAATGTGGAGAGAGAGAATAACAGTTTTGGAAGAGGAGAGAACGATTGAAAGGGTTTTTGGGTGAAATTGGGAATTAAATTTTAATTATGGATATTTTTGTCATTTGAAGGTGTAACGAGAATCGGGTGACTAAATTCTTAGAGAGAAATGTTGACTAGGGCATCCGGGACACTATTTAAGAACTCTAAATGATACTCCCTCCGGTCCTTATTATAAGAAGAAAAATCAAAAAACATCAAAACCAATACACTCATTAATTAGTGTAACTTTTTAAATATTTTTACAAATATACCCTCATAAAAAATTGTGAAGCATTAAATACACCCACTAATTTTAAAAAGACAAACATTAAATAAGGGGTATAAAAGTCTTTTAAACAATAACTACACTTTAAAAGTTGTGATATTTTCTTATAAATAGGACCAAGAATTTTTTTAAAAATTTTCTTATATATAGGACCGGAGGGAGTAAGTTTTTTTATGAAAAGTTGTGTATTAAATGTATTGAAAATTGTAATAGTTGACTTTTTGAAAGAATGGTTAGGTACCGTTTGGCCTGACTTTTTTTTCCACTTCTCTAACATTTTAAGGAGAAGGCAGACCAAACACAATATCTATTAAGTACTTACTAAAAAAATATTTTAAACATTTTTTCCCTTCAAAAAATATTTTAACATTTTTTTATTTATTATATATTTGTACAATATTTTGTCAAACAACTTTTAACTTAAAAATAGCTTTAAAACTAAAAAAATAATAACGTAACCAAACAACTTTAACTTCTTTCTTAAAGTCCTTAATTTTAACTTTGTTTTAAAGTAACTTTTGGACTGTAAAAAAGTCAGGTCAAACGATGCCTTACTAAATTTGGCACTCGTTAACAAGACTCATTCTTAAATAAGAATTCAATTATTGTAACAAAAAAAGAATTCAATTACTAAAAATAAAAGAACCAAATCCTTGCCAAAATGTTAGGGCAAGGTTCAAACGTCAATTCAAACAGGCCATAAGTCTTTCTTCGTTTGAACCTTGTCTTTAACTTGAAGTCTATGCCATCCTAAGGTGCTATTAGATGGAAGGATCTTATCGATGTTCATAAATGATAAATCATACCATAGCTAAAATCAAACTACCGAATTGAAAAAATGGAGTGCTATGAGTGCTATCATAGGGTTTTATATTATCTAAATTCATGAGTTGGAGATAAGCAGACTCGAACTGTTGACATCTACCACAGGGTAAAGCACCGCCTCTCAGGCCCCAAATGATTCTACCATAGAGGCCAACGATAGACAATAACCCTCCAAAGAGCAACTCTTCTCAAAATATCAAAGGGTTCTGAGTTGGAATCCCATTCAAACTTAGGATTCTAGTAGTTTCAGAGGATTCAGCTATAGGAGAACCGGGAACTAAGAGCTTCTCTTTCCTTTTTTCGCCTGACTCTTTGCTCTTAAGTATGTGGGTTTTAAGTTAAGAATGAGTAATTGCACTTCTCCGACCCTTAACTATTCAACCTGAGAGCGGATAACTAATGTGTTCCGCTTTTTTTTTAACATGATTCTATGGTCGGTCCACGACCCCTGAATACTGAAGGCATCCTTGGGTGATCTCGTATTTCCTACGGGGTGGAGACGATGGGGTCGGTCCATGGATTTTCTTTCCTTTTGTTTTCCCACATTTCGCTCAAAGGGTTGAAGGGAGATAATGCATCAAGTTGTTCGCAAGGGCCAATTTAATCCTATTCTCCATGATCTCAGATGAGGAAACCCTAAGAGAGCCGCCGACTCCAACTACCGTCCATGTACGATCCATACTAGATCTGACTGTTGCCCATCCTACCTCCTCAATATTTTTGACAGTCCATTTTTGTCTCAGTAGAGTCTTTCAGTGGCATTTTCGGTCCTCTTTCCCATTACTTAGAAAAAGTGAGCCACCGGTTCAGGTACAAGAAACAAATTACTCTTTTTTTAAATATACCCTTATTAATACTATCAATGTATCTTGAAATATGAAAAATTACCTTAAATATATCCATACCCAACGAACAATTTGGTAAATCATACACACATTTGTGACAAATTTATTACTTCAACAACTTTTTTAATATCCGTAATTTTTGTAAAATAATCTTATAAAAATAGCCGGATGAAGTATTATTCAAGAGAAGTACTATTATTCAAGAGGTAATTAGAATATCATATGGTTGACATGAAGCACTGATGTCTCGAGGAAGGTAAACATGCTAGTCTCTTTTTACGGTTCACTATGCTTTCTACTCAAAATTTATGGTGTGTCTAGGAAATAAGTGTGATATGTTGGAACTGCCAAGCTTAGGGACCCTGCGTTTAGTCCGGTATTATTAACCATATGTTTTATTTCGTTGCGAGACATTAGTGTCATCTAATAAAAATGAGGATTTTGGATATGTTCTTGGTTATGATTGTTGTCTTGTTAGTACATGTAGGAGTGGTGGTTTGGCCCTCTAATGAAAAACTCTTTTAATTGCTCTATTCTCAGTTATTCGTCGAATCATATTACTCTTTGTATTGATGATCCATCTAAAGATGCATGACAATTCACTAGGTATTATGGGTTCTCGGAAGTGGTGTGTGGTCGTGATGCTTGGGAATTTTTAAGAAATCTTGCGAGGATTGTTACACTACCTTAGTGCATAGGTGGTCTAGCAAGTCGTCAGTGGAATGATATATGGATACTTAAGGCGCTGCCAAAGGTGAAGAATTTGGTTTGGAGGGTTTGTCGTGATTGTTTCCCCACGCATGCACGCCTGAACAATAGATGTGTTACATGCACTTACGAGTGTGTTATGTGCAGTGACACTAGCAAAAAGAATTGGAGTATACTCTTTTTACATATAATTTATCGATAAAGAGCATGTAAAAAGAGCATAAAGAGCATATAATTTATCGACCGAGAACATGTAAAAAGAGCATATATGCTCTTTATGTAAAAAGAGCAAATAACAATAGATGTGTTACATGGCCTTTATGCTCTTTTTGCATGTTCTCGGTCGATAAATTGGAATATATTTGGTGTAAATAATTAATTGAGTGAGTTTTGGAAGTTGTTAATCAGATTTTGTAATGTGGCAAAATTTGCACGGCATTTGATTGATGATGCGATTAATTTATCAAGGAGAATTTGTAAATACACGAAGTCTTGTTGGATATCGGTAATACAAAACACATTCAAAATTAATTTGATTTTGAAATAAATTATTATAAAAATATGACATGGCTATGAATAATTGAATGATTGTACATACTCATCATACTTCAAGAAAACCACCATGTTCATCATTTATCATATATATCACAATAACCTTTTTTTTATCTCTTTCTCTTTTAAGATTTATAGACCCATTTAGAGTCTCTATCAAACGTTTTCCTTATTCAAATGCTCCCAATAAAGAGTGTGTTTTTTTTTAAATCTTTTTTTTTTTTTCAAAAACAAGAAAGTAATACATGAACTAGTAAAAAAGATGATTTTTTGGGTAGGAAACAAGCAAAATACCTTCAATATTTTTTAAAGATATCTAAAAAAAATCTCTAAATTTTCTAACACAATATTTCTTTTTCAAAGTTAAAACAAACGTACCCGAAATACACTATAGCACGAAGGTAACAACACTATTAGTACCCTGTAATTATTCAATTGTTCCCAAAAAATAGTATGTGCATTATAGCATTTTTATACCCTTTCAATCCATATCCATACATGTTGTAACATTCCGTTTTAAAATATTATATTTTTGCACAAAAAAAAAGCTCAATAATTTTTTAAAATATACATTATAGCATCAATTAGTATTAGCTTGAGAAAATATGTTACATGTAGTATATTTAGCAACTCAAAATATGAGGTTCATTAGATTTATATATATATATATGGAACATTTAGTAACTAAAACTTATTAATTAATTTAGAAATAATATGATGTAAGGAACTAAGACAAGTAAACACACTTACTAAAGACTAGACATCTCTTACAAATGAACTAATAGTAGTAACTATATACATTCATTTACTAATAATATAGTAACCAGATGCATGAAATTAGAATAAAAAAATGTAGTAATTAAGCACATGTGCATTGAATCTATCCAATGATAAATTTGATCTTATCTTTGCATGGTTAACTTAATTGAATGACACTTTGCACTAATTTTAATCATGAGATGAACTTTTTACTCTTCCACTTTCACTATAAATACCTACACCCTTGGCTTAAGTCACTCACACAACAAACCAACAATATTCCACTATACAAGCTAAATACGAATTAATTAGTCACCTTCTTTAGCCTCCTTAACTAATATCATCTTCAAGCTTTCATGTCATCACTTTAAAGTAAAAACATTAAAGTTGGAGTTGTGCATCTCACTAGTAGATCTTAAAGGTGAAATTATCTCATATTCATTGCTACTACACATTTTGTTTATGATTTTCATTTCTTTAGGTAAAAACTCATTTTGATGAAATTCTGTTTTTGTTTAGATTTGAGAAGATTCTAATAATTTTCAACAAGAAGAGAAACTATCAAGGTAGGGGGGTGAGGAATCTCAACAATGATAGTAGAGTAGAATCAACTGAGTCAAGAGTGGCCCTAACTCTTTTTAGTTTTTAAAAGGCTTTTACAATCTGCACTAATCATGAATTAATTTTACCTATGATATTTATAGATGTGTTTTGTTATGTATGTGTGTATAGTATCTACTGCAAAAAAAAACTATATATTCTAACCAGGTTAATAAAAATGTGTGTAGTTAAGGTTAAACTTCTTGTAGTTGTATTATAGACATAATGGCATAATATTTTCTAGAAATGTGCAGCAATAACTAGTATCTGGAAATGTGCAGCAATAACTAGTATATGGTATTGTGAATAGGTTTTTGTACGATTTTGCTCTTTTCAATTGAATAACAACGGGGTATAATAACTCTTTAGAATGAAAACTAAAAATAGTAGTAATAATAATTAATAATAATAATTATAATAATAAATGGAGTGGTAGGATTGATTAGCTTAAGAACCAGCACCCAAAAACTTAACAAAAATGAAATAGATTAGTCTGCAAGTAAACAAGTACTTCAGACTATGATCTTCAGACTCAGGTCTTCAGACTCTGATCTTCAGGCTCTGTTCTTCAGACGCTGTTCTTCAGACTTTGATCTTCAGAATCTGAAGATACTAATAATAAATAGAATTTATATATTTGGATTAGGTTGAAGGTACTAACTACTTATTAATGTATTTTAAAGTGTCACAAAAGGTATTTTATTTACTCTAATTATGCAGGTGAAGCATTTTCTTAAAAATGATCATTCTTAGTTATAAAAATGAATCAAAAAAGTAGAATAAATCTACATCCTGAACCAAGAAATAATGCAGAGATTTTAAAATAAATTCACATGAGTCCAAGAGTGAGCCACGCTTTGGTACAAGCGAGAGTGCGTAACTGAAGGTTTAAGAGACCTTGAGGGCGTCACGGTGCAAAACCCCACAAGTGACCAGGTGGTAGCTCCCCTGTGTCGTGGTATTCGATGCCTCACAGTGACGAACTTGACGTGACACTGCAAGAACTCATGATCGGTGGAGAGTGTTTTGGTAAAAATGTATAAAAAGAGAAGAGAAATGTACCAGTGAGAATTGAGACGGAACATGTCCTTCGGATTGCTCCTCTCATATAGAATCTCCATGGAGTAGGAAAGAGTCACATACATGATGAATATAATGCATTTGCATTTCATTGCATAATCACACTGTGAATATTGTTACTTTACTAATACTAATAATAATAACTGTTGAAGATTCTACTACTTGTAAAATTTGTTGATGTGAACTCACCCTTGTTTGTTGTTTTGGTTTTATATTTTAATTACTTAAAGATGGAGAACCACGATCCCCGCCCTGCAGTTCGTCTGGAGTTTGTCGACGGAACATGGATCACTGACTATCCTAATTTTACTGTGACTTATGACGGTGTAATTGTTATTGACATCACTACCGGCGAATATCCCAACTTTATTACTAGAACTCGTCACCGTACTGTGACTTTGTCTTTCTACTTACCTCTTGCTGAAATGTGGACCGCTTCAGTGTATGCATCTACCGAGCCATATCCAAAGCCTATTCGTACCCATAACCCCTAGAGGGTCTAGTTAGATAAATGAATCAATAATGTAATATATTATGAACCAGCGTAAGGGAGACCCGGAAAGATCTATTTACTTTTTCTAGGAGTCATTTTGAAAGAAAAAAATATATATGTACATGTATTAGATGCATATAGTATGGCTAGTAGTAGTAAAGTTTGGAGGTAGAACTTATGTTGACTAGAGTATCTTAATTGTAATGAGTGCAGCTTCTGTCTAAAGTTTATGTAAAATAAAATATATGTACATGTATTAGATGCATATAGTATGGCTGGTAGCTGTAAAGTTTGGAGGTAGAACTTATGTTGACTAGAGTATCTTAACTGTAATGAGTGTAGCTTCTGTCTAAAGTTTATGTATTAAAGTTATAATACATATAATTTAACTTTTATGTACATTAGTTACTCTTATTTATTTTATTTTTAAGAAAAGAACTATTAGTAATATTTTCGAGTTATCGACCCCTGTATATGTACATGTATTAGATGCGTATAATATTGCTGGTAGTAGTAAAGTTTGGAGGTAGAACTTATGTTGACTAGAGTATCTTAACTGTAATGAGTGCAGCTTCTGTCTAAAGTTTATGTGTTAAAGTTATAATACATATAATTTAACTTTTATGTACATTAGTTACTCTTATTTACTTTATTTTTAAGAAAAGAACTATTAGTAATATTTTCGAGTTATCGACAACTGTGATTTCTTGAGGTGTCTCATTACTATAACTGAGATTTCTCGAGGTGTCACAACAGTGGTATCAGAGCCTGGTTTAGATTTATAGTTGAAATTCCTGGCAGGACCTAGTTCTGAACGTAAAACAGAGTACTGGTGCAGTAAAACAGAGTATGCAAAACAGTAGTTCAGAAGCAGAATAAAACAGACAGAAAGTAAAGATGCACAAGTAATTATTGGGTGTTTAGGAGAGTGTCTCCATCTTTGTTTGTTTAGAATTCAAGATCACTGGGGCAGTGATTGATTGGTAGGAAGTAAGAGGGGTCTTATATCTAGGAGTTCCTAGGTAGAAATTCCACAGGTAGTGATTAAGTGAGAAGGCTGTGAAAAACAGGGGCTGTTACACAGTAGTTGGAATTGATACTATTATAGTGGATTTCCTTCCTGGCTTGGTAGCCTCCAGATGTAGGTGTGGTTGTCACCGAACTGGGTTAACAAATCACCCGCGTTCTTTACTTTCTGTCTTTTTAATTCTGCTTCTGAACTGCTGTTTTTGCTTACTCTGTTCAGCTCTGTTTTACGGTTCAGAACCAGTCCTGCCAGGAATTTCAATTGGCATCAGAGCAGGCACCCTGCCAGTTTTAGGGTGAGCTCTAGGGAAGGTATTTTCTGGCATTATGGAGAAAGAAGGAAGATTTGTGAACAGACCACCTCTGTTGGATGATTCCAACTATGATTATTGGAAATCTCGTATGAGTGATTTCCTAAAATCTATAGATAGTAAGACCTGGAAAGCAGTTCTGAAAGGTTGTGAACATCATGTTGTGCTTGACAAAGATGGTAAGAAGACAGCTGAATTAAAACCAGAGGAAGTGTGGACCAAGGAAGAAGATGAATTAGCTCTTGGAAACTCCAAAGCCTTGAATGCTATATTCAATGGAGTGGACAAGAATATGTTCAGACTGATCAAGCAGTGCACTGTAGCTAAGGATGCCTGGGAGATTCTCAAAACTACTCATGAAGGCACATCCAAGGTAAAACTGTCCAGACTTCAACTTCTCACCACCAAGTTTGAAAATCTCAAAATGTTGGAGGATGAGAACATACAAGATTTTTACATGAATGTCCTGGACATGGTCAACTCATTTGAGTCTCTTGGAGAAAGAATATCTGATGAAAAACTTGTGAGAAAGATCCTCAGATCCCTACCTAAGAGATTTGATATGAAGGTGACTGCAATTGAGGAAGCACAAGACATCTGCAACATGAAGGTTAAGGAATTGATAGGATCTCTTCAGAATTTTGAAATAGCCAGAACTGATAAGAAGGGGAAAGGTGTTGCTTTTGTAGCAAATGATGAAAGCTTATCAGAGGATCTTGTGATGCTGAGTAAACAATTTAAGAAGATTCTGAAGAAGAAGACAAGAACTGATGAGAAAGACAGTCAATCCAAAGGTGTTCAATGTCATGAGTGTGAAGGATATGGCCACTTTAGGACAGAATGTGCAACATACCTCAAGAAACAGAAAAAGAGTTTGGTTGTGTCTTGGTCTGATGACTCAGAAGGAGAAGTGGAGAATGAGTCTGTTAAGCATGTTGCTGCTGCCTTTACTGGTAGATGCATGACTGATGATGAAGTTATGGTTTCAGAAGCACCATCAGTTTCTGAAGCACCATCAGGTTCTGAAACATCATCTGATACTGAGTCAAGTGATGGAGAACTGTCTTGTGAAGAACTGGCTACTTATGAAGAAGTTTGCAAGCAGCTGAAAAATCAGAAGAAGACTATCAGTCAATTGCATGCTGAAAAAAGTGATCATCTAGCACAAATCTCTGATCTCAAAGATGAGGAACTCTGCTGAACTCTCAACTTGAACATGTGAAGAAACAAGTCAGAATGTTGAACACTGGTACTGATGTGCTTGAAGAGATATTGGAGAGTCAGAACCAAGGGAAACCAAATGGAATTGGGTATGATGATAAGGTTCTGAAACATATCTGATACTGAGTCAAGTGATGGAGAACTGTCTTGTGAAGAACTGGCTACTTATGAAGAAGTTTGCAAGCAGCTGAAAAATTAGAAGAAGACTATCAGTCAATTGCATGCTGAAAGAAGTGATCATCTAGCACAAATCTCTGATCTCAAAGATGAGGAACTCTGCTGAACTCTCAACTTGAACATGTGAAGAAACAAGTCAGAATGTTGAACACTGGTACTGATGTGCTTGAAGAGATATTGGAGAGTCAGAACCAAGGGAAACCAAATGGAATTGGGTATGATGATAAGACTCTGAACAAGAAACAGCAACATCCAGCTAAAAGGTTCACTGCAACTGTTAAAACATGTGATCCAATGATGGATAAACCTAAGTTGGAACACCAGAACCAACCTTAGGGATCTAAGAGCAAGAGCGCATCTCATCCTTAGGTATGTCATCACTGTGGTAAAAAGGGGCACATAAAGTCATTCTGTTACAAACTGCATGGATACCCCAAACACTTTCAACAAAGAAAATCTGAACCTGTTGTAGTCAATGTCAAGAAGGTATGGCGACCAAAATATGAAAATGTTGACAAGAGGCTGAAGAATAGGAAAGGAAAGGTTGTTGCTGCTGCCAGCAGGCCTACCCCTGTTGCTAAGAAAAGTGTTGTTGTTGGACCATCTAAAGTCTGGAGCAAGGTAGTGGTCCCTATCCCTAAGAAGAAGGCACTAAAAGGAAAGGAAGTGGATCCTAGTGAGTCTGAGGATGATGTTGAGCAAGACATCATGCCCTATGTTCAGAAGAGGATTGTTGTACTTCAGAAGCAGATTGTTGGGAAGAAGATTCTGAATGTGCCTGAAGCACACATTGACTAAGCAACATCTGAATGTGTGTCTGATGATGAAACAACATCTGTTGCTGAGTCTGAAGACTGTCAAGTTTTTTACTGATGTCCTGGATTTCATTTTGTGTTTCTGGTCTGCAAGTTTGTGTCATACTCTGCAGTTGTGTTCTTGTTTTTGTTCTTTTGTGAAGACTGTGTGTGGGTACTGGTTGTGTGATTCTGCTGGTCTGAGAAGTGTCACTGATGTTGCTGATGTGTATGGTGCTGTGTTGGTTGTTTATAACCTCTGAATTTTTCTGGGTGTGTTCCTTTGTTTCCTCTGCTGCTGCTCCTGGTAATTACATGGTTGTTTTGTCAACATTGTTTGACTAAAAAGGGGGAGAAAAGTATGGTTGTTTCAGAAGCAGTTCAGTAGTTCAGGGGGAGCTTCAAAAGTTGCTGCTGAATGATATGTTTCAGGGGGAGTAGTGTGTTGATCTGTTTCAGGAGCTGTGTGTCCTCAGAATTTGCTGTTGTATGCTTCAGGGGGAGTTTTTGTGTGAAACGTAGTGTTTATGCCGCTGCTGACTCTGTTGCTACGTGTATCTCTCTGTGCTCAAATTGATTTTAGCCAAAAATTTGCCAAAGGGGGAGATTGTTGGATATTTGAGTGTTGGCTTCATGTTTGCTAAAATCAAATATACAAGCAATGTTCGTCTTCAGAAGCTGGAACTTAGAAACAGTACTTCAGAAGCTGAACAGTACTTCAGACGCTGAACCTTCAGAAGCTAATGTTCAGACGCTGAACAATACTTCAGAAGCTGACCTTCAGAAGCAACCTTCAGAAGCTGAATTGTTCAGACGCAGAACTTCAGACGCAGACTTCAGAAGTACCTTCAGAAGCTGGTTTTCTGCGTTCTGTTTATTTTCTCATGTGATCTTTTGAAGATTTAATTGAAGAATTCTCCTTGCTGCATTTGTTTCTAGAAGGAAGATTAAGTTGCGTGAAGATATTTGTTGAAGATTGGTTTCTTTTATTTGAGAATATATTTTCAAAGAAATCTTTAGAAAATATATTTCTGAAAAATAATTGCTTCTATGAGCTTCTAAAGAATTCTGGGAATATATCTTTGAAGGATTTGGTTTAGAATTATGTTGCTGCTGAAGCTATAAATAGAGGACGCTGCTATTGAAGAATTCACATCAGAAATCCAGAAGCCTTTAGAGAGAGAGAGTTAGTCTTAGTTTTTTGAGTCTGTAAGCTTTGTGCTTTGTTTTCTGTACACCACTCAATTGTTAGAGTTGGTTTAGTTTATTGAATTGTAACTGTTGTTCACTTAAAGCTTTTAAGCAAGAGTGATTATTGGGTGTTTAGGAGAGTGTCTCCATCTTTGTTTGTTTAGAATTCAAGATCACTGGGGCAGTGATTGATTGGTAGGAAGTAAGAGGGGTCTTATATCTAGGAGTTCCTAGGTAGAAATTCCACGAGTAGTGATTAAGTGAGAAGGCTGTGAAAAACAGGGGCTGTTTACACAGTAGTTCGAATTGATACTATTATAGTGGATTTCCTTCCTGGCTTGGTAGCCTCCAGATGTAGGTGTGGTTGTCACCGAACTGGGTTAACAAATCACCTGTGTTCTTTACTTTCTGTCTTTTTAATTCTGCTTCTGAACTGCTGTTTTTGCTTACTCTGTTCAGCTCTGTTTTACGGTTTAGAACCAGTCCTGCCAGGAATTTCAATAGGGACCGGGTGTGGACTAACTATGTTTGTGCTGTGGATGTTTATGTGACAACTATAAGATAAATAGGGTTGATGAGAGATTTAGTTAAAGTCTTGGTAAGACTAACTTATTTAATTATGTAGGAAGCCATGACACGTGGAAGTAATGGTGGGAGAAACGGAGAAATGGTTGAAGCTATTCAAGCTATTAAGGATATGACGGCAACATTGTTGCAAAATCAACATAATAACCTACGAAATGAGGGAACAAATGAATATCAAGGCTTGACGGAATTTCGCCGTAACAAACCTTCTCAATTTAATGGTGAGTTTGATCCAGACAAAGCTGAATTATGGATCCAAGAAATGGAAAAGATATTTGAAGCAATGATGTGTCCACTAGAGAGAAGAGTTGTTTACCCAACCTTTATGCTCATCGATGAAGCTGAATACTTGTGGAAAGCAACACGTCAACTACTGGAAGCATACGGTCGAGAAATGACTTGGGAACTATTTCGTAGCAAGCTTTTAGAGAAATATTTTCTGCTAGATGTTAGACATGCTAGGGAAAGGGAATTTTTACAATTGAAACAAGGAGGAATGTCTGTAGGAGAATATGCAGCGAAATTTGAAACATTGTCAAAATTCTCAATGTATTTCCAGCATCATCCATATGAAAGCTGGAAATGTCGAAAATTTGAAGAAGGGGTGCGATATGAAATTCGGGAAGCTGTAGTTTCATTGAATGTCCAAGAATTTCCCGAATTAGTAAATAAGTGTAGGGTTATTGAAGATCTCAAGAAAACCAGAGATAGAAAGTTTCATAATGTTGGACCCTCATGATTTAAAGGAAACGATAAATTCAAAAAGAAACCATATGACCGCCCACAAGGAAATCAATACAATAATCAGAATAATGGACGAAAAGGGGGATTCAATCAGGTGTATACAACTCTCCTTAAATGTTTCAAATGTGGAGGAGCGCATAATACAAAGGATTGTTTGAATAAGGAAGTGATTTGCTTTAAATGCGGACAACCAGGTCATTTTGCACGAGATTGTGACCAATCTAAAGTTGGAGCTGTGGCCGACAAGGAACAAAACTCCAGGCCAAAGACAAAAGGAAGAGTATACACATTGAGTGGAGCTGAAGCTTCTCTGTTTGACGATCTTATACAAGGTAAGTGTCTCATAGGAAGTAGAATTTTAAATGTACTGTATGATTCGGGCGCTACTCATTCTTTCATATCTTTTGATTGTGCTCAACAATTGGACTTACCTATTTCTTCACTTCCTTTTGATTTAATTGTTTCAATCCCTACCAATGACCCTGTAACAACTAGTTTAGCTTGTTTGGATTGTCAGGTCACTATTGAAAATATTAATTTTTCTATAACTTTAGTTTGTCTACCTTTAACACAAATAGATGTAATAATAGGCATGGATTGGTTGTCTGCTAATCATGTCTTATTAGATTGTTCAGCCAAAACCTTGATTTTTCATGATCCAAAGTGTCTTAGGATTCCACCTTCCAACCAACCGATTGCTTCTCTAAGAGAAGGAGCACCAGGATATGTGTCATTATCTTCCTATCGTCAGCAATTTTCCTGAAATATTCAAAGAAATTCCAGGCTTACCCCCGGAAAGAGAGATAGAATTTTCTATCGATCTGTTGCCTGGAACAGGACCAATTTCCATTGCACCCTATCGGATGTCACCATCCGAATTGGCTGAGTTGAAGAGACAATTAGAGGCATTACTAGAGAAGAAATTTATCCGACCAAGTGTGTCACCTTGGGGAGCTCCTGTACTATTGGTCAAGAAAAATGATGGAACCATGAGATTGTGTGTCGATTACCGCCAGTTGAATAAAGTAACCGTCAAAAATAAATATCCTCTACCTAGGATAGATGATTTGATGGATCAACTTAAAGGAGCGACAATATTTTCAAAGATTAATTTACAATCAGGGTACCACCAAATACGAGTAAAATCTGAAGATATACCAAAGACTGCTTTTCGAACGCGATACGACCACTATGAATATCAGGTGATGCCGTTTGGAGTGACGAATGCTCCTGCGATTTTTATGGATTACATGAATAGGATATTCCACCCTTACCTAGATAAGTTCGTTGTTGTTTTTATTGACGACATTCTTATTTACTCGCGTGATCCAGAAGAACATGTAGAACATCTTCGAATTGTTCTTCAGATCTTAAAAGAAAAGCAACTGTTTGCAAAGTTGTCCAAATGTGATTTTTGGTTGGAGGAAGTGAAATTTTTAGGACATGTGATCTCAAAAGCAGGAATTGCTGTAGATCCAGCTAAAGTAGAAGCTGTTTTACAATGGGAAAGACCAAAAACTGTCACTGAAATTCGTAGCTTTCTTGGTTTAGCTGGATACTACCGAAGATTTATTGAAGGATTTTCTAAAATTGCCTTACCTTTAACCCAACTTACTCAAAAAGGACAAGCATTCGTGTGGACGAATAGTTGTGAACAAAGTTTTCACCTATTTTGATCCTTCCCGATCCAAGTAAACGTTTTGAAGTATATTGTGATGCCTCACAACATGGGTTGGGATGTGTTCTTATTCAAGATAGGAAAGTAGTAGCTTATGCTTCTAAGTAGTTAAGACCACATGAAAAGAATTATCCAACTCATGATTTAGAGTTAGCTTCAGTTGTATTTGCTTTGAAAATCTGGAGACATTATTTGTATGGACCACAATTTGATGTTTTTAGTTATCATAAAAGTCTGAAGTACCTCTTTGATCAAAAAGAACTAAATATGAGGCAAAGGAGATGGATGGAGTTCATTAAAGATTATGATTTTGAACTCCAATATCATCCGGGAAAAGCAAATGTTGTAGCAGATGCATTAAGTAGAAAAACCCTACATGTTTCCGCCATGATGGTGCGAGAGATGGAACTTATTGAAAAACTTAGGGATTTGAATTTAGGTATGAATGTGGTAAATAACCGACTTCAAATGAGCATGATTACTGTTACTTGTAGTTTATTAAAACAAATAAAAGTCAAACAAGAAATGGATAAATACCTTCAAGAAAGAATGAGATTAAAAGAACAAGGAAAGATTGTAAAGTTTAAGAAGGACGCTGATGGAGTTATTAAATTTCAAGATAGAATATGTGTCCCCGATGATAACGAGATAAAAAGGTTAATTTTAGAAGAGGCACACAAGAGTAAACTAAGCATACACCCAGGAGCAACAAAAATGTACCAAGATCTTAAGAGGATGTATTGGTGGCCAAAGATGAAGACGGAAATAACATGTTATGTGGTAACCTGTCTAATTTGTCAGAAAGCAAAAATTGAACATCAAAGACCGGCAGGAATGCTACAACCACTGGACATTCCAGAATGGAAATGGGATGGTATAGCTATGGATTTTGTGGTAGGATTACCAAAGACGCCTAAGGGGCATGATTCAATTTGGGTGATAATTAATAGGTTAACCAAGTCAGCACATTTTCTGCCAATTGGTATAAAATATTCATTGGAATGATTGACTCAACTATACATCAAGGAAATAGTCAGATTGCATGGAGTACCCTCAAGCATAATTTCAGACAGAGTCCCGAGGTTTACCTCAAGATTTTGGGGAAGTCTTCATCAAGCATTGGGTACAAAGTTAAGAATGATTCCGCATATCATCCGCAGACGGATGGACAAACAGAGCGCACATTTGAATCCTTAGAAGATTTATTGAGGGCTTGTGTCTTAGAACATTCAGGAAACTGGGATGAACTATTGCCACTGATTGAATTTACTTATAACAATAGTTTTCATTCTAGTATAGGCATGGCTCCTTATGAAGCTCTATATGGACGTAGGTGCAAAACGCCTCTATGCTGGTATGAGACAGGAGAAAATCTTGTTTTAGGACCAGAGGTAGTACAACAAACCATATAGAAAATAAAGATGGTTCAGGAGAAAATGAAAACATCACAAAGTAGACAGAAAAGTTATGTTGACAAAAGGAGAAGACCCCTTGAATTCCAAGCAGGTGATCACATATTCTTGAAAGTCACACCAATGACTAGGGTTGGTAGAGTTATGAAATCTAGGAAACTTACACCGAGATTTATTGGACCTTATCAAATTCTTCGACGAGTCGGCCCTGTAGCCTACCAAGTTGCTTTGCCTCCATTTCTTTCAAACCTTCATAATGTTTTCCATGTTTCACAGTTAAGAAAATATATTCCAGACCCTTCTCATGTCATTGAGCCTGATACAATACAATTAAAAGAAAACTTAACATATGAGACTTTACCTGTTAAAGTCGCAGACAGGAAAATGAAGCAGCTCAGGGGTAGGCAAATTCCCTTGGTAAAAGTAATATGGAATGAGACGAGTGGACATGTTACGTGGGAATTAGAAGAGAACATACGAGAGAAATACCCGTACCTGTTTTAAGGTAAGCAAGTTTCGAGGACGAAATTTTATTAAGTGGGGGAGAATTGTAACATTCCATTTTAAAATATTATATTTTTGCACAAAAAAAAAACTCAATAATTTTTTAAAATATACATTATAGCATCAATTAGTATTAGCTTGAGAAAATATGTTACATGTAGTATATTTAGCAACTCAAAATATGAGGTTTCATTAGATTTATATATATATATATATATATGGAACATTAGTAACTAAAACTTATTAATTAATTTAGAAATAATATGACGTAAGGTACCATGCAACTAAGGCAAGTAAACACACTTACTAAAGACTAGACATCTCTTACAAATGAACTAATAGTAGTAACTATAAACATTCATGTACTAATAATATAGTAACTAGATGCATGGAATTAGAATAAAAAAATGTAGTAATTAAGCACATGTGCATTGAATCTATCTAATGATAAATTTGATCTTATCTTAGTAATTACATGGCTAACTTAATTGAATGACACTTTGCACTAATTTTAACCATGAGATGAAATTTTTACTCTTCCACTTTCACTATAAATACCTACACCCTTGGCTTAAGTCACTCACACAACAAACCAACAATATTCCACTATACAAGCTAAATACGAATTAGTCACCTTCTTTAGCCTCCTTAACTAATATCATCTTCAAGCTTTCATCTCATCACTTTAAAGTAAAAACATTAAAGTTGGAGTTGTGCATCTCACTAGTAGATCCTAAAGGTGAAATTATCTCATATTCATTGCTACTACACATTTTGTTTATGATTTTCTTTTCTTTAGGTAAAAACTCATTTTGATGAAATTCTGTTTTTGTTTAGATTTGAGAAGATTCTAATAATTTTCAACAAGAAGAGAAACTATCAAGGTAGGGGGTAAGGAATCTCAACAATGATAGTAGAGTAGAATCAACTGAGTCAAGAGTGGCCCTAACTCTTTTTAGTTTTTAAAAGGGTTTTACAATCTGCACTAATCATGAATTAATTTTACCTATGATATTTATAGATGTGTTTTGTTATGTATGTGTGTGTATAGTATCTACTGCAAAAAAAAACTATATATTCTAACCAGGTTAATAAAAATGTGTGTAGTTAAAGTTAAACTTCTTGTAGTTGTAGTATAGACATAATGACATAATATTTTCTGGAAATGTGCAGCAATAACTAGAATCTGGAAATGTTCAGCAATAACTAGTATATGGTATTGTGAATAGGTTTTTGTACGATTTTTCTCTTTTCAATTGAATAACAACAGGGTATAAAAACTCTTTAGAATGAAAACTAAAAATAGTAGTAATAATAATTAATAATAATAAATGGAGTGGTAGGATTGATTAGCTTAAGAACCAGCACCCAGAAACTTAACAAAAATGAAATAGATTAGTCTGCAAGTAAACAAGTACTTCAGACTCTGATCTTCAGACTCTGATCTTCAGACTCTGGTCTTCAGACTTTGATCTTCAGACGCTGTTCTTCAGACGTTGTTCTTCAGACTCTGATCTTCAGAATCTGAAGATACTAATAATAAATAGAATTTATATATTTGGACTAGGTTGAAGGTACTAACTACTTATTAATGTATTTTAAAGTGTCACGGAAGGTATTTTATTTACTCTAATTATGCAGGTGAAGCATTTTCTTAAAAATGATCATTCTTAGTTATAAGAAATGAATCAAAGAAGTAGAATAAATCTACATCGTAAACCAAGAAATAATGCAGAGATTTTAAAATAAATTCACATGAGTCCAAGAGTGAGCCACACTTTGGTACAAGCGAGAGTGCGTAAGTGAAGGTTTAAGAGACCTTGAGGGCGTCACGGTGCGAAACCCCACAAGTGACCAGGTGGTAGCTCCCCTGTGTCGTGGTATTCGATGCCTCACAGTGACAAACTTGACGTGACACTGCAAGAACTCATGATCGGTGGAGAGTGTTCTGGTAAAAATGTATAAAAAGAGAAGAGAAATGTACCAGTGAGAATTGAGACGGAACATGTCCTCCCGATTGCTCCTCTCATATAGAATCTCCATGGAGTAGGAAAGAGTCACATACATGATGAATATAATGCATTTGCATTTCATTGCATAATCACACTGTGAATATTGTTACTTTACTAATAATAATAATAATTGTTGAAGATTCTACTACTTGTAAAATTTGTTGATGTGAACTCACCCTTGTTTGTTGTTTTGGTTTTATATTTTAATTACTTAAAGATGGAGAACCACGATCCCCGTCCTGCAGTTCGTCTGGAGTTTGTCGACGGAACATGGATCACTGACTATCCTAATTTTACTGTGACTTATGACGGTGTAATTGTTATTGACATCACTACCGGCGAATATCCCAACTTTATTACTAGAACTCGTCACCGTACTGTGACTTTGTCTTTCTAACTTACCTCTTGCTGAAATGTGGACCGCTTCAGTGTATGCATCTACCGAGCCATATCCAAAGCCTATTCGTACCCATAACCCCTAGAGGGTCTAGTTAGATAAATGAATCAATAATTTAATATATTATGAACCAGCGTAAGGGAGACCCGGAAAGATCTATTTACTTTTTCTAGGAGTCATTTTGAAAGAAAAAAAATATATGTACATGTATTAGATGCATATAGTATGGCTGGTAGTAGTAAAGTTTGGAGGTAGAACTTATGTTGACTAGAGTATCTTAACTGTAATGAGTGCAGCTGTCTAAAGTTTATGTATTAAAGTTATAATACATATAATTTAACTTTTATGTACATTAGTTACTCTTATTTATTTTATTTTTAAGAAAAGAACTATTAGTAATATTTTCGAGTTATCGGCAACTGTGATTTCTTGAGGTGTCTCATTACTATAACTGAGATTTCTCGAGGTGTCAGACATGTCATGACTCATGTCTGAAGGTGAGAAAAACACACACACAAGAAGGGGGGTTGAATTGTGTGGCTCAAAAACTAAGATCTTTTCTTTTCAAAACTTAAGGTTAAGTTCAGAAGCTGATATGAATCAGTTCTGAACAATTATCAAGAGTTATGCAGCGGTTCAAATAATGAAAAGACAAAGGTAAAGGGAGACACACAGAATTTATACTGGTTCCTTCTCAATGTGAGAAGTAGTCCAGTCCCCTTGTTTTCCAACAAGAGAGTTCCACTATAATCAGTTCTGATTACAAATGCTCAACCACTAAGGAAGAGACTTCCAGTTGCTCAATCACAAAGAAAGAGGCTTCTATGCTCAACCACCAAGGAAGAGGCTTCCAATGCTCAACCACTAAGGAAGAGGCTTCTCAATGCTCAACCACTAAGGAAGAGGCTTCTGACTCAGACCACAAAGGAATGAGGTTACAAATGCTCAGTATACAGACTGAGACTTTAGGGACCAAACTGGTTTACAAGTAAATGAGTTTGGGATGAACACTTGATAAAATATCAGAGGTGTTCTCTTAATACAACACAGGTTAAGACTCTTAACCTTAAGAAATTCTAAGTTACAAGGACTATGAGAATTTCTAAGAGTTTTTGAACTTATGAGTTTTTCAGCAGAAAACAGAGCACAGATTCAGCAATGTAGTTTCAAGAGTCTTAGACATTTTCTTCTTCAAATCTTCTTCCTTTTATAGATGAAATATAGTTGTTGAAGATTTGCTTGATTTGAGGAAAGAGTCGTTGCAAGTTGAGCTAGGATTTCTGCAAATGTGTGCTGCACTTTTTCAAACAAAACAGAGCAGCAGCCATTTTTGAAATGGCCTACCTTAAAAGCTGGAGGATGTCTGGGTCAGGGAGACAACTGTTCCATTGGGTTGTTCTGACACATCCAGGCATTAAATGCGCACAGTACCACTTGCTTTTAGCCACATCAGCCTTCAGAAGCTTCTGCGTGAACAGTGCATCAGAAGCTGCCTTGTACGGATCAGAAGCTGGCTTCAGGATCAGAAGCTGGTCTTCAGACGTTGACTCTGCGTTGACTTCTTCAGAAGCACCCAGACTTCAGAAGCTAGCTTCAGACTCTCACTTCAGGAGCACTACTTCAGGAGCACCACTTCAGGAGCACTTCTTCAGGAGCACTTCTTCAGACCCAGTTTCCTTCTAGCTTTGCAACATTGCTTCTTAGCTTTCCTTTCTTGCTCTAAGCTTGTTCTTTCATAACCATTCTTAATAATCAATCATAAACATGTGGTTCTAAAATCACTAGAACAAAGCATTAGCAAATAACCAATTTTCTATTTAACACTTTGTTATCAACAAAACCATAAAGAGAGAAATGTTTACACATAAATGTTTCAACAATCTCCCCTTTATTCATAAGAGACTTGTTAAACACATTTTGTTCCAACAATGTCACATGTTTTGAAAATGAAGACATGAGAGATGGACATACATGCATGCATTTGCTTTGCACATGCAAATACAGTTTTGATCGAATTTTGAACATCACAATCCCACACTACATATAAAAGACAAATAAACGGATAATTTTTCTTAATTTTACTTAAAAAATATGTTTTTTCATCGAGTATGGAGTATGATAATGAACTTCCATCTCCTTTTTTCCAATTCCGTGCGCAATTTGATATTACCGTTGATCACTTTGGTCCTTAATGAAAACAGTAAAACACAGCATCAGATTTTACCCAAAAAAAAAACCAAAGCATAAGAAAAAAGGGGGAGCCATAATACTCAAAAGAACTTAACCAATTCTCAAAGAAAATTGCCCTTCTCCCAAATAAGAATGCTCCCTCCCATACGAAGTATCTAAAATACTCTGTGTGACTTAAGTCACGCTCGGTAGCATCAACATGACTTGTTTGCTTTCAACGTGACTTAAGTCATGCTGCGATACATTACTGTTTTGGGATAAAACCCAACAATTCCAAGTTCAAAAACAGATTTTCTTTCCCTCTTCACCTCTAAAAAACCCAAAAGTGCGAAAATTTGGAGCATAATTTTGAGGTAAAATCATTGTAAATCGTCAGGAAGCAAGTTTCTACGCTCATCAAACGTCAAAAATAGGTAATGTATCATCTAACCTCTCTTGATTTTGCTGGTTTTTGAGCTAGGTTTAGCAGTATGAAACATGAGCTGGGCGTGGCTTAACTCACGTTGGAGCTCCACGTGAGTTAACTCACGCAGGTGTTAGCTCAGCGTGACTTAAGTCACGCTGGTGACCAGTATTGGAATTTTTGCGCCAATTTTATTTTTCTTTCTTAGCTTGTTGCACAAGTTATTTATATTTTTTTTCCTTGTTATTTTTCTATTCAATAGACATAGTGATGGTTGAAAATGTGGTGGATGATGGCGTTGAGCCAAAACCGACCATAATTGAAGCTTCTGGCGAAGCTTCCGTTGATGTGAAGGTTAAAGTCAAAATTCCATTTCAAGCTCACATTGAAGAAAAACCTAAACTGGTACCTACCGGTATTGCCAAGGAAATGTGAAGAAGAAATTGAAGCTTGAAGGCACGAGCTCAAGGAAATGTGATTGTCCATTTAGGTTGCATGGTTACTCTGAGAAGAATTCAAGTGACGGGTGGTTGGCCATGCTTTGTGGAATTCACAACCATGAGTTGGAGCCAAAGTTAGGCGGTCACCTTCTTGTGGGAAGACTAAAAGAAGAGGAGAAGAAGAGAGTTATTGACATGACAAAGAGCTTGGTGTTGCCTAGGAATATTTTAACGGATTTAAAGGCAAAAAACCAAGAAAGTGTGACGATTATAAAACAAGTGTACAATGCGCGTACTAGATGGCGAAATGGGATAAGAGGTGACAAGACGGAGATGCAATTCTTGATTTTGAAGTTGGAGGAGCAAAAATACGTCTATTTCACAAGAGTAAATAGTGAGGAAACCACTCTTGAAGACATATTTTTTGCTTATCCAGAGTCAATTAATATGCTTAACACTTTTCCGACCGTTTTGGTCATGGATTCCACTTACAAAACCAACTTGTATAGAATGTCATTATTTGAGATTGTTGGTGTCACCTCTACCAACATGACATATTCGGTTGGTTTTGCATTTCTTGCCTCCGAAAAAGAGGACAACTTTACTTGGGCACTTGAGATGTTGGTTAGTCTTTTGTCCTCAAAACTCAACATGCCTAAGGTGGTTGTCACGGACCGGGACAATGCTTTGTTGAATGTCGTTGCCAAAGTTCTCCCTGAAACCGCCGCTTTACTTTGTTATTTTCATATTGGGAAGAATGTAAGAGCTAAGTACATCACGAATTGTAGAGTCAAAGCGAAGCCGAAGGATGTCAAAGTTCATGGCAGAGAAGTGAAGGAAGTGAAGGAGGCAAATGCAAGTGAAGTTGTTGACAAAATCAAGGATGCTTGAAAAGATTTGGTTGAATCTCCTACGGAGTATGCATATGCAAGTGCGGTAATGCGATTCCAAGATGTATGCAAACCATTTCCAAAGTTCCTTGACTATGTTCAAACCACAATATTGAACACAGTTAAGGAAAAATTTGCGAGGGCATGGATAGATAAGTCTTGCATCTAGGTTGCAGAACCACCAACATTGTTGAATCGGCTCATGGAAAATTGAAAAAATATTTGAGGAGTGTGGGAGATTTGACATCATGTTGGAATGAAATAGAAAAGATTTTGGCTATCCAATTGTCTAAGATACAAGCAAGTTTTGGGAGGAGCCGTACCGTCTTAGCATAGATACAAAGGAGACTTTTTGTACTCTGAGTTGGAGGGTTATGTATCTAGACCCGCATTGTGTTTTATCTTTGAGGAAGCAAAGTGGTCCAAGACATTCGGCGTTGCTAAGAAAGATTGTGGTTGTGTTCAAAAGACATCGTATGAGTCGCCTTGTGCATGTATTCTTGCCATGAAGAGAAAAGAAAAATTGCCTATTCGATTGGATGACATAGAGCCTCATTGACAAAGGTTAAGAGTATGCGGAGAAGAGGTTGATGATGATTTTTCGGTGATGAAGGAGTGGAATGACATTCAAGAACGTCTCAAAAAAGCCCCTTACAAGATGAAACTCCACATCAAAGAGGTGATGCGTCAACTTGCATTTTCGGAAGACATAATGTTGTCTCCACCTTCAATAAAGGTGGTAACCAAGCGAGCACCTAAAAGGAAGAGGTCTACACCGAAAGTGTCATCCACGGGTCGAATCCGCTCTACATGAGAGTGTGTTGATTCTCAAAATACCGATAGTCAATCTTCACATGCCAAGACAACACTTCCAAAGAGGAAAAGTGCACGTAAAGGCAATTCATCGCGCTCACAAGCTTCAACCTCTACTATACTCCCGGATCCGTATATTCCGGATTTACCATACATATCACAATTCCCAAAGATCATGAAACCTTAAATCGAAAATATTGTGAATGTTAAAGGACATGGTAATTGTGGATTCCATGTCATAGCTAGACACATGGGCATGGATGAGGAAAATCATGTATTGGTTCGTAGTGCACTTATTCAAGAGTTGAAAAATAATAAGAGTGACTATTTGTTGATATTTGGTTTGGAGAAACGTTTTCAATATATTTTGAATGGTTTACACCCTCCAACAAATAGTGGTGGAATTGCATACGAAGATAAGTGGTTGACATTACCGGATATGGGTCACATTGTTGCAACTTGCTACAATAGAGCCGTTGTTCAATTGGTTTCGGCCGAAAGAGGTATATGTGAGACATATTTCCCAATCCGAGGTGCTCCATCACTTAACCCACATTCCCATATCTTGTGTCTTGGCTTAATTCCCAACCATTTTCTTCATGTTTATTTGAAAGACGGTTGTCCTTTACCACTGTCTTGTACGTGTGGAAGATTCACAAGATTGGTGTGGCGAAGCAACGATAGTTTTCATTTATGGATAGATAAGCTTTGTTCAAAGACCTCATGTCTAAGGAGCCAAAGCCACTGAAAAAACCAAGTAATCAACTCAATCAAATTTATTGCGACACTCCCACTCTGGAAAAAACAAAAGGAGAATTTGAAGTAATTGAAGAAGATGAGGATTATGCACTATCACTAGCTAGTTAGATAGGCTACGACACTTTCTAGCCGGTGTTTGTCCTTTTTTGTCGATATTACACCGACATATTTTTTCGTGGTCGATTGTGTAACGCCAATTTTTGTTGCCAATATGTAACTAAGATTATATAAATATATGACTTTTTTGTGATGGACAAAACATCAACAATTTTATTCGTTATTATTATTGCTCGCATTTTATAAAATTATATATCTCTAATTATTCAACTATTTATTTTATCTTTCAATAGGTTTTATTCTTATACTTGTTACTCCATAAAATTTTGTGAAGTGAAAGATGTCTAAAGATGCACAGGTCAAATTATGAGTGTGTATTATTGATTACGGGTCATTAATGACTTGGTTGATAGCAGTCAATGTTGTTCTGCTGCTACACCAGAAGCCTGCGTAAGTTAACTCACGTTGACCTGTAACCAGCGTGACTTAAGTCACGCTCGGTATTTTGGCCGGTGCTCAGCGTGACTTAACTCACGCAGGTTATCGGCCAGCGTGAGTTAACTCACGTAGGTTGGACGACAGTTAGGACAGTGGCCAATCAAGGAGGAGCTGTTACTTTCTTCGACCAATAGAATTCAAGCAAAAAATCTATAAATTGAAACCTTTTCTTTCATTTTTTCTCATTCTCATTTCTTCTCATTCTCCCATCTCCCATCTCTTCTCTCATATTTTGTTTTTGTAGTTTTGTTAGTATAGCTGTAAACGGACTCAATGTCCGTTGTCGATTAATCATAATGATCTTATGTTGTTTTCTTATGACGGCGATTGAGATCATTATATTAATCGACGAGGGAATTTTTTAGTCCTATTAGGATCATTATGATTAATCGACAACAATCCAACCTGATTATATTTTCCCGCTAGCGGTAGAGGTGGTTACGGCGGGTTCATCTACCCCCCCCCCCCCAGAAGATTGGTCATTATGATTAATCGATTTTTTTTAAAGTTCCTTTAATTTATGTTATAATAATCATTGTTGAATGTAATGTAATAATATTTCTATTGTGTGTAATAATATTTCTGTTTTAGTGGTGTAATGTAGTAATAAGTACCAATGTGAGTTAGCTCACGTTGGTATATACCGAGCGTGACTTAACTCACGCTGGTATATACCAAACATGACTTAAATCACGATGAGGGTATTTTGGTCAGTTTGTATGAGAATGAGCAATTTTGTATGGGAGAAGAGCAATTTTCATTCTCAAATGTGTATTGTCATGGACTCTATTATATTGCTTTGGGTCAAATTCAATAGAATTTGAAAGCATGAAAACAAATGCTAAATTTTATAAGGCTTTTACTTTTCCCACCATATGATATACTCGCGCGGCTTATTAAAATTCCAAAAATACCCTTGGTTTGGATTATATAATCCGAACAAGATTGTTAGCGTTCTTTGGGTTCTAAAATCTGAACTATTACGAATTGTATTTTTTGTGTTGTATTTGATGTTAAAAGTCTATGCTGACCGTCGTAGAATCCCCGCATAAACTGTAAATCAATTGCATGGATTCTATGAACGGTCAACAATGACCATGCCACCATAAACCCTCCTAAAAAAACTAAAAAATGTTTAAGAAAAAGTAAGAAAAGATGGGAAGTGAAGATTGAATGAAATTGATGAAGATGCAAGCCTATTTATAGCCTTAAACCAGTCCTAGACCATAACTACAGTCAAAGGAAACGTTTCCCTTGGTCCAACCGACCAAAAATGCATTAAACACGCCACAAACCGTCCAAACCTTCGGTGAAACGCCACCGTCCAACTAGTCTGAGAGGTTTCAGATTATACAATCCAAACCTGTCTAAATATTTTCGGATTGTATAATCCAAATAGCACCAGACTGTGTTTAAGTTTTATTTTTGGTAGGTTTTCATGGCTAATGACATAGGATTTTTTTAAAAAAAAGTACAAAAATAATTAAACAGCTTAAAACAACACAATAACATAAGTGATGGATATTTGGCAGCATGATGAAGATCTTCAGAAACTATCTATCTATCTTTTTAAATGAACAACTTTAGCGTAAAGTTCAGCGGAGAGATATTTGACAGCATGATGAAGATCTTCAGAATCTATCTATCTATCTTTTTAAATGAACATCTTTACCGTAAAGTTTAGCAGAGAGATATTTGAGAGCATGGTGTATATCTTCATAAAACATTTCTCTTCGTATTTCTTCAACGTGTTCCTTCGGTGCAGACAGACAAAAATTAATTTGTGCGAAGAAGAGAAAAAAAAACATAATTCAACAACATAAAACACGTAATAAAATAAACATAACAAATAACATATCAGCTAAACTAATGTCTTCGTCTGGTGCGTCCAGCAGAGCCCTGATCTCTTCGTAGTTCTTGGGCCGGATCAAACTTTTCTGAATTTGTTCAACAGATCTGACCAATGAAGCGTCCAACTTGATCGGTCCTTTAGTACTATACTGACCAAAGATCGAGAACATGGTTCTCATGTCGTCGTCATTTCCGAGCTTCATCTGGCTGAACCGCACAGTTATGGCTGAGTCGATCGATGGACGTCGATACTCAACACTGTCCACCCTCCATGTGTCTCCGTGGTTGAATTGATGGTTGATTTGATCCAGCTGATGCTTCAACCCGGAGAGTGTGACATTAGTGCGAATCCTGAACAGATGGGGTGGTTTTCCCCCATTGTAGTAAACTGCAGCTAGCTTGGTGTTCAGATCAATGACAGAAATTTCCATGGTTTTTTTTTTGTGTGGTTTACAGGTTATGAAACAGGGACACCTATTTATAGAATTTTTTGGACTTCGTGGACCACAGAAACTGTCGGTGCAATGTGGACCACAAAAAAAAATCATGTACATAATATTTTCGGATTGTATAATCCGAAACTTCCCTCATCCTACAAAGTACGAAGTTTCTCTCATTTTTCATCCAATATTGAAGCATTTCAGATTATATAGCCCGACAAGCTTTGATAAATTTTGGATAATTTAATCCGAAACAAGTCAGAGTTTTGGACGGTGTTTAGTAACTCATGAAACACATTTTTCAAAGGTTTTTACCAGCTTTAATTGCTGGTAAAACCCTTTGAACATGTTTTTTGACTCACCATTATGAGTAGTTATACTCTATGTACCAAAATCTTCACAAACTTCCCATGTAAATACCCTTCAAACCTTCACCATTTCTCACACCATCATCTCACACTCTCTCCTACTCTTCCTTCTACAACAATGTGTTTCCATCGTTGGCCTGTAACACCCATAATAAGATTGCCTAGGATCTTAGACGAGTATTAAAATTTCGTACTGGATACATTAATTTACAATATAAAAGTTCATTCAGAATATTACATCACATTGTAATATTACAATCCAAAGTTTATACAATATCTCGAATACATATACATCAGAAGTACAATCCATATACTACAAACAACCATAACATATAACAACAGCACGATCAGATCCGTAGCCTTCTCCTTACCCTTGTTGCGTGCTGATTGCGATCCTGCCTGTGAACCTGCACCAGAAGGAATGGGATGAGACATAATGTCTCAGTGACCTCTACCCAACCTACTGTTGGCAACCACAGGGAACCTAGGGTCGCCATGCCTACCTTGGCGATTTAGGGGAATTCTAGAATCGCCAAGTCTTTAATTCTATCCCCAAAGGATAAATAAAACCTCCTATAACTTTAACTGTAGTTTACCCGTGTCTGTAAAACTTCCTGTGACTATAACTTTAACTATAACTATGAATCATAAAACAAATAAAGTGTTTTATGTTAGCTGTTAGCGTTGAACAAACAATTAATCTGAGTTCATTTTACGGAGGGCAGCCCGGGTGGAGCAACCCCGAGATACGTCTCCCTATAAACCGGTGAAATTCCTATCATATCAGGCTAACACCGGACTCCCTATAAAACGTGTGGACAACCCTCTCGGAGAAGTCCCATCCGGCGAATCCCGGAGTCTGATGAACACGCCCTGTAACTGTAAAACGTGCAAGCACGCCATTATCTTTAATCTTTAATTCTTTAACTATAACATATAAGCATATAATTTGTCTCTTTAATTCTATAACAATCCTGTAACCTATAACCTGTAACCTATAATTCTTGGCTTATCGTTCTCATAAGCCACCTATGGTCGTTGGAGAACCAACACTATGAACATGTCTATAACTATGATTGTCAAAACATTCATACCCTCATTGCTCTTAGGCTTGCACATACTAAGTGTGTAAATGAAGTTGCTTAGTAAGGGATAATCCCATTACTAGCTCCTTTATTCCTCTACATAACTTGGAAATTGAGTAATCATCTCCCCATGCCATACCTATTACCTATCATACCTTAATTCCATGCCATACCTTAAGAACAAAAATCTGGGTGGCTGGAAAATCGTAGTCCGATTTTCTAGGATCGTAGCACGATTTTTGCCGTAAGATTTCATGAAAAACAGGGCACAAAATCGTAGCCCGATGCCACAAAATCGTAGTCCGATTTTGGCTTCAGAAGCATTCATAATTTTGATTCCTAGACTAATCCAAACCCCTCCAATCATCAAAACAGCTTATGGGAATGGATTTCCAAGACATTTAATCAACTTATAACATAATAGTTCATGTAATCACAAGCCAAAAAGGGATTTAAGGCATGGAACTAGCAATTTAACTCTTAATACTATAACTTGAAAGCTTAAACAAAATGGGTTTCTAAACCCTCTAGGAGCTCACCTTAGAAATGAATTGGTGCTGGCTTAACCCTAAGTTCCAACCCTAGCTTATCCTTCCCTTGATCACTTGATCTTCCCCTTGCTTCCTTTAACTTTCTCCTTCTTCTTGCTCAAACTTCACCAACAAAAACTTGCTTGCCACACAAGAGTTTAGGGAGGAGTTTACTAGGTTAAGGGATGATGATGGTGAAGTGAAGATGGATTATGAATGAGTGAGTGAGAGGGGCGAAATGAGAGAGAAGGAGAGAGCAAAAATCCAGATTTTTGTGTGAGAGAAAATGAGTAGAAAACTTATCAATTTTTCATATTTATCCAAATGCCAATTTCCCCAAAATTACAACTTCGCCACTCATCCTAATTACAACCTTGCCATTGCTTGCTCATAAAGTTTCTAACACGTTAAACTGATACTTCTAAGCGGGATATTACACTCTACCCCCCTTAAAGAAATTTCGTCCTCGAAATTTAGAAATTACCTGTAAAAAGTTGTGGATAGCTCTCCAGCATCTCTGATTCCAATTCCCATGTAGCTTCACCGTAGGGAGAACCCTTCCATATGACTTTAACAATTGGAATCTCTTTGTTCCTTAATGTTTTAACATCACGTTCAATAATCCGTTCCGGTTCGGGCCGAAAAGTCAAATCCGATCTCAAGTCGATAGTTTCCAACTCTACTGGTTGGTGAGGATCAGGAATAAACTTCCTTAACTGTGAAACATGGAAAACATCATGTAATCCTGACATCGCCGGTGGCAGAGCCAATTGGTAAGCTGCTGGTCCGACACGTTTGAGTATCTCAAATGGCCCAATAAATCTTGGACTCAATTTCTTTGTCCTGAAAACACCTCGTAGTCCCAGCTTAGGGGTAACTTTTAGGAAAACATGGTCTCCCACCTCGAACTCTAGAGGCCTTCGCCTCTTGTCCGCATAACTCTTCTGTCGACTTTGAGCAGTTCTGATCTTATCCTGAATGGATTTAATCTTCAAAGTGGTCTCTTGAATAATCTCAGGTCCCAAAATGCTTTTATCCCCAACCTCTGACCAACAAAGCGGTGTTCTACACCTTCTGCCATACAGTGCCTCATACGGTGCCATTCCAATACTAGAATGGTAACTGTTATTATACGAAAATTCAATCAAAGGCAGATGGTGATTCCAATTTCCTCCATCCTCTAAAATGCATGCACGTAACATATCCTCTAACGTCTGTATAGTTCTCTCAGATTGTCCATCTGTTTGAGGATGATGAGACGTACTCAACTTTAACCTTGTTCCCAAAGCCTTCTGAAAAGCTTTCCAAAAGTGAGAAGTAAAGATAGGATCTCTATCTGACACAATGCTGGTTGGAACACCATGTAGTTCCACAATCTCCGCTATGAACAATTCTGCGTACTGAGCAGCCTTGTAAGTAGTCCTAACCGGTAAAAAGTGAGCAGACTTAGTTAACCGGTCGACAACTACCCAAATTGAATCATGTCCCCGTTGAGTCCGAGGTAACCCTGTTACAAAATCCATAGAGATCTCTTCCCATTTCCACTGAGGGATTTCCAATGGTACAAGCATCCCTGCAGGCCTCTGATGTTCAATCTTCACTTGTTGACACACAATACATCGCGATACGAATTCAGCAATATCTGTTTTCATCCCCGGCCACCAATAATCTTTCTTTAAATCTTGGTACATTTTTGTGGTACCTGGGTGAATACTGAAACTACTCTTGTGTGCCTCTTCCAAAATCAACCTTTTTAAACTAGCATCATTAGGAACACAAACTCTACCTTCAAACAGCAGAGTACCATCCGATGCCCTTGAAAACTCTGACTGCCCAATCTTCCTCTGAAGATCCACATCCGATTCTTGAGCTTGTGCGATTCGGGATCGCAAATCACAAGTAACCTCTAATCTTTGCAACAAAATGCCATCACCCATCTCCGTAACGCTGAGATTAAGATCCCTAAATTTCTCATACAAACCACAGGTGTGCATCAGCACTTCTGCTCTCATCAAGGATTTCCTGCTCAAGGCGTCAGCAACAACATTCGCCTTTCCCGGGTGATACTTTAATTCAAAATCAAAATCCTTTAAGTATTCCATCCATCTTCTCTGTCTCATGTTCAGTTCCCGTTGATCGAACAAATACTTTAAACTTTTGTGGTCACTGAACAAGTCGAATTGTGCTCCATATAGATGGTGCCTCCATACTTTCAAAGCAAAAACTATTGCCGCCAACTCAAGGTCATGAGTGGGGTAATTCTCCTCATGAGGTTTAAGCTGCCGAGAAGCATAAGCTATTACATTACCTTCTTGCATGAGCACACTGCCTAGTCCTTTAGAGGACGCATCACAATAAACAACATATTTCTTCTCGGGGTCCGGTATTGCTAATACTAGGGCCTTGGATAATTTCTTTCTCAAAGTCCGGAAACTTTTCTCACAATCTTCGTCCCAGACGAAAGGCACATCTTTCCTCATGAGGCGTGTCAGAGGCAAAGCAATCTATGAAAATCTCATAATAAATCTCCGGTAGTAACCTGCTAAACCCAGGAAACTCCGAACTTCTGTTACATTCGATGGTCTGGCCCAATTAAGGACAGCTTCAACTTTAGATGAGTCTACTGACACTCCTCCTTTAGAGATAACATGCCCCAAAAACTGAATTTCCGATAACCAAAATTCACATTTACTGAATTTTGCATATAACTGGTTTTCTCTGAGAATGTCCAAAACAATCCTCAAATGTTGAGCATGTTCCTGTGAGTCCTTCGAATATATCAAAATATCATCAATGAAGATCACTACAAACTGATCCAGATAAGGCTGAAAAATTCTATTCATGTAGTCCATAAACACAGCTGGAGCATTAGTCACTCCAAAAGGCATAACCAGAAATTCATAATGTCCGTAACGCGTTCTGAACGCCGTCTTAGACACATCTGACGATTTGATACGAATCTGGTGGTATCCTGATCTGAGATCAATCTTTGAAAATACTGCGGCTCCTTTGAGTTGATCCAAGAGATCATCAATCCTTGGTAACGGATACTTGTTCTTAATTGTTACTTTGTTCAGCCGACGGTAGTCGATGCACAATCTCATACTACCATCCTTCTTCTTAACCAACAACACTGGTGCACCCCAAGGTGACACACTGGGCCTGATAAAATGTTTCTGTATTAAGTCTTCCAACTGAGACTTCAATTCCTTTAACTCTGACGGTGACATTCTATAAGGCGCCACTGATACTGGTTCCGATCCTGGGATGAGATCAATAGAAAACTCAACTTCCCGTTCAGGGGGTAAATTGCTTATCTCGGAAGGGAAGACATCTAAATAATCACTGACAACAGGAATATCACTGGGACTCAGTTCTGATTCTGAAGTCACAGTAACCATCACATAAAAACCTCTATCCTGAGCACACATAAGCTGAGTAAGCTAATGAGTGCGGTTGATTAATTCTGATAAAGCCACACCTTCGGTCGTATTGTCTGTAGGCATAAAAATACACTTCTCCGCACATCCAATATATACACGATTAGCAGATAACCAATCCATTCCTAGGATCACATCAAGTTGTATCATGGGAAGACACACCAAATCTATGTAGTATGTCTTGCTAGATACAGTGATCGGGCAGTTTTCACATAAAATTAGCTACAACTCCGCCCTCAGTAGCGGTAGATACCGTCATAGGAGGTATCAACGGTGACACAGACAACTGTAATGCTTCTACACACTTGTATGAAATAAAGGAACATGTTGCACCACAATCAAAAAGCACTTTAACTGGAGTTTGGCCTAAGTAACACATACCGGCAATTAAATCTTCATTTGCCAAGGCCTTCTGGCCATCAAGGGAGTACACCTTGCCCTTACTTGTTGTAGTAACTTCAGCTCCACTTTTACCTCTTCTTTCTGGACAATTCGCTAACAGGTGCCCCGGCTGTCTACACCCGAAACACACACCCGTACGCTTCATGCATTCCCCGTAATGCGACTTCCCGCAATATTTACAAATGACTACCGCCTGTTATGAAAATGACTGTTTGCCCCTCTTGGGTGAGCCCTTAGGCTTATTCTCTTGATACCGATCTGGAAATTTACCTTTTCTCTTTTCATATGCTGCAGCTTTCTCTTTCGCGGTCTTGGCAAAACCCGCTTCCGCAACCAAACTATCATGAACCATCTCGTCATAGCTGGTATTCCTTTGGAGGCTCACTGCTGTATCGATCTCACCTCTCAACCCACGTCTATACTGATTCATCTTCCAGTTCTCATTACCGGCATACTCGTTGTGAGAGGAGTAGTACGACAATTCTTCAAACTTCTTCGTAAACTCGGTGACTGACATGCCACCCTGTTTCAACTCAAGGAACTCCTGTTCTTTCTTTACTTTATAGGACATCGGGATATACTTCTCTAGCATTGCTTCCTTGAAGTTATCCCAATTAATCTCTACATCATTTGCTATCATTCGACGTTGTGCAGATTCCCACCAATCTTCTGCTGCGCCTCTGAACTGGTTAGTAGCCAACAAAACTTTACTTTCTTCTGGGCAGTCCACCATCCGGAATACTTTCTCGATCTGCTTGAGCCATCTCTTGGCCTCTGGAGGTTCACCTTCCCCATTAAACTCAGGAGGGTGATTTCTGTTAAATTCCCGGTAGGACGGATTCGCCACTGCTGGTGGTGGTGTCTGCTGCTGAGCACCTTGTCCATGGTGCATCATCTCCATCCATTCATGCTGAGTTTGAGCCTGTTGTTGGGCTTGCTGCTGCATCATAAGCATCATCTGTTGATGCTGTAATGCAGCCTGAGCTTGCTGCTCTTGGTACTGTTGTTGCAACGCCTGCTGCTGTTGCATCATTTGAGCCCAAAATTGCATATTAGGGTCTCCTCCGGCTTCCTCAGTATTGGCCTGATTCGATCTAGGCCTTCCAGGACCTCTTCTCCTCCCGGACATCTTATCCTAACTGTCATACACAAGTCAAAGTGATCAGTTTCAACCAGATATAACATTTAGAATAATGTCCCGGATCCAAGAGATCCACAAACTTGAATTGTATTTTAATGACCCATGGCACGGTCTGAATCGACCTGCTCTGATACCAAATTGTAACACCCATAATAAGATTGCCTAGGATCTTATACGAGTATTAAAATTTCGTACTGGATACATTAATTTACAATATAAAAGTTCATTCAGAATATTACATCACATTGTAATATTACAATCCAAAGTTTATACAATATCTCGAATACATATACATCAGAAGTACAATCCATATACTACAAACAACCATAACATATAACAACAGCACGATCAGTCCGTAGCCTTCTCCTTACCCTTGTTGCGTGCTGATTGCAATCCTGCCTGTGAACCTGCACCAGAAGGAATGGGATGAGACATAATGTCTCAGTGAGCTCTACCCAACCTACTGTTGGCAACCACAGGGAACCTAGGGTCGCCATGCCTACCTTGGCGATTTAGGGGAATTCTAGAATCGCCAAGTCTTTAATTCTATCCCCAAAGGATAAATAAAACCTCCTATAACTTTAACTGTAGTTTACCCGTGTCTGTAAAACTTCCTGTGACTATAACTTTAACTATAACTATGAATCATAAAACAAATAAAGTGTTTTATGTTAGCTGTTAGCGTTGAACAAACAATTAATCTGAGTTCATTTTACGGAGGGCAGCCCGGGTGGAGCAACCCCGAGATACGTCTCCCTATAAACCGGTGAAATTCCTATCATATCAGGCTAACACCGGACTCCCTATAAAACGTGTGGACAACCCTCTCGGAGAAGTCCCATCCGGCGAATCCCGGAGTCTGATGAACACGCCCTGTAACTGTAAAACGTGCAAGCACGCCATTATCTTTAATCTTTAATTCTTTAACTATAACATATAAGCATATAATTTGTCTCTTTAATTCTATAACAATCCTGTAACCTGTAACCTGTAACCTATAATTCTTGGCTTATCGTTCTCATAAGCCACCTATGGTCGTTGGAGAACCAACACTATGAACATGTCTATAACTATGATTGTCAAAACATTCATACCCTCATTGCTCTTAGGCTTGCACATACTAAGTGTGTAAATGAAGTTGCTTAGTAAGGGATAATCCCATTACTAGCTCCTTTATTCCTCTACATAACTTGGAAATTGAGTAATCATCTCCCCATGCCATACCTATTACCTATCATACCTTAATTCCATGTCATACCTTAAGAACAAAAATCTGGGTGGCTGGAAAATCGTAGTCCGATTTTCTAGGATCGTAGCACGATTTTTGCCGTAAGATTTCATGAAAAACAGGGCACAAAATCGTAGCCCGATGCCACAAAATCGTAGTCCGATTTTGGCTTCAGCAGCATTCATAATTTTGATTCCTAGACTAATCCAAACCCCTCCAATCATCAAAACAGCTTATGGGAATGGATTTCCAAGACATTTAATCAACTTATAACATAATAGTTCATGTAATCACAAGCCAAATAGGGATTTAAGGCATGGAACTAGCAATTTAACTCTTAATACTATAACTTCAAAGCTTAAACAAAATGGGTTTCTAAACCCTCTAGGAGCTCACCTTAGAAATGAATTGGTGCTGGCTTAACCCTAAGTTCCAACCCTAGCTTATCCTTCCCTTGATCACTTGATCTTCCCCTTGCTTCCTTTAACTTTCTCCTTCTTCTTGCTCAAACTTCACCAACAAAAACTTGCTTGCCACACAAGAGTTTAGGGAGGAGTTTACTAGGTTAAGGGATGATGATGGTGAAGTGAAGATGGATTATGAATGAGTGAGTGAGAGGGGCGAAATGAGAGAGAAGGAGAGAGCAAAAATCCAGATTTTTGTGTGAGAGAAAATGAGTAGAAAACTTATCAATTTTTCATATTTATCCAAATGCCAATTTCCCCAAAATTACAACTTCGCCACTCATCCTAATTACAACCTTGCCATTGCTTGCTCATAAAGTTTCTAACACGTTAAACTGATACTTCTAAGCGGGATATTACATGGCCTTTCATAAAAAGAGGCTACTTTGGAAATGCAGGGATTGTATGATCGGTCAATGGAGATTGTGACGCGCTGCAAAGAAGCACGATTTGTCTGGGTGCAAGGTTGACCATCAATGTCTCTTTCGCCCTAGAGAGGAAACAAACCTTACCCTAGCCACCTCCCCCCCCCCCCAACCATCTCTTTCGCCTCCTCCCTCCATCAACTTGCACTACAGGTTTAGCTTTAGGTTTTTAATAGTTTAGCATTAGGTTTGAATATTTTATGTAATAAGCTTTAAGCTTAAGCTTTATTTTATTGTAAATGTATTGATATATTAATAAAATTATAATTTATTTGTATCATTTTGTCCTTTTATTTTTGTTTATATTTGCATTTATTTTATATTTTTGTCATTTATATTTATGTAATTGAAATAATATAAACACAATCTTTAAAAATCTGGGTAAATCATATTTCGGAATATATAATCCGGAAAATCTAACAATCTGGTTCAGATTATATAATACGAACCAAGGGTATTTTTGAAAAAAAAATAGGGTGCGTGAGAAATATATAGGGTAGGAAATGTAATAGCCATTTTATAATGCATAAAATATTTAAAACTTGATTCCCTAGATATACAATGCTATATGAGATTGAACCTCCAAAAGAATTTAGAATGGTATATAACAATTTACAATATAGAAACTATGGAAACAATCACTAATTATGAGATGGAAATAATTTGAAAAGGTAAATCTCAGTTAGATTAGAAACTAAGTTCAACTTGTGAAATCAGAATATTAATGAAGACATACTCATCCACAGAGACCGCACTTACTTAATTCGAGTTTATATCGATAAATTTCTGAACAAGGTAATATAAAAGGTTTTTGTGGTTTGAATCAAAGTAAACTGAATATATATAAACATAGTTAACTATTCCTCATATGATTCTTCTTAATCGATTGTATACTTTTTATGTCTCGTATATAACCCCACCCTTTCCTCAGCGTACGCCTCTAAACTAAGGCTAACGACGCGAAATAACATAGTGACAACTAACTTTTGATGCATCTCTTGGCAAAATAGTCAATTGTCTCTATGGCCTATACTCAAAAAGTTATACATGAATATAAACCTACCCTCGATCTCTCGAACGATAACACCTATATATAATCTAAACCATGTCCCTTAGATAGCCAGCCTTACTAGGGTCTGACTAAATCAAAAGATCAATTGCGGCACACTACATCGGCGGCAAAACATTAAGTAAAGATTTAGACTAAAATTATATAGAGAACACAAATCATATACAACCAACCAGACTAAGAGTATTACATAGATTTCTAGCTATTTACATCCAATTCTAACACAAGAGAGAGTTTATTTACCCATTTATTAGATGAACAACATCAAAGAGTTGTTGAATCTTGGAGTTCCAAGCTTCCTTGGCCCTCCAGAGGCTTCAGCTCCTCTCTGCCCCTGTTCTCTCTCAATTCTATATTTGGTTTACAAATGGATTTCATTTTACAATGACTTGCACTTCTATTTATAGAGTTTTTGAAGTTGCAGATTTGTGCTAAACACAACAAGGCATGCTTAGCGAATCGAGGTTTCTTCAAAGGAGATAAAAGCCAACTGTTCTTCATATATTTTCCCTTAAATCAACCTTGCTCGCTAAGCACAACTTTTGTGTTTAGCGAACCGCCTTTGCTATTCCTTCCTGGAGAGGTAACCGCCTTTGTTCGCTAAGCACAATTCTTGTGCTTAGCGAATCGACTTTATCTCCAATCTTTTATAACTCTCTTTTTAGTAGGGGTGAGCAGCAACCCGTGACCCGGCAGAAACTCGTCCAAATTGATTGCTGTTCGGATGATCGGGTCAGATTTAAACGGGTAACGAGTTTAAAAACAAAGAAAGACGAGTCAATATGAGTTGATTCGGGCGGGTTCAGATTTCAAAAATTCAATCCAGCGGTAACTGCACTTGCCCGTGAAATATTGATAATGGTACTAGTCTATTCTCACATGTCTATCCAAACATTGTCCCACCACTTCCCAGACACTGCAGAGTCAAGTCATTTCAACCTTTATCATTTCCCTTGAATAGTATAATCTACACACTGCACAAGACACAATCATATCTTCCTTTACTCAATTTTTATACTAGTATTACTTTAATTATTAACAATATTAAAATGGAACAAAACCTTTTGCTATTTGGTCTATGAAAGAAGAAGCATTTCACCATCATTTCAATTTTTTTACGCCTCTTTCTCTCTCAATCCAGGTCCTTATATTTTCTGAGAGAGAGAAAACGTAGTAGCAACAAGCCAACAACCAGTAAGACACAAACTCTATTTTTTCTCTTCTCTCAAACCCAGATATCATTATGAATACTCTCTTCTTGTAAGAACCACTAAATTTAGTCACATTACTATCTTTTGTCCATCCTTTCTTTCTTTCTTTCTTTCTTTCTCTATGTAATGTGAAAATTATAGGTGTTGAAAGCTTTCACTTTCTTTTTCCTGTACAAATCCAAGCATACCCATATATATGAGGCTCATAACCGACTCAACCCACCCGCTCAAACCGTGACCCGCACGAACCGAGACCCGCGAAAACCGAATTAATTTGTGGACGGAAGTGGGTCTTGAAATGGGAGGCCCAATTTCATCCATCTTGCCAAGTTCAGGCCCGAGCCCGCCTGAACCCGACCGTTGCTCTACCCTACTTTTTAGGTTTGCTTTCACTTTGCCATGCTTGCTTAGCGAGTTGTGGATGTCTCCAGACGTCTTTATGGTGCTCTAGCATAACCTTGGTGTGTGTGCTTGCCTTTGATTATTCCGCATTGGTGCAGTCATCTAAAACATATAAAAATATTTGTATCAAATTGGGGTTTTTAATAAATGATTTCTTGCAAAACAAGTTGATAAGTGCTATGGAAAATACCAGTATTTTGGCACTTATAAGGTGCCTATAGGCACGTTAGCGCTACATCGCTCAAGTCAGTATCATAAAGAGGTGAATTTGTGCAAAAAAGTGGCGAATGAATCGTACCTTAGGCGTGACGCAAGGTCATGCTTATATAGGTGAAGAGGTTAATAACTGCCTCCGTGATATGCGGCGTCATCTGCGAAAAACTTTAGCGAGGGCTTCAACAGTGAATATTAATCGAGGCGTGCTTCTATGCAGTAAGCCACAAAGTGCTTCTCGTGCGCCTCTCCTGAATTTAGCTCTATGTGGCGTGGGCTTTATCCTGTTGGGCTTCTTGCTAGTCCGAAACAGTTGTCCCTTAAGTCCTTACTATCTTTATGACGTAACGGACTTGTTTCAGGTAGAGCTGTCAAAACGGGCTAGCCGGCCTATTTAGGGCTGCCTTTACGGGCTTCGGGTCGGACCATAAAGCTCTATTAAAATATTGGCTCTAAAAAACTACTCGAGCCCGATCCTATGCAGGCCGCGGGCCGACCCTTATAAAAAAATAGCCTTTTTTTTACAAAACATTACTATAAAATACCCAACAAAATTTCTTATAAATAATATTTTTAATAGATTTAAATATTACCTAGCAAAAAAAAGTTGTAAACATTTTTCTTAAACTAAAACGGCGAGGAAACCAATTTTAGATAAATTATGTATATTATGTTTATAGATATTTATATATTCGACCTTTAAAATTATAGTAACGAAATGAGTAAATACAATTTTTTATTACTTTTATATGTGTATTGATTCATTGGATTTTTCACTTTTATTTTTTACTTTAATAATCAACTAAGTAAGGAATTATTAAAAATAATATATAAAAGTTTTGGGATTTTTTTTGTTATGCGGGCTAAACGGCCTAGCCCAATTGGGTACCAAACTTATTAGGACCGGGCTAAAAAGCCCTACAAAAATTCGGGCTAAGTATTTAAGACTCAAGCCCTACAATTATTGGGCTTGGCGGATCGGCCCAAACGGGCTAGACCATTTTGACAGCTCTAGTTTCAGGGTTTGCAGTCGTTGGCGACAACTTGTAACTTCGTGGTCGTTGTGTTGATTTGGTGTCGTGCACGATGAGCTTGCGACCCTGTGGTCGTTTTGTCGTTTTTTGTTGTGCACAATGATTACGCACAACGTTCCTGTACGACATATACATTGTGAGCGAAAGTGGTTGGTATTCATGACGTGACTTAACGAGACTTCATGCGACTTCTCTTTAGTTTTTGTTTTCCACGTGTTCTTCGCATTTCCGGCGCGCGCCTCAATATCGAGAACCACGCGCCAATGATGATTAAGTGCTTTCCAGTTTTCGAGGGTTCCCCCAACCGTTGGATTGCACCTTTCTACTTTCACTTATTCTTGGCCCTTGATTTCACTTACCCAGAGCCTATATAAGGGGAAAAACTCCCTCATATTTCTCTTTTCAAATTTCCGAACTCTCTTCTGTTATAGATAGCGAGAAACTCTTTCCACTTCTCTTTGTTTTCCTGAGATTTGTTCCGAGATTTCTTTCCATCCTTCTTGATTTTTCCATCCTTCTGTTGTTCTTATGAAGGTTTTGATTGAGGAATATCGTAAACATTGATTACTTCATAGATTTCTTATTTCTCTTTGTTTATTTTTTTGTAATTTTTTTTGTACACATACGTAAAAATATCAAAGATGCAATTCAACAAAAGACACGAACTAGAGCTCTATTAATCACATGGGTTGTTTGAGACTTTGAGCTACTCAATATCACAATAAAAAATGCTAACAACACATTCTAATATACGCTTCTGACATTTTATTTTTTGTAATTTTATTTATTTATTTTGTTATTAATAAACACGAGGAAGAGGAAGTGTGGTCAAGAGTCTCACTAAATTTACGTGAAACCCATATTAGATAGTGAAATGAAAGGTATTTTCAAAATTGTGAGACAAATTTAAATTTCAACAGAAGGCGAGTTGTGTGTTGGCAAAAGTGAGTTGGAAGGTGTACCGCTAACACTATTCAAAATTTGCAATGTTTATGTACTATGAAAACTTTGAGTTCCACCTAATCCCTACTATTTTCTAACAACAACAATGACCTGAGTTAACCCGATAGGGAATTTAAATTAGGCTATTATTTTTTTCCACCCTATGACATTCTCACGTGCCCTATGTTTTTTTTCCAAAAATAACTTTGGTTTAGATTGTATAACCCGAAATCAGTTTGTGTTATAAAATCCGAACTGCGTAAAAAACTGAGGGAAACTAAATGTCAGCATGACTGAGAGTCATCTTGGACAAAAATAGGGTGAAACACCTTTTGTATTATATAATTGATACAATATTTACATGTTTCGGGATATATAATCCGAAAAATCAACTTTTAAAAAAGCGGAAAAAATATCAGAAGTTTCCGGATTATAAAATTCAAAATGTTTCGATATATAAGGTTCGCCCAGAACCTAGTAGAACTTCACCACCTTTATCACCAAACACTCCCTACACCTCCAAAAACACATAATTTTGGGCGAAAACTTGATTTGGAGTAGCAATCTGGTCATCAAGGGATGTTTATAACATCATTTTCGTCTAAATGCTAAGGTATTGTTTATATAAAACCTCCCTCATTCAATTTCTAGACACTTTCCTTTTGATCACTTCAATTCTGTACTGGCATGGTTCGAAATTTAAAATCCGGAACCCAACAATCTGGTTCGTATTATAAAATCCGAACAACACAGTACAAACACTGTTTCAATTTTCTGACCATACTTTCGCATTGTTTCAATAATGGATGTTCATGTTGATGCCTCCAATGAATTGCCACATGAGATTGAACCACCTAATGTGTTGTCGGTTGTTGCACTTGAGGTTATAGATGATTCCGGCAATGCCAAACCCGAGGATCCTCCACTGAAAGTTGACATTCCTTCCGGCGATGCGAAAGCAGAGGATGCTCCTCCGGTTGTTGTACCTCAAGATGTTGTTGTTTCTATTGATCATCGAGAACATTTTACCAACAAACAAAAGTTTGCTACACTGAACGATTTGTTGGAGTGGGTTCGAGAGGAAGCAAGGAAGCTTGGATTTTCAACCGTTATCGGTAAATCAGATAAAGGTGACAATGGGAGAAATGCATTTGTTACTGTGATATGTGAAAGAGAAGGTTCATACACCGAGTACAAGAAGCTGAGTAGGCGCAAAATATCTGATTCGATTAAATGTGAGTGTCTGTTTTGGCTAAGAGGTTATTTGTTGATTGGTGGTGATTGGAGCCTTGTTGATCAGTGAAAAGTAAGTATTTTTATATCGTATCCACAGAGACTAGTGCGATATTGCAAGCCGTTCAACAATTGGTATCATTTTAAGTTAGGGTTTATAAATTGTTTCATATAAACTATTTGGACTTTAAAGCGATAATAAAACGACGAGTAATAGGGCGTAAAAGCGTTGGGATCGGAGTTCGTCAATCGAGCATCGAATATATTCTAATGATCATGCATATGGATTCTAGCTTTTTAGCGAAATTATCACGTATCACTCGACAACATCATTCATGTCTAAATGACGCCGTGAGATCGATCGTATCGTTTAATCGATGATTTCCCAATCTATTAAACTATCTGAAAGCTTTACGTTCCGACACTTTATGTGATTATCAAAACCCAATTCCATGTCTAGAATTTCTTATTTTGATAGAAGATTATTCTAAACCTAGATTCAAAAGTATTTTTCAATAACATTTAAATCAAGCATAAGAATGAATAGCAAGAATAACATCAATATCACATAAGATGCTACAATCATATATTTGAAAGATCAAAAGATTACATCTAAGCTATATTAAGTACCTCCAATCCCAACAAAGGAAGATTAGTTGATCATTGTCATGACAACAATACAAAAGTGGAAAGAAAGATGAAGATTCAAAGCTAAGTCTTGATTTCCCAAAGAATCTTAGTTAATCCACACTCCCTCACTCTTGCTCCATAAAGAACAACACTTTTAGCCCTATTTTCTATCTAAAAATATAACCTAAATTATTACCACTCTCCTTTCGTTTCTGCTTATGAACCTATTTATAGAAATTCTGATATTTTAGACTTCGCTCTGCGAAGTCATACTTTGCTTTGCGAAGTCACCTTTCTTTACCACTGGGTTTCTGCCACCTCAGCCTTGAACAGTCCAAGCCGCCTTACTTCGCTCTGCGACACTCTACTTTGCTCTGCGAAGCTCAGACTCTGAAGCTCAGACGCTGAAGCTCAGACGCTGAAGTTCAGACTCTGAAGCTCAGATGCTGAAGCTCAGACTCTGCTGACTTGATTTCGCCTGGACTTGGCCTAGACTTCGCTCTGCGAAGTATTTGATTTGATTTTCTTTCATTCTTGACCTTTAAGTCCAATGAAATAGCATATACCTACAAAAATAGTTGGGATTAGGTCTAAAAAGCATGACATGATATTTACCCTTTCTTTTGGAGCTTTTACCTAGATAACTTGTAAAACAAGTAAGAAAAGTGCCTAAAATAAATATGCTTTAAAACTAGTTTCTGACACTTATCACACTCCCCAACTTAAATCTTTGTTTGTCCTCAAACAAAGGACTTTACAAATAAAAAAAATAAGCTTTAAACAACAGGTACGACGCAAAACAGCAAAGGTAGAGATTTAAACAAAATTTTAGATTGCATGATTCATTTGAGATTTGCAAGGGCAATTCTGATGTTCCCATTAATCTAAGATTACACTATGAATGTGAAATAATCCTAAACACAAAATTTATATCACATAGTTCAAGTCATGAACACAGTTATAAGTGGAATGCACCTAACACACTTCTTTGAAAGTAAATGAAACAAATTGAAATCAAGTCGTGAGGGTTTTGAACACACATCCGGTAAATCTGCTAACATCCTGATTTAGTTATGTGACCGTCCAATTATCATCTCAAAAAGCACAAAAGCATAGGTCAAAAGGTCTTTGAGGGTTGTAATTTGGCTTGGTTTCAAAAGAAATGTCATATGTGGGAAAATTAAATTCAATTGGCCAAGCCACTACTAGAAAAATCAGTTTTAGTGAGGGTATAAATCCGTCACTAAACTACTATAATTCCGTCACAAACGGATTTAGTGACGGATTTTGTGACGACCAGAAATCCGTTCCGAATTTTGGCCTTGCTAAATATTTGTGAGGGATTTTGGATTCCGTCACTAATTGATACGGATAAAATCCGTCACTAATACTGTAAACCCGTCACTAAATATGAAGCAGAAATGTGCTAAAAATTGGACAATTCCGGATGTGTGTTCCCTCTCTAATAGCGAGGGACTATTTCTTCCTTATTCACCAATATTTCCGTCACTAATTAATGACGGATTGATTTTCCCTTTCAAATTGTGAGGGTATATTTCCTCACTAATTGTGACGAAACTGAATTCCCTCACAAACTACAACCTATGGTTTAATGACGATTTTACTTCCGTCACTAATTAGTGAGGAAATTCAAAGCATTATCGATTTAATGTTCAATTTCCTGCCGGATTTCATTAATTATATTAATATTGCAACTGCATTTCCTATATTAAACCATATGAAACTTGTTGGAAATTATAAATACACAATAAAAAATTCATACCCATCACATACATTCATCACCATAAAACATAAAATTCATTACAATCATTGTTCAACACTCTCAAAATACATAAGAGTCATAAGAAAACTCTCAAAATAAGTTTCATAAGAAATACTTCAACATTTTTAATGGTACTAGAAGTAGCACATTGTTCTTGAAACTAAGTTTGCAACCAAGCTATCAAAGTAACCATATACTATACATATTATATATCTATATATCAAGTAGATGGAGGTGGAGGTGAAGGTGGATGTGGATGACCTTGAGAAAACATTTCCATCAATTTAGTCATTTGCTCCCTAAGCAAACGTGAATCTTCTTGCGATGCACGAATTAACTGCGAGTGAGACAACATCCATTCAATCAAAATTCAAATTAATAATCAAATATAACATAAAGTTGATATACAAAGGAAAAATGCTCTGAAGGGAAACACAAAACACAGCTGGTCAAATAATCATTTTACTTCAAATATATATACTTAGGAACACTTATACAAATTAAAAAGTATGATTCCATACCCATTGGTCATTCAAAATAAACTAATCTTAATAAGACAAGTTTTTCATCAAAATCAAACATATTATATATGATATGTTTTAGCAAGAATCTGCATTTTAATCATTTATAAAGAGTTGTCTAAAATAATCATTTTCCATAAAATTGAGCTACTTACTACTACTCACTGCTGGCAGCTACTTAAGGTAAACTCGAACCTTTTTCTATTGGGTACAAGTAAACCAAAACCATTACACTCTCAATTATAATATTGAAGATATAATAGCTTATGTTACTTGATAAGGTTTATTTTATGTCTAACATGATGTATGTGTATTAGATAATTACAACTATGTTGTCCCCATTCCTTTTCTGGTTTTAAAACTCAATGTCCATAAAAGCCTCTCGCCATTCATTAAGGCAGTGCAGAAAAGGAAAAACCACAACGTCTCTGCCCACTGTCAGTAGTAGTAATAACAGCAACAATGATAATAAAAAGATGAAGAAGAAAAAGTAGAAGAATAGCATCATCAACAACAACAGCAACATCAACAACATAGTTAGTAGTAATGACAGTGGGGAGCAAGGCAGAATGGATGGAAAAGCTGTGAATGATATTCAAAGTAACATATCTAGCAGTGAAAATTCGTCATCGGGCGTATCAGGAAGAAATTATTTGCAAATTTACCCCATCGAAATTGAACAAGTAAAATTACTTCTCTTTGATTGGAAAACAAAGCCACACTAAGTGAAAATCGAAAACTATTAAATAGTTTAAGATAAAGGAAAAATGGTCAATTTGATGATGACAATAAAACAGAGAAAAACAAAGTAATCATTAAAACGCAAGTGGCAAAACACAAGATAGCAATTTAGCCCTCAGATATCGTTAGATTGGTACTTTTTCAACATCCCTAAAAGCCCCTCAACATCCAAGAAGGCAGTGCACACACGGCACAACCTCCACCATCTCGACCCACTGTCACTATGAATAATAATAATAATAATAATAATAATAATAATAATAATAATAATAATAATAATAATAATAATAATAATAATAACAATAATAATAATAATAATAATAATAATAATAATAACAATAATAATAATAATGTTGATGATGAAGATGAAGATGATGATGATGATGATGGTGACAAGTAGAAGAAGATTAAGAAGACCATAGTGATGGCAGTTTGAAGAGAGGCAGATAGGACGGAAAGGCTTAAATATTATTCAGAGTACCATACCTTAACAAGCATTCATCATTGGGCACATTGAGAAGACAGAATAGGGATTTTTTCCGGAGGGACTTGAGTAAGCATAATAGACAGTCATCAAATGAAAAGTCAAAAGTAGCAATAAACAACTTAAAGAAGTACTCAAAATTTCAAGATAAAGGAAGTAGAAGAGTATATATGCTGATGGAAATAGTACATTGGAAAATCAAGTAATTAATAAAATATGGTTGCCTAAATACGACCATAATTAAAAGGATGCCTAACTTAGCCTGCCAAGTAAAATCTATTAAGCATAACCAGAACTATAGATTGAGAATAAGAAATGAAAAGTTAAGATTCTATATTAGAACTAAAAGTACAATATCAGACCATTGTTGTTAATAGCAAATAGCACACTTATAGAGTATATTTCAGCCCTTATGTGAAACAAAGGGAACGATGAATTTAAGCTTCAAATATTTGATAGCAAAGAGCCAATACATAACCTAAAACAGTTTGAAAATTCAGCAAAAGAAGATAACCAACAGTGTAAGACATTCAAAAATCTAATCTAAATCAAGTCTCATACTACCAATCTTCAACAAAATCAAAGTTATATAATCCCAGTTTCAACATCAATCATTCAAAATACAAAATTAAACAACAATAAGTTCCCTATCTAAGTTCAATCAACAGAAAACAAGAAACTTTCACCATTGTAAAACTTATTATCAAGAACATTAAGATTATTCAACAAAAAATTACTAAAAAGAACAGAATTTAAAGGAATTGAAGAAAATTACATACCTAATGAGATTTTTGTAAGTGATCCTAGGAGCCTTAATAGCAGGACCGTGAGTTCCTGGACCCCTACCACAAAAACAACACAACATATTAGTTCCTCTTTTAACTCTCTTTTAACTATATACTAGTACACATTCCATTGTGTAAGTGTAAGCCGCTGAAAATGATAGATAGATAGATTGTGCAATTCAAATAACTGAATCTCAGCAATGCTTGGGATTGGAAGCCAGGATATAATACTAAACCACAATCCATACAAAACGAAGATAAGATTGGATGATCCCTCAGCAAACAAGCATCATTGAGGAATCATATTAACAAAGATACTCCAAATATCTTTACGCTGATCACACATTTAAATGACTAGAGGAAACTCAACAAAAAGCAAGCCAATGCACTTCACATAATATGAAATCTATTTCACCAATTTTATTAAACCCGGCAAGTTTTTATTCAATCATTTCAATTTATTTTTTAAAATTAAAACAAGTTTATTCCATGTCTCTGTCATTGGCACAACAAAGAGTATTATTGTTTATGTCTGTATCCTCCTTCCTCAGCCCTCAATAACATGTTCAACAACAACAACATAAGGAATATGAACCCAAGGTGCATAAGAAATTCATTGGACACACATTTAATAATTTAGTTCCTCTTTTTTTATTTTTTCACAGTCTCGAAATTAAATAGCTATAGTAAGAAGAGTTAGCAATGAAGTAAATATAGAGTAACTCAAGAAACTGCACAAACACAAGACATTCAAAATACAAAATTGAAAATCAAAATCAATAACAAACAGAAAGAAGGGTTTGGATTCACCTATTTCAGAGCAACTTCACTTATTCACTTTTGAATTCAGAAATGTGAGTGAGTTCACTGTAACCCCAGAAAACCCAAATCAGATTACAATACAATATAAAAAAATAATAAATAAATTACTAAATTCTGAGATTGAGAGAGAGAGAGAGAGAGAGAGAGATTACCGTGAGTTTTGAGAAAATGAAAGATTTGAGGGAACAATTTTGGAAGAAGGAAGGAGATTCGATTCTGGGAGTGAGGTTCGATTTTGGTACCGAGTTTCAATTTCAGTGAAAATTTGAGGTTTGATTTTGGTATGAATTGAGGATTTGAGAGAGATTCAGTGAAGATTTTGGTTTGATTTGAGGATTTGAGGAATACGATTTGAGGAATCCGATTTGAGGAATACGATTTGAGGATTTTGGTTCATAGTTCACAGTTCATGCATTTTGGTTCATACAATTTGGATTTGGAATACGATTTGAGGAATCCGATTTTGGTTCATACGATTTGAAAGCTATTTGGAGTTCACAGTTCATGCATTTTGGTGTTCATAAGGGTTTTGATTTTGGAGGAAAATTTTGGGGGAAAATTTTATTTTAGGGGGTGTGAAAAAAATGAAAGGGAATGTTTTAGTATAAGAGGAGGGAAAGCCAAAACGTGGAAAAATTGGGGGAATTGTTTGTGAGGGATTAATTTCCTCACCAACCATGTAGTTGACATTAGTGATGGTTTTAGTGAGGGAAACATTAGAGAAGGATCAGTTCCGTGTCTAACTCCGTAACAAACGTTTACCTCATCAATTTTCCGAGGGATTTAGTGACAGAATTTTTGTGAGGGAATTTTTGTAACGGATAATTAACCCATTCCGTCACTAATGTTTGTCAACTCAATTTTTATAGTGAATATGAAAATCTGTCTCAAAAACCATCACAATTAGTGAGGGAATTTTTTCCCTCCCTAAAATCCGTCTCTAATTTGCGCTTTTCTAGTAGTGAGCATAGAGGAATATTCTTTCTATTTACACAAAACAAATAGCAAAATCCCTTCCTCCAAATTCTCTTTATCAACCCTTGGTGATATACAAGTAGTACTTTGATCTTGACAACTTTTTCTATTTATTGTATTTTTCTCTTTTTCTTTTCTTTTTCTTGGTTCCTTTTTTTTCTTTCTTTTCTTTCTCTTTTTCTTGTTGTCAAGATCAATTTTCAAATTTCACCATTACTTGACATAAATGTAATACCTCCCTTTTTCTCCCCAACTTATACAAAATAATACCCTAATTGAATGTTCCCTTATCATCAGGCAAGGGACTTAAATACATGATGGTTTAGGGTTCAAAATGAAGGTGAAACTATCAAAATCCAATAGTGATTTAACTATGAACTGGATTTTAAAAAACTTGGGCAAATTCATTAAGCATTGTTCTTATGAATATTGACAGTTCATAGTTAAGGATTCTGATTCATTAGGCTCAAATGGGGTTATCAAATACTCATTTTCTCACTGCGTAGGATTTTTGTGGTCAAGTGTTTCTTCTCAATTTCAAAAAGAATGCCTTGATCATTTCTTTGCTTTCATACAGTTCAAAACAATTTTCAGATTTAACATAAAACAACCGAGTTAGACAATAAATACCGGTCTCCTGCATATATGCATAGAACTTGAGGATTCCTCACATTTATGTTTGTTCTAAGCGGTTCACAGAATAAACATATTAATGAAGAAAATTGTATGGTATAACCTTTGTACAAAGTACATATTCACGATTCAAGTTTAATCCTAGAAAAACGGGAAACATGTACCTTGGCTTTGAGCAAATTAATCAATTTCTATCATTACCATACATCTGTTGCTGAATCATACAGCTTTGGATCAATCAACATTTGAGAAGCTTTTGTTTTTACTAATGATCCATGGCCAAAACAGAATATTTGAACATTAAAGCATATTCACATAAATAACAGTCACTATAATTATGACTCAAAAGCCAAATAATAAAAGAGTAATAATACAAATAACATTAAACAACAATATTGTCTCAAAAGTACAACGAAAACATAAAAAAAAATTATTTAGCAAAAACTTTAAAAGGAAGCGACTCATGGAGTACGGGCATCGTCCTCCTCAGTGTCTTCACTTCCATCACCATCATCATCACCATCATCATCATCTTCATGTCCTCCAGCAGCTGCACTACTGCCACCTCCCTCCGAGAAAAAAGGCATGTCCTCAGTATATGCAACATATGACCGAAAAGCCTCTGGAGTCATCAAATGCTGAGCAGGATCTGATGGAAGTCTCCACTGTAGCTGTAATTTAACACAAAACTTAACCCTAAACTGGAAGTTTAAAACCTAAACCCTAAGTCACATGCAATCCTACCATTTTGAAGAAGAAATGAGAAAAGAGAAAACCCAGAAGTCATACCTTGTGTGCTTGCAAAAATGGAAAGAATTTCAAGCTACTGACACAATGTTAATGGAGAATGGAAGGATTTGTGTAAATGGGTATGTGAAAAAAAATATTTTTAGGGTTGTTTTGGAGGAGAAGGATAAGGTTTTAGAGAGAGAAACTGTTTTTGGGGTTTGAAACGGTTTTGGCTGTTAAGTGGGTGGGAGTAGTTGGGTGTGAGTAAAGGATGGGTTAGTGGCTTTGAAATCTGTACCTGACAGAATTCGAAAACTTTGTTCTGCGCAGTTACTTTGCTCTGCGAAGCTATCAGTAAGTTTCGCAGTGCGAAGCAAAACTTTGTTCTACGAACTTGACAGGTTTTGGTATTTTCAAAATTGCAACTTTTCAACAGATTTGTCACTTTTAGCTTCACCTATGGTTTCTAAAAAGCATTAATAAAGCATAAATACTTACAAAATTGGGTTGCCTCCCAACAAGCGCTTGTTTTACGTCGTTATCTCGACGCCTATTTCGTTAAGGTGGCCAAAATGAGACGGACAACACATCCTCCTTTGTATTCCTTTGCATTGGGAGGAATTCCATGAACTTGAAGTAGAGCTGATGTGGAGTCCATATCCTCCCTAACCTTTGTTTGCTGAACAAGGAACACATTTCGTCTATTACACATTCAATTTCTGCCTTGCTCACTTTCATCCCATTCTTTTCATATAATTCTTCCTTGTTAAGTAACCGTTCCTTTTTCTCTGAAGCCATCACTTCTTCATTATCAATAGTTTCAGCCTCTTCAGTATATGACCTTTCTTGAGGAAATTCTACTTCGTGTGGTATCTCTATTTCTTCCACTATTTTCATTGTACCACATCCTTCAAAAATTATCTCTTCCTCAGTTTCATCAACATCTTCTTCAACAACCTCTCCGAATTCATGAGTGGATTGATTGAACATCCATGATTCTTGGAGGAAAATCGAATTGAACTTGAAAAATCTCCAAATGGCTTGATAAATTCTTCAATCTTTGGTTGGTATTTTGCGTGTTTATCATGGATTGTAATATTCAAAATATTTTCCATTGTTGACATTTGTTCCTCTTCAGAAGGATGTTGTTGATACTGTTGATAGGATTCATACTCGAATGGAGTATAGAAGTTGATATAATCATGATCGGCCTTGATTTCGTTTATGTGGAAAATCTGAAACGAGTGTAACTAACAAGAAATTTTTCTTTGTATAACAAAGAGGGTTAATGCAAACAAAATTTTACAATGTACAAAAGAAACGAAGAATATTAACAAGATAAATACAGATGCTCAAAACAATACAAATTGTTGCGATGCTTAAAATATCTAAACACTAGTCCCCGGCAATGGCGCCATTTTGTTGATCAGACAAAAGTAAGTATTTTTATATCGTATCCACAGAGACTAGTGCGATATTGCAAGCCGTTCAACAATTGGTATCATTTTAAGTTAGGGTTTATAAATTGTTTCATATAAACTATTTGGACTTTAAAGCGATAATAAAACGACGAGTAATAAGGCGTAAAAGCGTTGGGATCAGAGTTCGTCAATCGAGCATCGAATATATTCTAATGATCATGCATATGGATTCTAGTTTTTTAGCGAAATTATCACGTATCACTCGACAACATCATTCATGTCTAAATGACGTCGTGAGATCGATCGTATCGTTTAATCGATGATTTCCCAATCTATTAAACGATCCGAAAGCTTTACATTCTGACACTTTATGTGATTATCAAAACCCAATTCCATGTCTAGAATTTCTTATTTTGATAGAAGATTATTCTAAACCTAGATTCAAAAGTATTTTTCAATAACATTTAAATCAATCATAAGAATGAATAGTAAGAATAACATCAATATCACATAAGGTGCTACAATCATATATTTGAAAGATCAAAAGATTACATCTAAGATATATTAAGTACCTCCAATCCCAACAAAGGAAGATTAGTTGATCATTGTCATGACAACAACACAAAAGTGGAAAGAAAGATGAAGATCCAAAGCTAAGTCTTGATTTTCCAAAGAATCTTAGTTAATCCACACTCCCTCACTCTTGCTCCATAAAGAACAACACTTTTAGCCCTATTTTCTATCTAAAAATATAACCTAAATTATTATCACTCTCCTTTCGTTTCTGCTTATGAACCTATTTATATAAATTCTGATATTTTAGACTTCGCTCTGCGAAGTCATACTTTGCTTTGCGAAGTCACCTTTCTTTACCACTGGGTTTCTGCCACCTCAGCCTTGAACAGTCCAAGCCGCCTTACTTCGCTCTGCGACGCTCTACTTTGCTCTGCGAAGCTCAGACTCTGAAGCTCAGACGCTGAAGCTCAGACGTTGAAGTTCAGACTCTGAAGCTCAGATGCTGAAGCTCAGACTCTGCTGACTTGATTTCGCCTGGACTTGGCCTAGACTTCGCTCTGCGAAGTATTTGATTTGATTTTCTTTCATTCTTGACCTTTAAGTCCAAGGAAATAGCATATACCTACAAAAATAGTTGGGATTAGGTCTAAAAAGCATGAAATGATATTTATCCTTTCTTTTGGAGCTTTTACCTAGATAACTTGTAAAACAAGTAAGAAAAGTGCCTAAAATAAATATGCTTTAAAACTAGTTTCTGGCACTTATCAAGCCTCAAAGTTGGTGACGTTAGACACAACCATGACATGGCAGAGGTGTTGAAAGGTCATAAAACCGCTGGACGTCTAAACCCAAATGAACGTATACACCTTCATGAGATGGCAGAGTCAAACGTTCCTCCGAGGCAAATTCTTACCAACTTAAGGAAGAGGAACAATACCACTTCAACTACTATCAAGCATGTTTATAATGCTTGTCACAGGTATAGGCAATTCATTAGAGGTACGAGAACAAATATGCAGCATCTCTTGAAATCATTGGTTGAGAATGAGTATGTGTATCATTGTAGGAAGTATCCTGAATCCGATGATGTCAGTGATATTTTCTGGGCGCATCCAAATGGTATCGAACTGTTTAACACGTTCTCTATGGTGCTTGTGTTTGATTCCACTTATAAGACCAATAAATACCGTCTTCCGTTGCTTGAGTTTGTTGGTGTCACTTCTACCGAGTACACGTTCTCTATTGCATTTGCCTATATGATGTTTGAGAAGGAAGATAACGTCACTTGGGCTCTTGAGAAGTGTCGTGGTCTGTTGCATTTGAAAGATATTTCACCCAAAGTAGTTGTCACTGAACGGGACCATGCTTTGATGAATGTCGTGGATACTGTTTTCCCAGAGGCTACTGCTTTGTTGTGCGAGTATCACATTGAAAGAAATGTTAGAGCAAAGTGTAAGACGGATTGCAAAGTTAAGGATCTCAAAGGCAAGGATGGGAAATAGATCAAGTTAAGTGAAATGGTGAAGACAGTGATGCTTGCATGGGAGGATAGTGTGAATTCCGATACAGAGCAAACATATATTGATAATTGCAACCGGTTCAAAGTTGTATGCGATAAGTTTCCTAAGTTTTTGGAATATGTTGAAAATACAATTTTGGGTCCGGTGAAGGAGAAAATTGTCAAGTTTTGGGTCAATAAAGTCATGCATTTGGGGAATAATACAACAAACAGAGCTGTATCTGCACACAACCGGTTGAAAAGGTATCTACTACTAGTAGTATGGGTGATTTTAAGTACAAATTGGAACTCCGTTCACAATATGCTAGAGTAACAACATACTCATATACATGCATCCTTCCAGACATCTATGATCATGCTTGAACATATGTTCAAAGGAAAGATGCTATGGTCTATGGTTGTTAGAAACATATCAAGGAACGCTTTGCATTATCTCGCAAACGAGGCTAATCGAGCAGCTGCGGTTGGTACGAAACAATCTAAGTATGGTTGTTTAATTCGCATCACTTACAGATTGCCGTGCGCGTGTACGATTGCATTGAAGATAAGAAAGTACACCTCTATCCGTTTGGATGAAATCCACACTCACTGGAAGAGGTTGAGGTTCGAGTATGAAGGTGATCCTAAGGCTAGAAAGGAAGAAATCTCTTTGTTACCAGAATGGGATTTGCTTTAGGTACTTTCTCCTTAAAATTGTCTTTGATTCTACCAAGTTTTTTTACATTCTGTTCTGTGCTGGTTTAGTTCGGATTTTAAAATTGAAACAAATTATGTGAGTTCCGTATTTTAAAATCTGAAACCTTCGCATTTAAGCCCCATGCAGACGTACTTGGGTTGCATGATCTGAGGTGCTTGATGCTGTTCGGATTTTAAAACTGAAAACATGTCTATCAGTTTCGGCATATAAAATCTGAACCATCACAGACACAGAACATAATGCAGTTTTTTTTTGCAGTTTTTCCCTGATTTTCTACAACATTCCACCTAATAGTTTTTTTTTACACATTGTAGGCCCGGTTCAACGAGGTTGATTATAACATGAAGGTCCATATCAAAGAACAATTTCGACAGTTTGTTTTGCCGAAAACAACCTCTATACGTCCACCACCAAAAAAGGTCACCACCAAAGGAGCTCCAAAGAAAGATAAATATATCATTCGGTCGACAAAGTGATCACCTTCTCTATGGGAGTACGTTGACTCCTAGGATCCACATACACAGGCTTCACAGACATAGGCTTCAACAGGGATAAGTAAAAAAAGTGCAAGGAAAAGCAACATGTCTCCCAATCCTCCTAAGGCAATTCCGGTTAAAGTCAACATACCAAACAAAGACCAAATCCCACCTTTCATGCATGAATTTATTGAAAAGGTGGTTGATGTAGCCGATGATGGTCATTGTGCGTTTCGTGCAGTTGGGGGCCTACGTAACTTGACCGTTGATAATCACTAGATTATCCGTTACCAACTTCTAAAAGAGCTTACCAGTGAAGAAAATGAGCGCTATCGACGAATGATTGGGGCGGATAGGCGATATAATGCGGTCTTAGACGCTTTAAACTTTTCTGGTATTGGTCCTGCACCACCGGATAAATGGATGATCATGCCGGATATGAGCTTTCTCATTGCACAAAGATACAAACATGTGTTTGTTCTACTATTCATTGAGAAAGGGCGATCGAAAATTTTTCTCCCTCTATGCGGTGAACCGTCACATAAAGACCGGTTGATGTGTTTGGCACATGTGAATGACAACCATTTTATGATGATATATTTGAAGGATGATTATCCAATTCCTCCCACTTCCTATCTATGGAGACAATACTGACGAGATGATGCAAAAAAGTGGCCTGATAGATATATCCATCGAATGGTTGACTATAATGCACTATATCGGGCGGCTGGTTATGAGGTAGTAGAAGATGACCAAAATTCGTACATTATTGAAAATCTTGATCCTGAAGAGAAGGTTGTTGCTGAGAAGAAGGTTGAAGATGGTGTGAAGATTGAAAAGGATGAAAGCAATCTTGATGATGTTAGCATAGATCTTGGGGCAAATTAGATTAAATGTATATCATTAGGTAAAATGTGTAATGATATAAATTCAACTTATTTAGTATAATGATATATATATATATATATATATAAAGGTTTTTTGGTATAAATATAACCTCATTGTCTTCTACATTATTTTATATATTGCAAAAACTTGTCCAATCCACAAAACATGCAGGGTTGCTGTAAACACAGTAAACTGCATGGGTTCGGATTTTAAAGTCGGCAGGGTTTTCTTATTTTAAAATCCGAGGGGTATTTTTAGAAAAAAAATAGGGCGCATGAAAAAAGCATAGGGTGGGAAAAGTAAAGACCTTTAAATTATTAATAGAAAGATTAGAAATTGAAAATTCCAATCATATGTTTTAGAACTAGAACTTTTGACCGAAACTCAATTTCTTGATTATTATGTTAGCTAAGAAATTGGATTCAGTAGACTTGAAAAGGACAAATAAAAAATCAAAGAAAGAATTACATTATTGCTCGCTCATATTTTCAACTAATTGCCTTACATTAATTTCATGAGTGTACCATAATTGCGACGCAGCAGTCATAGACACCCATATGTAAAAAAATGTGGAGGGAAGAATAAACAGAAAAATTAAGATGTAATTTGAACTTCATCAGATAGATGATCTGGAGGAATTTGGCCAAAGATGTCGGGACATGTGTCCCAGTTTCTTTTTTCTCGAGCCTCCCAATACCCTCCCATATAGCGGTATGTCCCGCTTGCTTTATCCTTCGCAAACCACCGCGGTCTCCAACCGCTCTCTTGCATCTTCCGAGCCTGAATATCATTCAAACAAATATAAGATAATCATTATTGGAAATTATAAAGGCATATGTGTGTCTATGACATGTGATCCATATAAGATAATCATTATTCGAGCCTGAATTCTCGAGGTACTACAAATGATTTAGTAAAAACAAAGATAAGACATCACAAAATGTAATAGGCACCTGCCGTTGCCGTTGCTCAAGCCGTAACTTTTCTGAATTTGCCATCTCGTACTCCCCATTTTCTAAATAACGTTGGTCTGGTCTTAACCTCGAATCTGTTGGCGGCAATTTCTCCTATGTATCCACAAATAAATAAATTATAATGAATGTCTAGTAAAATGCCCAAACCCGGCAAACAAACACACATACACACACACACACAAAATATGCATAATGAAGATGGAACTATCTTGTTCTTTCTTTTGGATTTACTTGTTATATTCAAATGATTCATACTTCACCTTTGTTACAGAAAAGGATTTGTTAATGAAGAGTTAAGTCAACTCCAATAAAAACACACAAATACGTAAAGCACAAATTGCAGAGAATATTTATTCTTAAAATCCATATAATTGTGGCAACACATAAAAAATATTAGTTAACAAAACAAACCTTCAATCCAGGGGTAAGTTCATTTAACGTGATGGCAAAACGAGTGAAGTTATATCTAGTGGGAAACATGGGAGCCTTGCTTCGCTTCCAGAGTAGATGAGCCTCTGACAAAGATTCATGACCTTTCCCCTTCCCAGTGTAGTCTCCGTTAACATAATGCATGCTTTCATCCCATTTTCCAAACAAGGTTGATACTGTTTTTCCGTTCCTATCTTGTACTATACCATGAACCTAAAATGGAAGGCATGCCATAATAAGATGACATTCAAAAAAGATATTTATTCAAACGCCTAAGTTTTTTTCCCTGGAATTGTAATCCGATCATTGGTACAAAGTGTGTGAGGATGAAATCTATAAAATAAGATACTCTACATTATACAAGCCAGAGAGGAATATATTATCAGTAAAAAATGTAATCCATGCAACAGAAATAAAGCACCTGATGAGGATTTCGATCAATTATAGATTGTTCCTTGAATTTCAGCTTACACGAGTACTCTTGGTTTCCCTCTATACGCATCGTACCATAATGATCACAGTAAAGCTTTCCTAATATGAGATTGTATATTGATGTCGTAACCTGAAAAGAAAAGTCCATTTGATTTACTGCTTTAAAACCAAACCAGGTCATGACAGCCACTAAAGTAATTTAAAACATACCTTGCTCCACTGGAAAACCTCTCCATCATCAAATTCCAAAGTCAAAGTACCGACAGGGTCAAGCTGAATTGAGCGGCCCCAAAATTTGCTTTTTAAGTTGCTATCCCCGGAAAATTTCCATCCTGTACCCTCACAGTGACATGCAACTATCATAGGGTGATGGCTGACCTGAAAGGAAGCATAAATATTAATAATTTCAGATAGAGGACATGGATTGAAAAAAGAAAATTTGTATCTCCAAATTAAAGTGTATCATGTTCATAGGGTTGTGTAGAACTAATGGACTCAATTACTCCTTTTATTCATGAACTAAATAGTGTAGTTTCCAAAATTCTTGTCCTCCATATTTGGAACATTGTTCCATTCAAACAGAAGCGAAGTAGATGTAAGGAGTCCAAAGATGTGAGCATTAGCACACAGTTTTCATCAAATAAATTATTCAAGTAACTCCCATTTCGACCTCAAAAATAACAAAAAGAAAAAGCACATTCAGACAATAGTGGATCTATGGAAGAAACCAGTACCCCATGAAATCAGAAAGAAAGATAGACGAAGAATTATCATGATTTAATTGACTTGTAAAAAGGTAATACATTCATAATGTCATTATATATTATACCTTCTCTGAGAAAAAACGAAGGCCTTTATCTGGATAGTTAGCCTCATATGTTTCCCCAAGTAACGGATTAAATGGTTTGCAAATTCTTCCTTCGGTTGAAGCATAGGCAGATACAGCAAAAGCAGCGACATAGAGAATCCTCATGAGGCTATCACCCTGCATAGCAACTCCAATTGATTAAAAAAGGGAAGAGCACACCAATACTGCATTGAAAGAGCTAATAGGTAAAAAAAAAATCAACATCGCGCAACATTTTATCAAATAGTTTTCTTAGATCATATCAAAGTGCCCATATTTTCCTTAATATGGCAGAGCAATATAAATCTGTCAGCCAAATCTGACTTACCCTTTTTCCCCATTCATATGCTTGGTCAAGCAGATATGAGTACTCCATTTCTTCAAAGCACTTTTGCAGGGAGGAGAGAGGCTCATTAAAGTAAACAGGAAGGCAAACTTTTGTTAGATCTTTCCCTATATTATCCTTGATCATTGACCAAAGACTGACACCTTTCTCTTTCTCTACAGGGTCTGGCAATTTCTTTCGCCGCTTAACACGAGGGTGGTTGGTTCCAATATATCTATTTGAAGAATCTACATCGTCCTCTGACTCAAATGCATCATTATCAGATGAGAAAGATGATACTCTATAATCAGACCCATTACTTTTAAAAGAACTTGATGATAGAATATCACGAGTATCAAAAAAGACATTGTCATCGTCATCTGTTTCTTCCTCTGCCACATCATTTCTCTCATTATCATCCTCAGATTCACTTGCACTTCCTTCTGAATTAAAAATAGAAAATGAAACAAATAAGTGTAAAAATCACAGATAGGTTATAACAATTGGCTAGCAGGTAGGAGTAATAAGCATTACAGATTACACACTATTTGAATATAGGGGTGGAAAGATTTCAGGATAAAAAAGCAGGGGAAGTTAGGGGGAATCTGTGTATTAGAGACAATGGAAGATAAATACTTAAAAGTTTCAAGAAAATGAATCACCAGACCAATGAAACATCTACATCAACCTTTCTGGCAATGCGGAAATGTCTGAAATCTTAACCATTTGTTAATACAAGGGGAGGCCTTAAAAACTATGCGAAGACTAGACTTTGACTGTTGAGCATATGAGAAAACTAATGCCTAATAAACAAGCCATTAAAAAAAACATACCACTAAATTTTTCTTGCGTTAATCCAGAGGAATCTTCTTGATCATTCAACTGTCTTTGGCTCTCATCAACAACTGTATTCTCCAGATCGACCTTGTCTGTCTACAATAATGTAATACGGACGAAAGTTTATTAACACAGACTACAATAAAAAGTTTATCCTTAATACAAATCAACATGACAAAACAATTAGAGAGCAAACAGTTTTGTTAAACAAGTTGGAAACCATGACAACTTGGGCAATTCAGATGATTAAAATAATGCCGTAAGCATATCATCAATGCAGGATTTAATCAGATTAAAAAACATCAAATTAAAATAGTCATCACATGTAGAATATACTAAGCTCTTGACCTGTTAGTCAAGATGACTCCAGGTCAGTGCAATATTGTCTGACAGGATAATAAACAGTTTTTCACTTGGGAAGACACACTTGCAACTTGCAAGATACAAATGAAGGGAGAAATAAACCTGAATCTATTAATATGTGTCTAACTATCAAAGATTCTTTAATTAGGTATAATAGTTGGCATTAGTTGATCAGCTGTATGGCTTTTAACTGGAAGAAAATTTTAAGGTCGTAATAAATTATACAAGAGTATTGCTTGGTTTGGATCAACTTCTAACTTTTGGAAACTTCTCAAATTAAAATAAATTTATAGGGTCCTTATACGAGTGTCTATAGAGAAGGTAAATGAGAGAGCTGTTGAAAAATTGAGATACAGAAGCTGATGTTTAAAAATACTCAGTTCTTGCAAGATCCTTTTAATATTTCTTTTCCATGTCTTTACTAAGAGTGTATTCAAACTGCTTCTTAGATTGATGATAACATCTTTCGGCTCATACAATTTCAAATTAAAGAGCATTTGGTTGAACAGATACATAATCAGTTAAATGTATAATCTGTGCCAGGATTCTGATCATAACATGGTCATTAGAAGTTACAGTAAAGAGTAAATAAATGAGCTATAAAACTTCATAAGAATAACTCATTGACCACAATTTCGTACTTCCGAGTTTTAAGGTTTATATTTGGTCACATTACAATACCAAACTCCTACCCGAGCCATCTATATTAGTAACCATGGTTCAAATTCTGCATACAAGCCATGAAACTGATTGTGTACACAGAATGCAGTGGAGAGGAGGAACCTATAAAACACGGACTCCGACACGGGTACCTCACACAATACAGACCCGAACACATCGACACTGCTAATTTTAAAAATATAGGACACCAGCACCAATACATATATATTTATTTATTTATTGCAAAAAATAAAATGAGCATTATCAATAAAATATCTAAATTAATAATTAAACTATATATATGTGCATCTAAATTGAACAAATTGTTTCATTACAAAAAGTTCTTAAAACAAAATATGATAGGTTTTCATCTTTATCCATCTACTATACCGAAAGCTAAAAGCAATGTAATCAAATTTAATGTCTTTAACCCTTCATGGATCATCATTGCTCGACATCTTGTAGAAGTGTCCAGGGAATGTCTAAGTAGAGAAAAAAAATGCTTTATTGGGACACTTATTTGAGCTATCGGAGGAGTGTCCTACGAGTGTCAGCCACAGAGACACACCTAATCTAGAGGTGTCCGTGTTTCAGAGAGGAACTGCTTAAGGTTTACAATTAAACTTCTCTCAATTTAAGTCTAACAAACCAGAAAGTTTTGACAGTTAAAGTAAACACAGAAAAGTATATAACAACGGATGAAAACACGACAATTTACAAACGGTTACCCCTAAAAATAGGGGTGAAGTAGAACACAATTGAAGATTTCAACTTGGAATTAAAAATGATGTATTACCTCTAAATGGCGTAACGTGTCAATGAGGATAGAATGCTTCTGCTTAAGCAACACTAATTGATTCTGTAACGCTGCAAACTCAGTTTTCATAATTTGTTCACTGTCCTGAATAGCTGCTTCACTCACTCCTTCATCCACAAGCCGATTTCTCAGTTTCTCAGTTGAAATTGTTACGTTATCCACAGGAGCCATCAATTCACTGTTGGAAATTCTAGGGAACATATCTTTCACTGCTTGCAAAGCTTCCATCCACGCCACACGATCTTCACGTGACTCTGCTCTCAAATGAAGTCTCTTCATTCCCGTGAACACCGAAAATCTCTTATCATCTGATTTACTCTCGCGAATCGTTGAAACCTAAACACACATCAGAAATCACAGATTATTAATATTTAGAAATCAAAATCAAAATTAAAATTAATCATATGAATACTGATTTAAACAAAATTGATGAATTAATTAATTAACGAACCTTGAGATGGATTTCACCGAAAGGTTTCCGACGATGTTGATAGGGATAAGAATTACGATTGCGATTGATCCTTCGAATAGATTCATCGCCGATAACTTTGGAGCCTTTTTCAGTTTCATGATTAACGATGATTTTATCAGGTCCATGAATCTTGTAGTAAGAGAGAACTCCATCTTGAAGAACAAACCATCGAGGTCTCCATCCTTTACCGTAATTCACCCATTTATACAGTACACCGGAGATTCCATTTCCGACGAGGTCGTTTATCTTCAAATCAACAACCACCGCCGGCTGTTCTCGCTGACTACCGATGCTATGGCTGTGAATATGAATCGGAGCTGCCGAATCGGATCTAACGGCGACGGATGGTGATGGAGGAGGCATGGTGAAGTCAGTGAACGGAGACGGGGACGGAGAGGGTTTCACCGGTGAAGCTTGGTCGGAAATAGCGGAGACGCAGCAGAAAGGATGCATGTGGACGGAATGATTAGAGTTTGAATTGGAGGAAGGTGACGTGGCGGCGGCGATTGACGGCGGTGATTGAGAGAAGCTTCATGGGCCCTTAAGGCGATCACTGTCAGAAAATAAGAAAGAAAGAAAGAACGGAACGGAGGCGGGAAGCGGAATATGCGTGAAGAGAGTTTATAAGAGAAAAATAAAAACGGTTACGTCTAGGTAGCAGTTTTATGAAAAATATCTGTAAAATAAATTCACGAAATGTGAATGGAAGGACAAAGACAAAGTCGTGGTCAAAGCATATACTATACTATATTAATTATTACATTAAATGAATGGTAAGAATGAAAGTATATGGATTAATTTTGAGAGAGAAAAGCTAACGGAGGTACTCTAGTTAGTTGTTCTGGTGAGACGAAGGAAGGAAGGAAGGAAGGACGTTGAATGAAATATGAGATGCGTTTTTAAATAAGATGAAGTTGGTTGAGAGAATAATAACTATTATGATTATGATGATTGATTGACCGGTCTTACTCTTTGGATTGAGATGGGTTTTTGAGATTGATTGTCTGTAACGAGGGTACATGGGATTTTGGAGTTTGATGCCGCCGGCTTAATGAGAACGTGACGCGTGGAGGGTGTGTGGGAGGACATGTGGAGGCTGTTGTGTTTGTTCAGACTTCAGAGTTTAATGTGTTGACACTTTGACTGAAATTCAGCGTTACGCCCACCATAGCTTCCACGTTTTGAAAGAATCTAATCCAATATTCGGATTAAATTGGTAGCATAAAATTGAACGGACTTGGTGAGATTACAATCTATTACTCCTTTAAGAAAATAATTCAACTTAAATGGTTTATAGAAGTTACCGTTGAAGATGGTGAAAATCTCATACTTATAATATGATGATAATAATAAAACATAAAAAAAAAAAACTAGTGCTCCTTTACACAAGTTTGGATGTTTAAAAAAGAGGGATGCATTTGAACCTAAAAAGTTGATATTGTATTTGACGTATAAAAATAAAACATTTATCCTTAAAAAAAATATTTATAGCTGTCGACATGATTAGAAGAAAGAGATAAAAAAAAAACTATGAAAATATGAAAGCATATCTACACCGCACAAACATACAATGTCAGACAACAAACAACATCAAGAGTGTATTTCATCGTAACTATACAATTTGGAGTTTTAGTCATTATTTTCTCTCGGATCGGAATTGATATTTTTATCTTTATTATACTAAATGTTAAGTAGTGTTGCTCTAACCCTAATGATTAACCCAAATTTTTAGGGCTGAAAAAAATTTATGAAAAAAACTCCTGGCAGGTATCAAACCAGGTACCACATGCTTCAAATTCACAACTCTTACCACCAAAGTACTGATATTTTTTATGACATGCGAGTGCTTCAATGTTATGTATTCAACACAAATTCCGGGTCCTCTTTCTTTCAATCTCTAAATCATTTCTCACCCACTTTCATCTCTCTCACCATCATACAATTGAACCTAATAACCATAATCCCGCCCTTTTTGACGGACCTAATTAATTTTTATGAAAAAAGGTCTGCAAAGAATTGAATCAGGTAGCACATGAAAAAGTCATTTTTTAAAGCCACTAACGTCATTGCAATTCTTTTTTGATAGTCGTTCCTTTTCATTATTAGCGGCTCCTTTTATTATTATTTTTTTCTTTCGGTTACCACATAACAGTTCCTTTTCATTATTATTTTTCTTTCGATTTACACATAGCAGTATCTTTTCCTTTTCATTTTTATAGATTTAACAACTTTTGCGGTTAGGACCAATTTCTTGGTACAAGCTTTTGTATATATTTTTGCTTTTGATTTGTCATTTTTATAGCGGTCCATCTTTTGTTTTTGTTGCTTTTTGAGATAGTTTGATAACATAATACTGAATGTAACTATAAAAGCAATAATATAGACAATTTAATAGTTATATATGAAGCTCTACAAAACTCATGCATCGCACGAGTTAGAGTCTAGTAAATATACAAAACTAGTAAATGATATATTTTTCCTTGTATGTTTCGGAATCAAGTAGTTGACAACGAATTATTCATAATTTTTTTAGTATGTGTTTGATCTCTTTCATGGTGATTATGTTTTTTTAATCAATAAAACTTAGGCTTAATTACACTTTTTGTCATCGTATTTTCACCAACTCACGAAACTGATCCTCTCATTTTAAAACCGAACTAAATTACCACTATACTACCATTATTTTTGCAATTTTGGTCTTTTCCCCCATTTTGCCCTCCAAAAACGCTGATATGGTAAATGAACACCTATGTGGCAGTGCCAACTTGGAAAATGACATTAACATGTCATAAAAACAACATTTTTAATTTAAGAAACAATTAAACATTTTAGAAATTAAAACAAAAACAAATTGAAATAAAATTGAAAGAAAGATAAAAACCCTAATTCGCAAATCTCTTTCCAATCAATTCAGATTCAATTCAATCCTCTTTTCTTCGTTTTCCTTTATTTTCGCTTAATTTCATCTTCTTCCTTTTCGTTTTCTTCTTTAGTTCATTCAATTTGCGTCATTTTCGTTCAATTCGATTTTGTTCTTCTTCTGTCAAATTCGAAAATGTCACAGTCATATACTGTGTCTAGTAACAATTGTGCACCACGAAGAAGAGATGTATGTTGCTTCTGTTTAACTATTTTTGTTTTAATTTCTAAAATGTTTAATTGTTTTCTTGAATTAAAAATGTTGTTTTTATTACATGTTAATGTCATTTTTCAAGTTGGCCATTTTCCAAGTTGGCACTGCCACATAGATGTTCATTTGCCATATCAGCATTTTTGGAGGGCAAAATGAGGGAAATGACCAAAATTGCAAAAATAATTGTAGTATAGTGGCAATTTAGTTCGGTTTTAAAATGAGAGGACCAGTTTCGTGAGTTAGTGAAAATACGAGGACCAAAAGTGTAATTAAGCCTAAAATTTAAAGTTTTCGTTAACTTTTCATAGATTAATTCTACTTACATCCATAAAAGTTCCGGTTACACCCAAAGTTCACTAATATCTTATCATAATATTCAAATAGTCCTAATGCAAATATTTGAAAATCTGTATAAATTAAATTTTTGAGTATATAGATCTTTCAATTGCTCCCGATACGTGAATTAAAATTCTGAAAACCTGTATGAACTCAATTTACGTTTGACCATATATATTATAATTGAAGAAATGTGGTGTAGTGCCAGTTTTCGAAAACGTAGTTTGGTTACATACACTCTCCACTAATCTGAACTCACGCAAGAGATATATGAAAATTGAAATTATGTTGGTGTACATGTGTAATCTTAATCGTTTTCAAGAATTTATTTCAGGTGGGTGTGCATGTGTAGTTCTACCACATTGTAAAAAATAAAACGCATAAAATTCTCAGGAAAAAATGGAAAACCAAAAATGGGTTCAAATTTATAAATAAGATGAAGTGGAAGACAAAAGAAGAGGAAAATAAAATGGAGATGTAGACAAAGGAAGAGGAAGAAGAGGAAGAAAGAGGAGAGAAACAGAGAAATTAGAAAAAGACTAGGTATATAACCCGTCCGTTGCACGGGTTGGATTAAAATGTTTTTAATAAAAAAATATTGAAAATAAATTTTTTGGTAGGCGTGTTAAGTTATTCTTTGATTTTTTTTAAAAAAATTCAATATTTTTTCTATTTTTTTTTTTGTATTGAGTGAGTATATAATATATAAAAAAATTGCTTTTGACATTCAGCTATATACAGAAATCAATAGATGTGATAAATTTAGAAGATATGCTATTTAGAATAATCTCCTCGAAGAATTTTCAAATGTTCTTCATAGTGGATTCTTCATAATAGATTCTTCTATGGTGCTTGATATTGGTTATTGAACATCCTTTGAGGTAGAAGATATGTTATATGATATAATCTTCATCATTTAGATGTAAGAAAAAAATTATGATTTTTTATTTAAAGATAGTGAAAAGTAATGCTATAAATAAAAAATGGAAACTTAAAAAGAGAGATTATATATCTTAGTTTTCAAACAGAGGATTCTTATTTTCAGGGATGAATAAATTGACCTCCTTCATTCTCCTCCATATCTTCTTATATTATATATTTAAAGTGAACATTCATGTCTTTCCAATGACTAATATAGTAGCGATTTATTATTTAGTTATTTAAATAAGGGCAATGTAATTCTAAAACTGATCAATTAAGGAATTTTAATAGGATTTTAAGATATTTTTTTGACTTAAATAGGATTTTAAGAAATGGATACTCGAATGGTAAAAAAATAAACAAATAATAATACTTAACCAAACGAAGTAATCCTTTAATTAAAGGTCAACTAAGTATATGAAAGGTGCAATTTATGATCTTTTTGAAAAATGTAATGAACGTAAACACAACAAATATAGTCTAGCTTCTTCAATAAATATGGTCAAGAGAAACCCAACTTTAGAATATAGTAATAAATTTAAATAAGAAAAGTAGTATAACAAACATTATATCAATAAAAAAAGAGGAATTAAATATTTGGTAAATCTATATAATAGAGAAACTAAAGTCTGTACCCTGCCATAAAATTCATCGAATGGTCAAGACATATATGAAGAGTAAGAAAGAGAAGCAAAAACTACCATATAAAATCGAGAGTACCACTCAATAGTTGTTTCGAGATATTGAGGACCCCCAAAAAACAAAATTTATAATACAACTTTTTTTTGGTGTACCTATAATACAACGTTTAGGAATAAGAAAAAAATAGTAGTTCAAAAGTTGGTGTGATTAAAGTTATTTAAAAAAAAATGGGGCAATAACAATGAATTAGTGAATGGTCATAATTAAGGAATAGGAAAAAGAAATAGAAGTTTAAAGGTTGATGTGATAAAATTAATTTTACAAAAAATAATATACGACAATAGTAATTAATAAAAACCGTAAAAGTCATCCTTTCATTTTTTTTTTTGTAAAAACTAAATTAGAAATTGTGTAGTTTTTTTTTCTGAGGTATTAATTATGCAGATATAATTATAGTGTATAATATTGGATACCTGAGGGTTAGGCGTATTGTTTTTGTTTTTATGCATTACAATAGCACTTTGGTTTTACATAGGTTGTTTTACAAAATCTTGATTTTTGTTCTCTTTCTTTCTCTCTATCTTTAACTTGTAATCAAACACAACACATAACATGAACCGATAACACACAAAGACATAAACTTTTCAATGTTTCTTATATATGTTACTTGATCCCTTTGCAATTAATAATTTTCATTGTTGATTTATTCAATTTTTTGCACGGCAAAACTCAAGAAGTGCCTTAATTGGTATTTCTAACATATTTGCCAAAAAATAAAACTCATTAACTAAAAGGATTCAACTTTTTTTTTTCATGTGTGAAGGATTCCACTTATGTTAGATTAAATAACCCACAATTAGCAGACATGTTACTATAAACTTTTAGCAAGAATGATAGATAACGTGTGTGTGTACACACACCTCTTAGACAACCTTAGCATACAAATAGATCGATTGATTCATTAACAAAATTAATAAATGATGATAAGTTTTGTAACTTATCTATGTTATTATTATTAACTAGAATAAGGAAGGTTAGAAAGTTATAAAAAGAGTATTAAGATGTTGTTTTAGAGGTGCCACATAAGCATAATACTAACTTAAGAGTGACGTAAAATAGTATGAGAAAGGATGTGATTTTAGAGGCCCCACATAGGTATAATTCAAGCATAAGAATGACTCGAGCTTAGAATAAACCATAGTATAGATAGATAGATAGAAATAGAAGATAGATAACAATCAATAGAGAATAAAATTACAATTATACAAATTCTCTATGTGATACAATTAAATTTTATAAATATAGGAACGTACTATACCTCTTCAATTGTCTAAAATATACGTTGGAAACGTAAGAAAAAACTATATGTTGGAATCTTGACGATTGTGGTCTTCAAATAAGCCATAGAGTACCATATTTAATTAGGTCTTTTGGCACTTTTTTTTTGGATTTTCCTAGGCTTCTCGAGCAATAAGGATGCAACCAAAGGAAAAATAGAAGTCCATTTATCCTCTTCTCATCATTCACACGAAAAAATAGACATACACACTAAGCAAGAAAGAAAAGTTGAAAATTAGACTATCAAACGTTGTATCAAGTAAAAAAAAGCAGGGCTAAAATATTTGGTAAATCTCTATATTATAGTAACATGAGTCCTTATCATGCCATAAAAACCAATGAATAGGCAAGCCTTATGTCAAAAGTGAGAAAACGAAATAAAAATTATAATACAAAATTGAAGAGTATCATCCAAGAGTTTGCTGAAAAAAATGGTGATCATCCAAAACTAAAATTTATACTACTCAAATTTATACATACAATGATTATAGACAGGACAATAGCCCCAAATAAAAAGTATAACCCACCAATTCATTAACAAACGTGTAGAAAAGTATCTTTTGTGAAATCGATATCAATAGAAGACATGGTGAAAACATTTGGAGATTGAGTGAAATTTTATGATTGAGTGGAAAAAGAATGTGAGATAGGTTGTGGTTATAAATAGTGGGATGAATCTGAAAAATCACTCTTTAAATTTTTCTATTTTGTAGGTTATATTTGGAGGAATGTTAAGAGATGTATCCAATGATGATGGTGTAAGAAATTTGGTAGGTGTTTTAATAGTTTGTTGGGTGCATGAACGTTACTATTTGATTATTAAAATATGGCTATATAAAACAATTATGTATTCAATTATTTAATTTTGTAAAAGAAAATCATTTATTTATTTATGTAACGTGGTTGTTCATCTTTATCTACTTTGGATTCATAAATAAAACTTTGTGGATTATGAATAAGAGAGGATTCAAAATAATGATTCAAGTAAGAAATGTGAGGAGTTTTTGTAACTTAAACTTAACTATATCATTATTTTTACTTTATTATTATTATTATTATTATTATTATTATTATTATTATTATTAGATTAGATAAAATAAGAGAGTATAAATTAGTTTTTTTTGGAGGTGTCACATAGGCACCATCCTAACATTAGAATGATCTAAGTTTAGTTTACAAAAGAAGATATAGATAGATAGATAGAGACATTTGTCCAAAAAAATAATATCATATGTACCATATAATCAAATAACCACACCTTTTCAACTATACTTTTGAATATAAATTATTATTAATGTTATTATTATTATTATTATTATTATTATTATTATTATTATTATTATTATTATTATTATTATTACATTCCTTTAATCAATGGACAATGAAATTAGTTACAAAGTCCACTTAATTATGAGTTACATATTTAAGAATTATAAGAATGAACATATGTAAATCTATTTAATAATAAATAGATGGAAAAGAAAGAAAAAGAAAAGAGAGAGCCGCATGGTGAATGTTTAAAAAATTGATTAGAAAAAGAGACATTGATGATGTGACATGTAAGCAAAGTGTAGTTTAGAATACATGTATATAGAGATAGAGATAATAGTTGAAAATTTAACATAGACAAAGGTATTTTCGTCAATTTAGAGTGTAACCAAGAATTCATGAGGTGGAACTAGAAAAAGTCTTTTTTTTTAACGTAATTCAATTGACAGAAACTTTGTAGTAAGTAGAGGTTTAAATTCAAACTTTGGATTCTCCACTTATTCAGTTCAATGATAGATTTCTAACCATTGGACTATTTGACAAAAAAAATACTACCTTTATATTTCTTAACTATTTAAATGCATATTTGGTCATCTTATTTTAACTTATTCACGAATTTAGTCTCTCAATTTCTTAACCCGAAAATATAGTCCCTAGTTTTTAAAATTTCAAAATATTTATCTACTATTGAATTTTTGGCTTATTTTACTAATGACCCAGGTAGAACAATGAACTAACAAATTTCTTTTTTAGGGAATGAACTGACAAATTAGTTGGTGATATTTATTTTTTGTTTCAATCTTTCAGGTCTTTGAGAAAGGAGCCATGATAACCCAAAGTTCGATTGAGAGGTTGGTAAAATTTGGCTGAAATTAGTTTCAATCAAAATTAACTCGGGGTTTTCCAACTTCATAAGATATGTTACACGAGTGGTTTCTCAACTTCATAAGATGTTTAGTATACATTGTTTTGCGAGTTAAACACATGTAAACAGTATACATTGTTTTGCGAGTTAAACACATGTAAACATCATTCGTCTTAAAACTTAGTCCTTCTTCCATCTCTGTATATTTTATTTTGTTGTTGATAGAAAAGGGCAAAATTTAAAGAAAATAAGGCAAAATTAATACCATCCAACTTATCTTTTTGGGTGATACACCGTATCCGTCCAACCACTGTGGGAAATGCCGACATTTTTTCGGTGGCGATGAGAGGATATTATATTGCATTAAAAATTAATTTTTCTTATACTTAAAAAAGTATGATAATGCTATGCAGATTTACTTTCTAATACTCATTTTTTTTATTGGATATAGTTCATATAAGTTTTAAACTTTAGAAATTAATTACACATAAAGAAGTGAGACTCATATAAATTTCATCAAATAAAAGAGCGAGTATTAGAAAGAGAGAGTTTTTATCATTTTTCTGAAAAGTATTAATGTCTAAGCATAAGGGACGTTACCATACGCATGATTAAAGTTTAAATTTTGTCTCGTAAACTTAACCTAGTAAGTACATTGCATAATATATGCAGGTGTTGAATTTTGAACTTCAAATCTCCACTTATTCACCTTTAAAAAAGTGAATTGTTGGCCGTTATATTTTTTGACAAAAAAGTGGTTAAAACTTTAAATTTCCTGCTTAAAAGGTGAATTTCTAATCGTTAAATTAATTGAAAAAATACTCCAGTAAATCTCCTAACCGAGTCATGTGATATTTCAAGATATGTAAATGCTAACAAGTGCTCTTAGGACACTTGATAAGAAGTCTAATGAATAAACTTTATCTTGAAAATTGTGCATTCATTACATAAAACTTTAAAAATTGACTTTTTCTTGATTAAACTCATCAATTATTTCTATTTTTGTCTTCTTAAAGAATGTCCTTAGAGCACTTGTTAGCATAATCATTCAAGATAAGTATGTCTCCTTAAATTTTGATTAAGAAAGTACTACATCCGTCATTAATTATAAGACTTTTTGAGTTTTTTCAAATTTCAAAGTGCATTAATTATTTCTTCACCAATATACCTCCATTTATGTTACATATTTTTCTACAATATGTAATAAATACTCTTGAAAACATTAACAAACTCTCTCTCTCTCATAAAAGGTAAATTTGTAAAACAATACCAATTGTCAACAAAATTAATACAATAATCAATTTTCTTAATTCCTGTCTTTTTTTTCAAAAGAGTCCTATATTTATGGCAGAGATAGTAGTAGTTAATGTTCATGAAGAAAGCGTTAATTAGACACAAAAATACTCTCTCCGGTTTATTATAAGAAAATTTTCAAAAAAAAATTTGGTTCTATTTATAATAAAATGTCACAACTTTTAAGATGTAGTTATTGCTTAAAAGACTTTTCTACCCCTATTTAATGTTTTTCTTTTTAATATTAGTGAATGTATTTCATGTTTCACAATTTTTTATGAGGGTATATTTGTAAAAATATTCAAAAAGTTACATTAATTAATGAATGCATTGGTTTTGATGTTTTTTGATTTTGTTTCTTATAATAAAGACCGGAGGAGTATCATGTAAGTCAAGTTAATATTAAGGTGCCTAATTCATGATAAAGACACATTATTTACTTTTTTTGACTAACACATTATTTATTTTCTAAACATCGAACGCCATTAAATTTTATCATGAAAAATACATGACACTCCTGGATTAAATATGACAATCACTATTTGTGCCTCGTGCGAATTAAAATATTATGCTCTATTAACTTGTACAAAGTCATATACATATCTACAGTGGCCTTGACACCTACAATAATATTTTAAAATTTTTGGTTTCTATTTGTGATATGAAAACTTGGTTTAATACGAAGAAGTTATAAAGTACTAGTATACTCTTACTTGTTAGTTTACTTCTATTCAAAAACATGAAAGAGTATCTTCGTGAGCTTAGCTTAATTGGTAGGGATATTGCATATTATATGCAGGGGTCGGGGTTCGAACCCCGAACACCCCATTTCTCCACATTTAAAAATGTGAGCTCTAGCCACTAGGCTACTTGACCAAAAAAAAAACATGAAAGAGTAAATTACAAGCATACTCTCACTTGTGTTTGATCAATTTTCAAATATTTTTGTTCTAAAACAACTTAAACAGCTAATGGATAAGATTATAAATGTAATTGTAATTTTCGAACCCCGGACACCCCACTTCTCCACATTTAAAAATGTGAGCTCTAGCCACTAGGCTACTTGACAAAAAAAAACATGAAAGAGTAAATTACAAGCATACTCTCACTTGTGTTTGATCAATTTTCAAATATTTTTGTTCTAAAACAACTTAAACAGCTAATGGATAAGATTATAAATGTAATTGTAATTGAATTATATATTTTTTCTTTAAAAAATTATCTTTTTAGCTGTTTGCTTATGTGAGATCAACTTTCTCTCGTTCTCATTTGTTTGCCACATTCTTTCACCATTTCATCATATTTTTTTCTTGTGCACATCCAACTCATTTTTTTATCAGATTGAGTGAGGTGGGTTCTCATTCTCGACTAGCTAGGATTGATGGTTCACACGGGAGAACAACTAAATATTGATCCTTTGTGTTCAATCCATCTTGCTATTCCTAGTATGACTTTTCATTGATCTATCTATCTTTCAATTTTGAATGCACATATTTTAACAAAATTATTTTGAATGCACATTTCTTAATAAACTTAGTTCCTTCTATTGATTGAAATTCGTATGAATTCTATTATATATATTGTGCATGTTTCATATAAAGTTCATATAAATTTAACCAATAAAAAACAATATGTTGATAAATGTGTATTTCAAAGTATGTCCTTAGTAGTTTTTCTTTTTAAAAAATATTCATAATTATAAATGCAACCTCTAAATTTTACGATTTAACACAATGTCAATGTCAAATTAGCATACAAAATTGTCTTTAATTTGTCTTTATTAGTGCAATATGCTCTTATAAGTCTTTTTAACAATGCTAAATTTTATACATATATATTTGTTTTTTAATAATATATATTTATTTTAGAGAAGCCTCTTTTTACTAAAATCGAGAAGCCATTTTTTTTAAAATCTTTTAATTTGAATAGATCATATAATATGACACACTTATTTTGTTGCCACTCTAAGTATAATGTAGGTCACAGGTGTGTAAAAGAAGCCCCTAAATATGGAGTGGCTTTCTGTCTTGTTCCAATATGCGTCAGAAGTAGCCCCCGCTAGTACACCAGAAACATATATAGTTTCACCATGTGACGAAATGGTCCAAAAAATGGTGCAAGGGCAAAAGGCTGTCACCGAACATTTGAATTTTTCTTTTTAACAAATAATTATGGACCCACATCTAGTAGCTTATAATTAGTGACAATGATAATAATCATATTATATTAACTTATCATATTACCCTAATCTTTAAATTCCATCATACAAATCTAATTTTTGACCAACTTCTCCTAATCTTTAAATTCCATCATATTACCCTAATCTTTCTTGGGAGCATGTCTATTCTAAACGCAAATCCGTTATAAAGAAGAGATCAAGTATTCAAAGTGGTTGACAAAAAAGCCATTTCCACATTTCAAAAGCCTAGGAGATGTAGACCGAGTTTATATTCATTTATGAATAATTTTTTTCAAACTTATTTATGAACAACTTATATTATGGTATTTGACACAATTTATGAAAATAATTTGTCATTTATTTATTCTGTCAATAAACAAACTTGTTATTTATTTATTTATTAGTACAATAAAGTCTCTAAAATTGAGTAAAACAAATTGTCTAAAATAGTTTAGAAAAACAGTTTACAGAATATGATAATTTATGGTTTAACAATATTTTCTCTTCGATTGTAAAATTATTGTGTGATTTAATATACATATTTTAACTTTTTTAATAAAAAAACTTTAAGTGAGTTGGACCTCAAAGGAGAAGTTTAGATAGATAAGTATAATTTGACCAACCATTGTTTTACGCAGGAATCCAACTCGGGTTGTCCCAATCGATTCGTCATTTGGTAAAACACATTAACCATTTGAACTAAATCCAATATATTGGTTTCAATATTTTAAAAATTGGCAATAAAATTCAAACTCATGTTCGTTTCGGATCTAAGCCGAATGCTTATAAATTGAACCAAAAATACATATGTTAATAATAATTTGAATAAGCAATTAATCCAAATACATTCATAATACTTTATTAGCTACTGTTCTTTTTACCATGCTTTCCAAACACTCCCTTGTGAGTTGTGATGATTTTACTTTAATGATGATTCAGTTAGTCAAATATATCAACTTCGATAATGGCAAGATTATCATTGGATATAATCGTACATGATGTAGAATATATTTGTTAAAAACATTAGCCAAACCATGCTTAAGATCTTTTATTCACACATCCATGCTTAAGATCTTATTAAAGCAAAAGCGTGATATATATAGGATTAGAATAACTTATTTATGTTATCAAAGTTAGTTTAGTGATGAGTGGTGTCTTATTCGACCTCCATCAGAACTTTTTAATGGCTGGAGTGGACTAACAACAAGTACCATGACCCAGCAAAGCCTGCTTCCCCATGTGATCATCGAAAGGATCTTTGACTAATCTTTTTTTGGCTTCTTTTTCCACTAATCATATGCAGTTATGATGCAAAAATTTGCGTACATGCTTACTGCAGGCCCTGTTTTTTGTTTGTCTTCGAGTCAGATATATATGCTTCCAACTTTATTTTATCCATCCATTCTTTAATTTGTCGTCACTTCTAATCATCATGCATGCATTACCGGTAGTATAGTAGTCGTACCGTGTAGGATTCATATACTTTATATGGTTTAAGATTGTTATTTGCACATGCTCGTGAGATATTTTTTTTTCAAATTTTGTGAGCCAAATTTAGTAATTACCATCTACATCAACATGTACTATTACAAAAAAAGCCCATAAATTAAAGATGAGATAAAAGCACACGTACACTACGTAGATTGAATCTAAAGAAACACATCTCTCTTAATCTAACGGTCTACAATCTATTGTATTTGCATTGCAAAGCAGTTGTAGCTAATCCATTTTGGTGTTTGGAGAGGTGTTCGATTGAGAATACATGTGGGAAAAAACATGTTACAGTAACAGCATAACACGTAGTTAGGTAGTAGTTTTCAATAGAGATTGTCATTTTCATAACTGCATATATTATCTCAATCCTTTTCATTCACATAATGATTGTCAAAGACATCACGGTTCAACAGCTAGAATGTGTGTTTATAGAGTAATTATTTGACAATAACACACACCAAGCTGGAAGGCATAACACCACCATCTTCACAATTTTGAAGTACAAATACTATTTTTGTCCACACATTGAATTGCATATTTACTGTACTATTTTTGTCCACATATTGAATTACAAATTTTTTAGAGGACATATTGAATTACATATTTACTGTGCAAGTACAACTTCACATATATAATTGTTTTGTACATATAGAGAAGCTTCGTTTCTACTTTCTAGTGACAAAATTACCGTGAAGTTCTAATGAAATTCCAAAGTAGTGGAATAGTGTTAGAACTTGAAACCAATTAATATTCTCTAGACAGCTAGATTAATTATGACCTTGAACATTATTATTATTGTTATAATTAAACTTGATACTATGTGTGATGGTGACGTATACCAAATTAACAACTATATTCCATAAAATCACTTCTAAAAGGAACACTACTCTCCAATATGGGGCTCGAGACGTGGTGACAAGTAATAGCTGCTTGCCAACAAGTCCCAAGGGCATTCACTGTCTTCTATAGAGACGGACCAACACCTCATTAATTCACCTAAATGTTAAAATTAACCAAATTTTGCGGAAGAGTAATGTAGCTTATAGGTGTGCTGGCAGATCCAGTTCTCAAAAGAAGAACAAAGAAAAAGCCTACAAAACAACTCTTACTAGCCTTTCAGTTTCACCAATGATCATGAGATGAAAGCTTATCTTCCCTTTTACTACTACCCTTTGAGAATGACTCAACCTCCATCATTATGAATGGAGACATACGATGCCACATAGAGCTGCTTGGTCATGGACATTTTTGTTGAGAATAAGGTTGTCTTCACGGTGTGATGAATTTTAATTAGAATCAGAACACGACAACATAGAATATTATATGGGACTCATAATTAAACACATACAGATAATGTGAACAAAATTTATTTGTTTGATTATATTTTCTATCTTGTTAGTGTAAATATGTCTTAAAGAATAGTATTATGATGTGATAAAATTGTGGAATATGACAAAAAAACTATGGAAATCGAATGCTGTCCATTTGTGGTGATTGGTGAGCATTGGTCTTTTGTTCTCCAAAATGAATGATGACAATGAGAACAAGTTCACCAGAATAAAGAAATAAATAAAAAAGAAATGCTGAGTGCCATTGTTAATGTTAATATAATAACTCAGCACAATAGTAGTACAATACTGTTCTTTGTTGAATAAATACAAAAATCTCAACTAATTAATTAAACAAAACAAAGTCTACAAAATACAAGTAAACGCAACAACTATTATGGATCTAGTACGTTAAAGTTAAGATCGATACGTGAGAACCATTAAGCCAATACAAATATTATTATTATTATTATTATTATTATTATTATTATTATTATTATTATTATTATTATTATTATTATTATTATTATTATTATTAAAGTTGAATGCGGAAAAAACACTGCATGTTAGAACGAAATCAAGTTAATCATTAATCAAGTAATTGAGGTCAAGTGTAAATAAGCTATAATTAAAGACAATGTTTTTGAGAACGTGGATTTGAATCATGAGTAAAACAATCATCGACCAAACTTGACTTATGTTTTGGTAACTCAAGATTACCATAGTTCTTCCCCTAAACACCAGAAGATTAAGACAAAAGAAAATCAAGTTTGTCATTACGGCAAAGATTAATCCAAATCCAAAGCAGTAGTAGTTTACAACAGAAGGTATATGATACCTTGGTCATCATGATGTGGTAGATGGATGACAGACAGTCAACAATATGACCTAATTAAGCATCTAATTAACACTTTATTTGGAACCAAAGACCATTATTGAGCACATATGAGTGAATTATAGAAACAGTTTAATATAATTTCAAATCATTTTATAGCTGGCGAAGAAGGACCACCACACTCCTTACAAATGATTAACTAAACAATCATGAGCTTGGTCCTATTAAGAGAAAATAATATAATTTATTTTAGTTGCAACTGCATAATATAGAATATGTTGCCTGACCAGACAAGGAAAAGCGTGATAAGTTAGAGGGAAATTCAAAATAGAATACAAAAGCTCTATAATTCTAATCGCAAAAACATATGAAACATTCGATTTATTAAAAAATTTAGCTATAAAGCTAATCCTTAGTTCATTTGTAGAAAAGTACATAAGATATGCTGCCTCTTGTGACATGAGCCATGTAATCTTTTTCAGTCAAGTTTCCTTCTGACCAGTCCTTTGAAAAAGTCAAAGCTGTAAGCATAGCAGAAAATTGTCTTGAATTTCAATTTATATCATAATCAGGTCATGCAATAACATAATTTGAAATATTCAATTCATTCAAAGATGTAGCTATATGAGACAGATCACTGTTTCTGATAACTATATGTGTGTTTCAAATTTCAAAAGTTCTAAAGGCCAAATAAGTGCAATGTTTTGTTCAAGAAATATTTTGTCAACAACCTAATCAAGTAGTTAGAAGAAAAAGATATCTTGTCCATTACCTATTACCATCAGGGTGGAGCTCACACATTTGGTTGTCATCACCGACTGCCAACAAATATCCCGAGGACGTCAAACCCTACAAATAAAAGCAATTATCGACTCCTTAAAAAAAAGCAATTATCGATATAATAAATTTTATTTATTTCCAGTAATGATGTCAAGTTGACAATCAAATTTAAACTATCGATATAAACATTGAATGTGGCTAGCAGATAAGATAAGTTACATGCATTACATTCTTTGATTTGATATAACAATTTCAGTTTTCAAAATTTCTAACTTCATCATCAATAATCAACAGCAAAAATTGTCTGTTCTTTCATACAGCAAATTTCAAATCAATGGACTTGATCAACGCTCAATTCAGATATTTTTGTAAATCAGGAGAGACTATTTCTGTCGACCATACCTGAATAGTTACCGCATGTTCGACTACTTTGTCCTCGTTCTTTTCCTGTACAATAACTCTCTGTCCACTGCATGACATTTTGAATGTATAAACAAATGTACAAATAAACCATTCCACGTATACTAGTATGCAATAACATGCTTTGTTTTTTCCAAATGAAAGCATAACTAGGATGTTGAAAACAACATTATGTTTAAAACTTCAGTTCAACTGCTAACAAAAACGAGTGAATCCGAGTTCAGTAATTAATATTGTGAAAACATGTTGGGTATATCCGAATTGTTTCCTTCATGATTGAAGTAAAAGTACAAGAATAAAAGCACATGATAAAGAGGATAAACAGAGACATAATACTTGAAATTCAAGTCACCTGTGCAACCATGTCTTGTAATATAGTTCCTCTAGGGTTTGAAATCCTGCATTTAACATAATAGGTTAAGCTCCAAAATTCCTTAAACGTCGGATACAGTAAGGTAGAGTATATTGTATGTCCTTGACAACCAATCAGCACAAAATATAGTAGGTTTAAGAAAATATGGATGTTTGGGAACAACTTACCATAAATATTTAACTAAAAACATAAGACTTTGGTTGTTTACTTCTTATTTTTAGTAAATGTCAATTTTGGTCTTCTAAAGATGTATACAACATCACATTGGCCACCCCTATATCGGAAATTAACTATGGTTCTTTCATAATAATTAAAAGCAATTAGTTTTGGGAAGAAATTCTCACCTGTAAAACTTTTATGTGTATGTTTCTAAATTTCTGTATAGACTTTCAGAAAAGTTTAAAGGATCCAACTTTTTTAATTTCTATAACAGATATCAAATTTTCAAATGAATAACAAGGTCATATGAAACTCTAACATGAGAGAATCTATCTCATTAGCTTTGTTGTTCTAGGGACCATTTGATGTCACTTCAAGAACCAATTTAAATATTTGAGGGCAACAATTAACATTGAATTTGATGCATATCTATACACTTATGACAAAGCTAAGGTCATTCACATAATTAGAGAACTAAAATGGACTCTCTCTCTCTCTCCCTCTTTGAAGTTCTTAGGTGACAAAAAAAAAAAGAGAAGGCCAATAATTGAAAAAATAAAACTACTAAACGAATAACAAGGGGTAAGGGAAAGCATCACGTGACTCTGATCTTAAAAATCAAGTGAGTGATTTTTCTTCTTCTCTGTCTTGAATACGAACCAAGGTACAAAAGCCTGTGCCGTGCACTATGCTCCTACCAAGTACCAACATTGTTAAGAGCCCAAAATATTGGAAGGTAAATTTGATAGAAAGAGCACAGCTTTATTGAATAAATGACTGAGAATAGGAGAGCAAGGTTTTCTTCTTCACAAAGTATTTCTCCGTTCAAAACAACTATCAAATCCACTTAATGATTCTTCTCCCCCTACATTTCTCCCCATTTTTTAACTAACTAACTAACGACTCTGAAGTCTTAACAAACAAACTGCTCTAACTTCCCTAACTACTTTTGCACCTATAAGGTCCAACATTAATGGCTGCCACTGAGTGATCAAACATATAGTCGCATGAGACAAAAACGTCGATGATCACTTATCATGGATGTTTTTGTCACATTCTTTCTACTATATGTTGAGGCACTAGCTGTAGACGAACTGTTGGGACACTCTTTGAATTCCATAAATTTGGACTTGGCCCATTAAATCCAAACATAAGCTTGGCTGTTTCCCATCTAACTGTCTATCTTCAGATGTCCAATGACAGACCAGTTTGCGTCTGGCCCATTATGTTTGCCAAATGCCAAATCTTCCCACTTTGCTTTTGGGCTAGTCCCAGTCTTTCCACTTCTTCCCTAGATCTTGCTGTCTCTTTAACCTTAAACTTTGTTGCTGTTTTGGAAAAACATAACAGCACACATCTTACCCCTCATTGCCGTGGTACTGAATTACCAGCCACCATACGAGCACTGCGGTTGTTATGCTCCCCTTTCAGCTCCCTCGATAGAGATTGCAAGTTGCAACTTGCAACCCATTATCAGTGCTCCCTTTCAAGAACACCCTGAAGTTCTCCCTTTCGTCCCCTAGTAAGATATCTGGCAGGTTGGACCAATTATTGGGAAACAAGAGAAATCGAAAGAGAAAATTGATAGAACGAAAAAGAAAAGCACAATGTTATTGAATGAATCATAGAGGAAAGAGAAGAGAGATCTTCTCCGACAGTTTCCAATGTACAAAGGATTTCTCCTTTCACAACCACCAAATTCACATGATGATCCTTTCCCCCCTACATTTCCACCCATTTATTTAACCAACCAACCCCTATAAATAAGGTTGGTTGGGTGGTTGGAGTGGGAGAGTTAAAGAGCGGAGTGATAAGAAAGGAGATGGTTCGATCCCTATCCTAACAAAATACTAACTATACTAAGATTTGTTGTATTCAAAAAACAAAACCTAACTACCCTAACTTTCCAAACTACTTTTGCATCCTCCTCTGTCATAACAACTAGGGTTTATAGAGGATCAAATATACAATACTTTACCCAGTATGCAGGCCCTTGTCTGTGGGATCAAAAGGTAACAGCCATATGTCTCACCCTCTAAGTCAATAGTAAAGGCCATTACAAGACATAGCACAACCATAAAAAAGAAAAGAATTAAACGGGAAATAGATGATAATGAAGTTTTGCGCCTGGTAAATTAGCAAGCAATTTTCAATTATATACTGCACTATTGCATCCTGTTCCCTATGATAAATCCCTTTTTCCCTTTCCTTAAAATATACATTTGGGTCAATCTAATGAGATAATTAGAATAGTACCTTGATTCAAAAATAGATCAAAAAACTTCTCAAATTTGTTAAAAAAGGCTGCCAGAACATCTTCTCTTTGAAATTGGTAAGCTCCCACAGACAATTCTCTTAGAACTGTATTTAAGGACGTTGTTGGCTTTTCATTATTGACATTCAATCCTATTCCTGTGAATCATGGAATTTGTTATGACCTCACTAAAATGACATTAAAATAAATTAAATTCTCAGCAGTGAACAGGATTTAATATACATGTTTGATATAATACATGGGATGGAAATGTAATTGGTCATCATTGAATAAAATTAGCATCCAGGAATACCTTATTACCTGCACTGATATTGAACTTCTTTGATTTATATGTTGAGGTGCAAAGAATGCCTCCAACTTTAAACCCATTTAAGTAAAGATCATTTGGCCACTTGATTTTAACATCGATGCATGGTAATCCCTGGAATGAGAGGTGTTAAAAAAATGTACAAGAGCCCAATCAGCTACAAAATAAAATACTGTGACAAATCATGGAAGTTGGTTCAGAAAATTGACCAAACACAAAGCAAACATTTGTTATTTAACAAAACAAAAATGACAAAACCAGAAACCATTCAGCTTTTGAAACTCCATGATGATGGGAGTTACACTCTTCTTCCTTTCAAAAAATTTGCTGCCATTTGTCCTTTATGCTTAATAGGTTTATACTCACATTCTGAATATCTTAGCTGTTAAGCAGCAAGACTGACCAACCAAGTTTGCATTTTAGTAGATAATAAATGAAATTCTTTCAAATAACAGCATTCTCAATACTGCATACAACCTCACAGTTTTTTCCATATTCACAAAAAAGCACCATTACTTTTACCAGAATATTAAACTTGTACACACTTATATTCTTATATTGCCTGAAAGCATACATCCTTAAGGGTTAAATTTAATACTACTTTCCCTAACTAAATTCACTGGGAGATTAGGAATATAGCCAGTAGTTTAAAACCAAGTGCTTACATTTTTGTCACAGATATCCTTGATTGCCTCTGTGATAGCCAAGGAAACAACATACTGAACTAAAGGAACGACCCGTCCATCCTCCATTTGCAGAGTAAAAGAAAACATCAGGCAACCTAATGGAGACTCCCAGGCATTCTTTGACCGACCTAGGAGTTTAAGCTCTCAGAGAAACTTTTATATAAACTTCAAATATAACTTAAAAGGGACAGAATCATGGTAAAACAAAATGTCCTATCAAACCTCGTCCCTTGTTCTGAACATCACTAACACATACTGTACCAACCGGAAGCTCACAAAAGTTGCTGCATAAAAATAACATGATATTTGGAAAAATAAGATCTTAAACATATTGGGAATGACAACATGTAAATAAAAAATTAAAATTGGTAAGATATCATCTTAAGCACAATATAGTTTGGATACATAATAATTTTTCACTAGCTGATTATGAGTCCAACCAATGCATAGTCTAAAACATAAAGAAAAGAAAAAGAAATAGGTGCAAGGCATACTGTGAAATGACATCATGTGTCGAAGTTAACTCTGGAGACCATATGAGAAGCCTGCCAAATTGATTGGTGGAAAGAGAATTCATGAAGGAACTAAATTGGAAGGATTGTCGTTGCATAACACTTTTATTGAACTCTGAATGCAAAATAATGGATAATTCTCTCTTGTCAGGGAGCTTGAGGGTGTTATTGGCCTTAATAGCTAAAGCAGTTTCATTTTCTGTGAGTGATTTGCCGCATAGAACCAACAAACTGCAATCCACAGCTGATAAAAATGGAGAAATAGATATTTTATTTTCAAGATTCAAACTTTACTCCAATTGTTCAATAAATATGAATTTAATTTGGTCCACAAATTAATTAAGTAACTAATATTTTAAACTTGAACCAGTCTCCCCCTTTGTGCAGCTAACAATCTATGGTATCTGAGAGAAAGATAGCACAGAAAGTAACAGGTTGTGATCTAACCTGAGGATGCCATGAGTTTATATGTAGAAAGATGGTAGTTGTAAACCCTCCTTGTGGCTAATAACAACGATGCTGTTGACGCAGAGTTCTGTAATACCATCAACCTTCCAGTGTGTCTTGTCTAGCCTAGAATTGTAATATACATATTTTAAAATCTAAAAATTCCAACAGAGTCCAAGTGGAAAAGGTATCAGAATATTCTCGTAAAAAAAAAGGTGTCGCAATACTTATACACACATATCTCCATCAGTAAAAAAAATGACAATTTGAAAACTGAAAAGATCAAAATCTAAGCGCAATTTATGAAAGACACAATCCACCGGTTGGATGTTCTATCAATTGTCGTCAAATTTGTTAGAGAATGAAAGGAAGAGCAAATACAAATGCCCAATCAATAAAAATCAGTGTTAGATTGACCCTCTCTTGTCTGCAGACCAACGTTTTGTGGGTTCCAAAGCACTAAGTATGTGTTTGGTTCTACGGTGGTGAAAAGTAAGTTGAGCGTATATTGGTTTATGTTTGGATACATTAATGTAAAAGTGATTCTTATCAAATTATGTTGTTTGGATAATTTGGATGAAAATGCTTTTGGAAGTCTAATCACCAAAATGGGTTTCAATATGTATTTATTCTCATTTCCTTCTGATAAAGTTGTGTATAGTTATTTTTCGGATTGTTCATTCCGATCTTTCATTTCATCCTTCCACAAATGTAAATGATACTGTGATTAGCCAAGAAATTTATATGTATAAATAAAAGTCTAGACAAATCCTAATATTGGCAAAGAATCAATAAAAGGAAACAACTGCTAGCATAGGCATAAAACTGTCCTAAGTATTAGCTTAAAATCAACTTCGACACAACTATGTAATGCTAATGCTAATGATACTCCACTTCAATATAGGTAATATAACTATCATAGTAATTGATATAAGTAGCATATCAAAGTAGCATATAACAAAGGATTTTGGTTAATTGCTGATTATTCAAAAAGATCACTGGGTCCTTTAAAACTTACAGCAAACAATAAGCCATACACAACTATTGATCAAAACATAAAGAAACCACTCGCTTGCTACCGAGGTATATCAGAGTAGCATATATCAAGAAGCATATAATTGCTAACGCCTTTATACACACAACAGAGGTATATATTTAGAGTTATAGTAAATCCACTTCATTCAAATTTCAAAGGTACATAACGGAGGTATATATATCAGAGTAATAGAAAGATCATAATACATAAGGAAAAGATAAGCAAGATCATAATACTAAGTCCAAATATAAAAGCAAGTCCTAATAGTTAAGAAAGTCTCAAGGGATTTCCAAAAGAAAAAATTTGTTTATTCCATTAGAGACATTTTATCAAACACATACAAGACAATTATGTGGGAGAAAAACATAGCAATTTTGTAATCATTAGAGCAAAGGAAAAAGATGAAAATTAGTACAGCAGCTGCAAGATAATGTTTACCAAACAAAAATCAATTATTGAGAAGTTAAAAATGAAAATTGAATCCCTTGATGTTGTTATATATTGAACCCTATTTCACCCAATTTCATGTTCTTGCAAATACAAAGAGAATAGGGTTATAAATAAACCTGAGTCATGATTATAAATTCTCTGATAAATACAGTTTCATCAAAGGCTTTAATGATATATATATATATATAGAGAGAGAGAAAGAGGCGGATGACCCGAGGTTAATGAGTTTTTTGTATGTTTTCATTAACGGGTTAGGGTCTGACCCATTCTGAAACTATCGGGTCGGAACTAACCGAGCAAAATAAAAGTGGGGATACGAGTGAAGTGAAGACGGAAATGGAGGAATTGAACAGAGCCCTGAAGAATTGTAATTTAACAGTTTCCACCGTCTCAGAAAAGGGTCGTTCTCTTTTTACTACTAGAGATTTCTACCCAGGTCTCTCTCTCTCTCTCTCTAATTAATTTGAATGGAAATTTAAGCATCAATGATGGAGATTTGCATTGCAGGGGAATTGATTATTAGCCAAGAGCCATATGTTTGTGTTGCAACCCAAAAAAGGTGTGATGGATGTTTCTCAACAACTAACCTTAGCAAATGTTCACGTTGTCAAGTTGTTTGGTATTGCGGAACACCATGTCAGGTATTGTATCCTTTCTTATCATACTTTAAAATCTTCCAAAACACCCGAAACAATGCGTTTTTCAATTATAGAGTTGAATTATTATTTATTTTAAAAGGAAATACATGAAATAACATGTGTCAGCGTCAGACATGTGTCGATGTTATGAAGAATGTAACAGTTATAGTCTAATAGAAGCACAAGGAGTGTTGGTTTACATAACACAGTATAGATAGTGGAACAATGAAATTGATATGATGTGTTGTTGTGATTGATATTCAGAAATCGGAGTGGAAGTTGCATCGTCTTGAATGTCAAGCACTCTCAAGGCTAGACAATCACAAGAGAAAATCTGTCACACTGTCGATACGGTTAATGCTCAAACTTTATCTTCGAAGGAAGCTGCAAGATGAGAAGGTAAATGCGAAGAAAGTTTTGTTTTGGGTAATGCATTTGTGCTATTTAAGTTAGAACTGTTTTTTCACACTGTAAATATCTATCAATTTAATACTAAGAAAAGGCAGATCTTATCAGTTTTTCAGTTAATTAACAAACCTCATCAATATTTGGATTGGAAGTAGGAAGGAACCGTCAATGTAAACACTGAAAATCAATATTTGCATTGTCTTGGCTTCATAAAATTGCGTTTGAGGGATTATTATCCTTAAAGTTCTTTTTGAGGCTTCAAAATTTTTCTTGTGTATTTAGAAAGCTTTTTACAACCATGGATGATTGATATGAACTTTGAACAGTCATGAAAGAATTTTAATATTAATTTTATTTGCAGATCTTTCCAAGCACTGCTATGGACAACTACAAGTTAGTGGAGGCATTAGTGGCTCGTATCCTTTTTAAGCTTTACTGCATTTTTCTCCGTTTTCCAACATGTACATGGTGATTGTTCTTTTTTAACTATGAATTCCATGAAGACATATCTGACATCAAAGAGGAGCAGCTGGTGTTGTATGCACAGATGGCTAATCTTGTACACTTAATACTGCAATGGCCTGAAATCAATATTAAAGAGATTGCAGAAATTTTTTCCAAGGTTTTATGCTTCCAAACTTAAATTAGTTGATATAACGCTCATCAGTTGTTCTCATTTGAAATCACTCACAGCACACTCAATGTTATGATGATCTCTTTGTTCCTGCAGTTTGCATGTAATGCGCATACCATTTGTGACAGTGAGCTAAGACCTCTGGGAACAGGATTGTATCCTGTTGTTTCCATTATCAATCACAGGTAACCACTTATTTTTTGTTCCGAAGTTTTTTCAATGTCTTCCTATACTGTTTCTTGTTATCCTTCTGATTGTGATTTTACCATATAGCTGCTTGCCCAATTCAGTATTGGTTTTTGATGGAAGGGTAGCATCCGTACGTGCTATGCAACATGTGCCGAAAGGGACTGAGGTATGTATTTTTTTTCTTCATGCCTAAGTAGAAATTACCATTTGCAATATTTAGTTCACTTGTTTACTTGGGCATAGTGTTAGGAGTTAAGTAGTTAACCATATTGTTTCATAATTGTAGGATTGTCCATTGTGAATTCCAGGGTTTCTTTCAATTTGAAAGTTATGTCTCGTAGTGTAGCTTGTTCTATGTATCGTCAAGCATAGGTTCTCATGATTAACTTCATATATTTCGCTTTACACTAAGATATATCCATTTTTAACTGGAACCTCTTTGGGGAACTGCTATAGTGACCTCTTTAAGGATATAAATGGAAGTCGAACTACTACAGGTGCAATTCTGCCTCTACAAAATTGTGGAAAACTAGTATATATAGCATTTCTATGCCAATTTCGGCCAAAACTTGGCAGTTGAAACTTTCTTTTTTGTAAAGGTTTCAGTTAGGGCACATCTCATATCCAATAGGTGATGATAGTTGTCACTAATCAATTTAAAACTATTTGACGATGGTATGTTACATTACATCTTTATTTTTTTTCCACATCAAGTTTAATACTTGCTATTTTCTGTAATTTTTTAAGGTATTGATAAGTTATATAGAGACAGCTGGAAGCACTGTGACTCGACAAAAGGCTCTCAAAGAGCAGTACCTATTCACTTGTGTTTGTCCCCTCTGTTCTAAAGTGGTACTTACTATATTACTTAATCTGGAATATTTTCTTGTTGGCTTCACATCATAGTAATTTCAGTAAAATTGGAATGCTGTCATTGGCTAATTCAGTTAAGTTAGTTTTGAAGGGTCAGTATGAAGATGTTCGAGAAAATGCAATTCTAGAAGGATACAGATGCAAAAATGAAACATGTGATGGTTTCTTGCTCCGCACAACTGGTATGATGACCTAAGGATCCAATAATGTCTAGTAGTTGAAAAGGAACATCATAATCTTTTACTGGCTATAAGTTTTGTAGTCTCATGGAATCCTCTCCTTCTTATGAATATAAGACTGAGATAAAAAATAAATGGTCCACCAAGTGTTACTGACGTTCCTTTTTTTTTTTTTTTAAATTAAAGATGGAAAAGCGTTTCAATGCCAAGAATGTGAGTTAGTTAGAGACAAGGAAGAGATAAAGCAAATTGCAACTGAAATAAAATTTCTATCAGAAGAAGCTTCTAAGCCTTCTTCCAGTGGCAGTATCCTTTAATATTTCTGACTAGAACTTGTTACTGTAATTGCTATCCCCTGATCTATTTTACTTTCGCATTCAAATCTTTTTTCTTTCTTATCCTTTATCGAAACCTTGATCCGTGTACAAATGAAATTGATTTGCTGTTTATATCCATGAAGTCTAATCCTTGACTATATGTAGATTATCATGAAGCTATTTCCATCTATAAAATGATTGAGAAACTGCAAACAAAACTATATCACCCTTTATCAATCAATTTGATGCAAACACGAGAGACGATTTTGAAGGTAAGCTCAACCGTGTAATGCTCTATCTACTATTGTTATTATCCCCTGATTAATATATATTGTTTCATAATATCAAGTACAACCTTTCCTTACATGTTTTACTTAGTACAACTCCTGTAGAGATTTGTATAGTGCAGCTTTTATCTTTTTTGTTCCTTTTCGGTACAAAGTTCAAACCACGTCTTTTGCTGTTAAATGGGCCGTTTGATATACTTTATACTAATGAATAGATATGGATTGGTTTATATTCTGTTTTGGATGATCCTGCAACCGGTCATATGTCCCCAGTTTTCATTATTACACATCTTATTCCTTTATTGAATTTCTGCTTATTAGAAAACTCTTTTAGTCATGTATCATTTAAAAAGCTCTACTTGTCTTCTGCTGTTTCCAATCATTAAATCAAAGGCACATGCAAGCAATGAAGTGTATAGCCCATTTATACAATGATTGATTTTCAACTGTGAATTAATGAATCTAAAGACTGGATATTTTACCTCTGCAGTCGTTAATGAAGCTGGAATATTGGAGAGAAGCTTTAGCATATTGCAAATTGACCATACCAATCTATCAAAGTATGTTATCACAAACTTTTATCCTCGATAAATGACACAATAATAAGCTTCTTTAGCATTGATTCCGTTGGTAGCTTCAGTTGTTGCTTGCATTTCGAAGTTGTCTATCTTGCTTTTCAAATATTTGTTAGTTTTTCTTTTTCCTGGTCGAATTAGAAAAATGAAAATTCCTAATTTTAACAAAACTGATTAAGGTATAAGGTATTGTGGAGGTAAAGAAGATTAAATCCACAATGTAAAGGTTAAGGTTGCAAGTTAGGTGTTAACTGAACATCGCAGAACGTTTCAAATACATCAGTGCTATGCACAATATTTTGATATGATGTCACATAGAAGAATATTTTTAGGGGGAAAAAGAGTAAACAGAATGGAGGAATGATGGACAACGAAGTCTTAGAACACAGACACCTTCCTACCTTTGTCACACATTTCTCTGCACATTATGTGTTCTAAAAGTGTAGCTACAGTTTCCTTCAATAATTTACATCGAATCTTGAATCCTTTGTGTTTAATCAATCAAAAGTGGCTTTAAGTTGTGAATTTTTACTACCTTCTTAGTCGGGTCTGCAAAAAAGCATGGAAAGTTATGCCAGACACAAATTTATGATTATGTTGTCTTAAATTTGTTTAATAGATGGACTAAAAGCTATGTTCTCAAAAATATTGGTCCTAAATCGAAACCCAACTTAGTCATTTTCTTGTAGTATTGATAATCTGCTGCCTCTGAATAGTTATTCACTGTATTTTGTGTGCCGAAACTTACCATCAATGTATTTGAGAAGAAGTTTCACAAATGATGCTGACATCCAATGCTGGATGTTTTACTTCATTGCAGGAGTGTATCCAGCTGTTCACCCTTTGCTTGGCTTGCAATATTATACTTGTGGAAAACTTGAATGGTTAGCATCTTTCAACTGAAGCTCTTATATATTCAGTGTGAATATTAAATTCTTCTACTAATAAAGCATTTTATGAGGACATAAAATAGCATGCTTCTCTCCCCTACACATTACATTTTGTGAAAACTGAATATATTTCAAAGTTCTAAATAATTTACAACCACTAATGTGTTTATATAGGCTAATGTAACTTGATGGGCAAGACTACTAAACTAATGGGCCCAATACACATAACCATTAATAATAATTAAAATAAATTATTTACAACACTCCCCCTGGTGAATGAATATCAATCATTCCCAGTTTGGAAACAAATTTTTCAAAGTTATTGCTGTTCAGCCCCTTTGTTAGAAGATCTGCAAGGTTGCCTTGGGAAGAGACATATGGAGTGCAAATTAGACCATTGTCTAACTTTTCTTTGATAAAGTGTCTGTCAACTTCAATATGTTTGGTTCTGTCATGCTGCAATGGATTATGGGCAATGCTAATAGCAGATTTATTATCACAATAGAGCCTCATTGGTTCATCAATCTTTATCACAATAGAGCCTCATTGAGTAGATTCAGGAATGGTCTTTCTTCGTGTATAAATCCTTATATTTTTCCCATATCTTACATCGGCTTCAACATTTACATGATTTTCAGAATCAACTTCCGTCTCAACATTGTCACCTCCAGTTTCAACCTCAACTTCTGGTCCTAGATTAAGGTCAGGAAGTAGAAGAGACTCATCTTCCTTACATGAATTCTCCCCCTGAAGATGAGTTTGAACAAAGTAACTTTCTTGTTCATGGAAGGTGACATCTCGAGAGACAAAGAATTTGTGAGATGGTGGATGATAACATTTGTAACCCTTTTGGGTGGAAGAATACCCTACAAAGACACATTTTAAAGCTCTAGGATCAAGTTTCCCTCTACCATCACTATGGATATGGACAAACGACGTACACCCAAATATTCTAGGGGTGAGATTACTAGAGGTAGACAAATCAGGATAGAATGAGTTGGAGTCAAGAACACTAGAAGGTAAGCGGTTTATAAGATAAGATGCGGTTAAAACCGCCTCTCCCCAATATTTCTTGGGAATTTTATTTTGGAATAACATAGCACGAGTTTGATCCAACAGGTGACCATTTTTCCTCTTAGCAATTCCATTTTGTTGGGGTGTTTTAACCCAGGAGGACTCATGAATTATGCCTTCTTAGAAATCGTGGTTGGGCCTAACACAACCCCACAAAACCGGCTTGTGAGGTGAGGATTGCCCCCACTTATAAACAAATATTGTCAGGCCATTTCCTATCCGATGTGGGACTCTTAACACACCCCCTCACGACCAGCACTATTGGGCTTGGTTCGTGGACATAAATGGTGGGTGGCCCGATAGCGGAAACCTGATAGCAGGTGGTCTCACGACCAGCACTATTGGGCTTGGTTCGTGGACATAAATGGTGGGTGGCCCGATAGCGGAAACCTGATAGCAGGTGGTCCAATGGATCTTGAAGAGGCTCTAATACCATCTTAGAAATCGTGGTTAGGCCTAACACAACCCCACAAAACCGGTTTGTGAGGTGAGGATTGCCCCCACTTATAAACACATTGTCAGGCCATCTCCTATCCGATGTGGGACTCTTAACACATTTGTGTGTGTCTGTATATATACATATTATCTACATGCATCACATTCCAACAAGGAGATCGAACATCTAGTTATATGTATACACATCATTAAAAAAGTTAACCTTTCTTAGCTAGTTGTGATGGTCAAACTATTATAATTATATGATAATATATAACTGAAAAATGATTCAAACAAATTTACACCAGCAATTTATCAATAATAATATCCATGTAAACAAAATAGAGTTAATTTGTACTTCGAGTTTAATAGTTGTAAGTTGTATTTTATGTTGTTTGAGTTTAATGGTCTTGATATAGGTATCTTGGAGACACAGATGAAGCTGTTAAATCATTGACCAAGGCTGTGGATATACTAAGGATTACTCATGGTACAAAGACTCCATTTGTGAAGGAACTATTGATGATGTTGGAGGAAGCCCGTGCAGAAGCCTCTTACAAATTGTCATCGAAAGAAGAGTAGAATAACGAGTTAATGACACTGATATTGCAGCTGCTTCTGGCACAAACAAGTCACTGGAGCTGGATCACAGAATTATTAAGTTATCATTAATGACTGCACTTGTTTACTCTGGAAATTTGCTTAGATGGTCTCAAGAAGTTAAATATGGTAAAGTATGGATTGAAGTAGTTGCTGAAGAGACTCTGTTTGCTTAATGTACTGTAATATGCTCTTCATCAGCCAGCCTTAATGTTATATAATGATTTGTTGCTGTTTTTTTAATAGCAATTTGAACTTTCCAGTAGCAGGAAAAACAAAAGGAAAATATGCTCCCCATTTAAGAATAGTTCTTTTTATCTGTTTTACATTTTAGCTGCAAGATTTAAACAATCAATGAAAAGGAAAAAAAATACGTTTTCAAACTTATTTAGGATGTGACAAGACACACTTATGCCTCCTGATGGTAGAAACTGACTTCTAAAGTGAAAGAGTACACTTTAGAGGATACAATATAATGATACTTGTGGGTTGAAAAATAATATGTGCAGCTGAAAGTGTTATTTTAATTTATAGTTATAGACTTGTAATTCCTCACAGGTTACTTTCATCTTAGTGGAACTATAGGAATCAGGAAATTTGTTTAAGGTTGTAATGATGTCCCTGAATTATAAACTTTTCAAAAATTCACATACAAGAAAATATCGAAATTTTCGTAAGAAAGCGTAATGTCAAATCTTGGATAACTCATCAAAGTAGAGTTGGATGAGAGGGACTTTGTTCCTGTGTTATTAAAAGTTCTTGTCATTATTTTTTGGTGTAGAAAATAACAGGTTTTTCTTTTCCTGGACATGAAAGTTTATACTGAATCAATGACAGGTTCAGGTTTGTAAGTGCATTTTAAAAAGGCACAAATTCTAGATTAACCACAATTCCAATTTCTCAAACATTAGTTAGAAAAATAAAATAGAAACACACCCCTCCTTCAGCTCAGCGGAATTAGTAGCTGTTTTTTTTTTTTTTACCAACATACTGCCTTGTAGCATAAATCAAGATGTGTAATGAGATGCACAAGAAGATATGTAACTTGCTTTTTTAAACAATCATTATAACTCATGTTTCTTCCTCACTTACAGTTTATACAAGATATGTACTATATTGATTCTCTAGCTACACACTAACCTATTCTAAAAAATGTAAAAACATATTGCACAAAAAACCCAAAAAATTGAATAGCCAGCCACCAATTACTTGATATCAATATCTATCAAACGTTCCCGCAGCTGAATACAGAGATCAGACATTTGGGACAACAATGTTCTTTGTTGATCTCGTGAGTTTAGTGAGTGAGTTAACTCAAGTGGATCAACAAGAAGACGTTGGAGCTGCTGACAAAGTTTGGATGCTTCAGGGTCATAAGTACAAGTTTCAGCAATAAGTTGTACAAATTTACAGCTACTGTCTTGGGACAAAGTTGGATTAGGCAGTACATGAGGTGCAAGAAATGGATGTTGGAGTAACTGAGGAATTCTCCATCTTTGATTGCGATCCCATGCTAGACACCTCTTCATAAGATCTACCAGCCATGGATTTGAAAGTGGTTCATACTTAATTTCATGATTTGGATCTGTTATAACTTTAAATTTGGCCCAAAATGTCTTGTATTCTGAAAAGGGGGTTCTCCCATATATCATTTGATAAAGGATGCATCCCAAAGACCAGATATCTGATGGCCGACCACACTTGATGATGTTTCCGTTTGCATCAGTCTCGTTACACATAAATGCTTCTGGAGACATGTAACTCAGAGTACCGACCTAAACTTTGAAAAACAATTTGGTAAAAATTTAATACGTAAAAGTCAAATAGATAGTTCCTATAAATTGCGATGAAAAGTTCAAACATGATGCTTTTCATACAATTTTTTCACAGAAATAAGCAATCTCATTCTTCAAATAAGCCTGTAAGAAAGCTACTGAAATTATCATAAATCATGATCGAGCTGTAATAAATGCATCGCTTGACCTATATAATTGTTCAGGACTCCAAGCTCTTCAAGCATTTAGTATGCCAGAAAAGACTATCAAACTATTCTAATTGCATCCCTGGGCCAGTATTCATCCAGATGGAGAAACTGCTGCTTAAGTTCTAGCAGTAAAATCACCCCATTTGGTAAACAGAAAAGACATGTGCTCTACTATACTATGTCCTATCCAGTACAGAAGCATGATGATTAAACAATTGACACAAAAACTGCTTTTAAATAATACATTCTTTGCACTCGAGTCAATAGAAATTATCTGAATTGTAAATCTAAAAAGGCAGAACAAACCATATATTCAATAAGCAGAACACAACCACAGGTTAGGGGAAACAAAAATATCCAATGTGGCATATTAACAAGTGAGTCAGAAGGAGAGGAGAGATGGAAAATAAACAACACCTGTGATTCCCGTTGGATATTGGTAGTATCGCTCATTATTGCTTTGGCGATACCAAAATCAATCAGTTTTAGGGAACCCTTGACTAGGAGGAAGTTAGCAGGCTTCAAGTCAGAGTGCACAATTCGTTCCTCGTGAATAGTATTGACAGCTTGAAGAATTTGCTGCAAAAGGTGTCAACAAAACAGTCTAAGCTAATTTAAATTAGCAGAGCTCGGCGAAAAAAGACAATGTTCTACATTTCATAATCATATAATGGAGAAAAAATGGCAACATTGACGAAATAATACCATACCAAATTTGATGATTGTGAATAAAATAGGTATGTGAATGAGACTTCAATAAGAAGTAAAATAAAACTACATTTCAAATGCTATGTGAAATATGAAGAATTGAACAAACATCAAGAACACATAAAATTAGACGTGGACACAAGCATGGAAGTGTTATTTGCATTGTTTTGTATAAGTCAAACACTAGAACTTTCAATGATAAAAAAAAAAGAAAAAGAAACAGGCAAAACAACTTATACAACATGAAGATTTAGAGAGAACATAAATTGTTTGTAAATTTTGAAACCTGCCAATAAAATCGAAGCCAGTTCTCATCTATGGTCTGGTCGGATCCATCCAGCCCCTTCCACTTCTGGGACAACATGTGAGCTAAATCAATTTCACCGTATTCAAGTACCATGTATATATATCCATCATCCTTGACTCGGCCATCCTTATTACTAAGAGAGCCTTTCATAACCTCTTCAAGCAAAGCCTTGTCAGTCACCTAAATACAAGATTGAGCAAAAATTTAATTCACTAGAAGATATAAAAGAGTAGCAAACCAAACACATGCCCGTGAAAATCAACCCAAAAAAAATTTATTTCTGAAAATGAGAATAACCAAAGCCCCAAAAAATTGACCATGAGTATGCAATATGTGATTATATATTCTAGTGTTATCAAATGTCTGAAGAGAGATGTGAAGCATAAATAACTAAAAGCAAGAACTACTAAGTATATCATGACATAGACCAGTTGTTGAGCACAGTACCTCATAATCTATAAGCTGTATAATATTATCCTTTCCTCTCAGCCTATTTAGATATTCGATCTCTTGACAAAACCCAAAAGCAGTAGCATAATCACGACCCCTGAGTTTGATCTTCTTAAGTGCATATATCCTACAATCTGATGAAATCACCTTGTGCACTTCACTGCTTCCACCACTGCCTATCTTGCCAAGACGTTGATAAAGCTTGCCATTAACCTTGAAAAATAAATCAGGATCATAGGACCTTTTCTTAGCGACCGACGAGCCTTTAGTACTCGCAGCCTTATCTGGTTTTTCTAACTTTGAATATTCAGATTTCACATCCAAAGATGATGTTTTGGGCACTGGAGCCTGACGCTGTACGTGAGCAACATCTGCAGGCTCTTTCCCTTCGGTTAACTTGTCACCATCAGAAGAAGCATGTTTCGAATCTCCGGATTCTTTTAACATGCATTCTTGGTGCTTATTTGATTGATCACTCTCTTTAGATGCCAACTCGGCACCGACGCAAGAATCAGAAGCTTGCACCGCAGTTGCAGTCTTATCAACTGACATTTTATTGTCTTTTTCACCAGAATTATCTGTATTTTCTGATTCCATAACTCTTTCAGTTATAGGATAAACACCAATCTCTCCCAAAGGTTCAGCAACCACGCACGAACCACTATCTAGATGCAAACGGGTTGTTGAATTCATCATGGGAGCTGAAGTTGAATGAACCGATGTAGTTGTGGCACATGAAGGTCCCACCACCGAAGACTGTGTCGCGGGCTGACTTAGAAAGTTTCTAAACTGCTGCAAATTATCCCGTGTAACCGTAGCTCTCCTCGGCAACATAGAACAACTCATTCCTCCGTCGGATCTTAAACTGAAATCAGGCTCAACCTGCTGAATTTTTGGTTGCTTTGAATCATCATGTAATCGAATCGAAGCTTCTGCTTGGTTGCCTTCTATATACTCCATTTCTGTGAATCCAAGTGAACTCATATAAGAAGACAAATTCTCCAACTCAATGGCCTTTTCATCATTGGCCCCTGCATTGTTAAAAACATATTTGGAATACACACAAGCACAAGCACGACATAGCAAACAAAAAAAAATATAGATTTTAAAAAAGACAGAGTTAAGATTCAATTTGGTCCATCACAATTTTCTTGCGACCCAATTAAGTAAGTGACAAAAAAGATACTCAAATTAGTCTCTCACATTTTCGTATGGGTGACAAATTAATCTCTGTTAATTTTGACTCATTAGAGACTAATTTAGTACTTTTTGTTTCGTCACAGACTGAATTGGGCCGCAAGAAAATTATGAGGTACCAAATTGGGTTTATTAAAAAAGAAAATTACCCTGTTGAACTTTATTGTGAACATTTGCATCTTGAGAAGGGGCAATAACAGTGCTAGTTTCAGGTGAATCGTTGCTTGTGTTTGAGATTGAATCATGCGGTGGTTGACGAAGAATCGTGCGTCTTGGCCTAATGATATTGGATTGCCCTGTACCTAAATAAATTAGATTAGAAACCCTAGCTAACTTCAATTTTGTGGGAAATGAAAATTGAAAAGGAAAAGGGAATACCGAGAGGACGGTGACGCTTCAAGGCGGCTTGAACGTGGCGGAGGAAGTCCGGTGGGGAAGAAGAATCAGACTTGATCGGAAGGTTAGACTTCCCATCCATGGAACAATCTCCACCGCATTTCAATTTCAATTTACCTCCATCTTCGTATTCGTATCGTGTATCCAAATCGAAAATTCAATTTCTCTTTTCGCGCTCCTCTGCGTTCTTTCTCGTGGGCTTCCATTTCTTTTGGGCCTCTCGTGGGCTGGTTTACAGTTTACTAATGTATTCCGAAAATTTCTTTTTCCAACAAACTTTACACTTACACACCCCTTTGCTTTCGAGATTAAAGATATTATAAATTTTCAGTGTAAAGTTCTTTTATACTTACTGACAAAGCGACAACCTATCAAAAATACTCCCTCCGTCCTTAGTTATAAGCCCCCTTTAAAAAAAATTAGTCTCTAAATATAAGCCCTATAGAGATTACTAGGTGCATTTATTATTTTTATTCCTAAACATATCCTTAATTAATACTACTAACTTTTATTGGAATATGAAAAGTCAAATTAAATACACATACAAACAAATGACAATTTAGTAAAATTCACACACAAATTAAACACATTAAATACACTACTAACTTTTCTTAATACGAGAAATTAGTCAAAGGGGCTAATAATAAGGGACGGAGGGAGTAGCCAACATCTTATTAATACTAACATATATTGAAATATGAAAAGTAAATATTGAATGCACTAATTTTACACATTAATTACGATGTCAACTATTTTAATAATTGTGATAATTGTTAAAGAGGCTTATAAATGTGTTAAAGGGACAAAATAATATTATTTTTATAAGTTCTTCAAAAAAAAATTATAAATAAATTAAAATGCAATGGGTGGTCAATTGTACAAGTGAAGCAAGGGAGACTTATAAAAATGAATGAAAGAAAAAGAGTCCTGCCCGACACCACTATAAAACACTTAGCACCATGTCGACACACACCATAACCATATACAGAAGGAAAATGTACGTTGATAATCAATATCAGCCCTTCAAGAACAAGTAGCGACGAAGGTTAGAAATAGGCTTAGAATATGTGACGAACATGCATGCCACTAGATGTTATTTGTTTATAAATAGGAGTTAAAGTGCTACTGATTCCGTGCATTTTTTTATCAAGTGTGTTATTGCATGAGATAGGCCGCAGCCCTCATTCCTTCTCTTATTATAAGGGCGGTTCAAATAAAACTACACATTTTGAAATTTATTAACGACAACTGAAATCGCCGCGAGACTTCAAAAGAAAATCTAACTTAATAATTATGTGGTTAAAACTGCCACAAACGTTCGAAACAAAAAAATTAACCAAGTACGATGGCATTTCACTTACTTGATTAATGGCGACTATAATCGTTGTCATTCCAAACACAACTGCCACAACTATGAAGTGCAATGTGGTCCACAAAATGACACCATATTTCTTGCTTAAGGGTAACAGACACAAAATGCTTTTCTTCTAGTGATCCTTCGATTCAAATTATTGGGCTATTAAAATTTCAACTTTGCAATCCCATTAACAGACATATAATAAAGAGCTCAGCTTATTTACACCTTCAGTATAACAGAATTTTAAACATAAATTCAATAATGTATATGGAGTTAATCAGGCCCGTCCTTGGCCAAGAGCAAGAAGCTCTATGGAACTGGACATCAAATTTATGGGGGCCTTAAATATTTGTAGGGATATGAGTATAATTGCTGGGGTGAAGGATAAAAATATAAAACTTTTACCTACGGACAAAACCTGTCATTAAATGTCATTTTTTCGTAGGTAGACAACAATTTTGCTGTCAATTATTCATTGTTCATAGGTAAGTGTCTCGTTTGTAGGTAAAATCGTAAAAGTCATGTTTGAACCAATTTATGGTGTTGGATTTTTTTTTTCATTCTTTTTAAATGAAAATTGTCCAGATTACAATTAGACCTCTAAATTGTCGGAAACGACCCTGGAGTTAACGATCGTGACTTAGTCGATTGTACAAGTTAAACACGTGGAGGAAGATTTCTCTTCTATTTTCTCACAACACAGCCTTAGAAAGAGGCACAAATCTTAATTATAATTAAATACCCAAATATAAGATTAGTCTTGTGGTAGATCGAAAAGATTTAAGCCTTTGAAAGTACTTTGTAAACCATATTGAAAGCTAAAAACTAATTAGGGTGAGTTTCAACCAAAAATACAAGAAAATGAGTCACATTTACATTGAAATGGAAACCATGATTTATTTATCTTATTTCTGCTTGGAAATTCTTTGTCCAGTTCATACAAGTAGAGGGTAAGTACTGTATTGTTATCACCAACAATGAATTGGTCTAAATGGTAAGAAATTTAGTCTCTTTAAGCATGTGGTTAGAGGTTCAATCCTTAATTCTTACGCATGGAAAAATTTGATTGGGAGAGGAAAACCAACCTTATGTGACCGATCATGGAGACTTTGTATTTTATGCCTCCAAAAGTGTTTTTTTTTTTAAAAGTTACTTCGTAAAAATAACTCAAACTTGATTATATTAATTTAAGGAAAAATGACACTAGCAATTCCTTAACTTAATTTCAAATAACAATATGGTTACTTATCTTTTGTCAAAAAAATATGGTCATTTATCTTTTTTTTTTTCTTCATTGTAATTTTGTCTTTTTGGTCCATTTGTATTTAAATTTTCAAGCTTTAAATCTAAGATTCATATGCAAACATAGATGAAAAATCATATATTTGTAGATTGAGAGAACATAAGAAGAAAAAAAACATGAATTTAAAGTTTGAAAATTCATATGCAAATTAACCAAAAAGACAAAAATGTAATGAAAAAAATTTCATATATATAAATTTAATATTATTATGGAGTTTAAAAGTGTTTCATCATTAAATTTGCTTGGGCTTCCTAATGTGTTAACACTGAATCCCACTTGTGTGATATTGTGGCGAGAAAGTCACATATAACATTGTCCAACCACAATGTGAGACATGTTTTTTTTTTTTGTTTTCTTCTCTCTTTCACATGACTTTTTTGTTTTTTTACCATGTGCATATTGTGGTTGAACAATAGCATGCGACATTTTCACTACAATGTCACACAAATGAGATCGAGTGTTATCCGTCACTTCACACACATAAGGTATACGTTCGGAAAAGGAAAAAAAATACAAGTGATATTGGGTTTACGAAAAGTTTAAGAAAGGAAAATAGAAAAGAAGCATTAAAAATGCTTTGCCATTCCTCTCCTATTTCTTCTTAACTGCATAATTTGCAAGAGCTTTAATGATGTAGGCAAACTAGCAGCTCGTATCAAAGAGGAAGTGGCGCGTAAGAAATGATCACTCGAAATAGCGCAGATTTGGCATCCGGTGTCGGAATGACTCGAAATATACCTTTTCGGAAAGCCCCGCGAGGTCGCCTAGAAGCCCAAAACCGGATTTTAATATTTCAGCATATTTTGTTATTTTTCGTTTTATTTCAGTTTGTTATATTTTCGGTCCATGGGGGTTTGTTATTTCCTCTAGTATTTAAACACAACTTTGCAGCCTAGAGAGGCACTTTTTGATTGAATAAAAATTATCGAGACTTTTCTCAAATTCTGGTGGATTCCGGAAACCCTTATTTTGATAGGTTTGTCGCTTGCAACCTGTCTATTTATCTTTTAGGCTTAACGCTTGTTAATCCTTGCTTCTGTAGTGCGTCATTTAACCCATCAACAATCTGGTGGAATATGCTGTAATTTGCCACCACATGAAGAAAACGAAATACTACCTCACAATTTCACAAACTCCTTTGCTGGAAAATGTTAGCCAGTTCATTAATGAATCAAGTGACATTATACCAACTCATTACTATATCAATATAACTATAACCAAAGTGTGATCTCATTTTCTCAATCAATCAAACAGTACTTTTTTTCTAGTAATACCATACAGTACTTTTTTTATAGTAAATATTAAATTATAAAAAATATTTGTAATAAATATTCTACCAAACTTTTTTCCTTCTCATTGAATCACTCAAATCATAGTTCAAAGTTCCAACACAAATAGAAAATGTGGAAAGTCTCTCTTGTATTTATTTGTAGCTTCTGGAGCATAGGTTTTAAAACTTATCACCATTAGTGCCACAATAATATGGAAGCTACTTCCAAGCAAAACCATGACCCTGTCAATGTCAATGAATATTGCACCATCTTCACTCTCCTTTCAAACCATCTCCTTTCAAAACTCTCATATTTCCTATGCCTTTGTAGCATCACACTTGCAACATTTGCTCAAGCTTTCTTACTTCTTCAAAACTATGAACTAATGTTCCATTTTTTGTTCCTATGTTTTCTCCTACTTTCATTCCTTGTAAAACATTTTCTCTCAAAGCCTTCTCCTATTTACCTTGTTGATTTCTCATGTCTTAAACCACCAAGATGTTGTAGGGTACCTTTCTCGGCATTTATTGAAAATGTTTCTCTGATTGAATCATGTTTTGACAGTGAAAGCATAGCTTACATGGAAAAAGTCCTTTATTCTTCAGGCCAAAGTGAAGAGACTTGTCTCCCTCCTTCCTTACACTACATTCCACCAAAAAATCATAACATTGAATCCATCAAAGAGGTTCACATGGTTCTTTTCCCTATCATGGATGATCTTTTTGCAAAAACCAATATTTTACCTTTCGATATCGACATACTTATCTTAAACTGCAATTGCTTTTGTCCCTCACCTTCTTTAACATCTATTGTTGTTAACAAATATTCTATGAGAAGTGACATTAAAAGCTATAATGTCTCTGGTATGGGGTGTAGTGCTAGTGCTATTTGTATTGATTTGGCTCATAATCTACTTAGAGTGAACAAAAACTCTAATGCTATTGTTGTAAGCACAGAGATTTTGTCAAACGCTTGGTATGGGGGTAAAGAAAGATCCAAGTTGCTTGCCAACTGTATGTTTAGGATGGGAAGTGCAACAATTCTTCTCTCTAACAAAAAAGAAGCAAGAAAAACTGCAAAATACAAGTTAATTAGGACACTTAGAACACAGAGAGTCTTTGATGATAAGGCTTATTCTTCTGCTACAAGGGAAGAAGATTCAAATGGAAAACTTGGGGTGACACTCAATAGAGACATACTTCAGGAAGTTGGTAAAAAACTTGTTTCAAATATTACCATTTTGGGTTCTGAAATATTGCCACTTTCAGAGAAATTTTGGTGTGGTGTTTCTCTGATAAAACAGACGTTTATAAAATCCGAGGGAATATATTATGTGCCTGATTTTAAGACTGTGATACAACATTTTTGTTTTCCTTGTTCAGGAAGGGGAGTGATAAGAGAAATAGGAAAAGGTTTGAAACTTGGTGAGGGAGAGATTGAAGCTGCTTTGATGACACTACATAGGTTTGGAAACCAATCTTCTTCATCATTGTGGTATGAACTTGCTTACTTGGAAGCTAAGGAAAAAGTGAAGAAAGGTGACAACATTTGGCTACTTGGAATTGGAAGTGGGATTAAGTGTTGCAGTGTAGTTTTGAAGTGTAATAGGCCAAAACTTGGAGAGTCTAATAAGGGACCATGGTCTGATTGCATCGATCAATACCCAATATCAACTTTCAATTAATAATTCTACACTTGTTATATTGTGTTCTTATTAATGTTGTTCTTGTGTTTCATGTATATGAATGTGATGCCATTATTTGTCTTGTGTGTAGAAGAAGTTGCTCTACTATAACTTGTTGTTTAAGAGGGTTTGTACAATTGTTAATTGATATTTTATTTTTACTGTAATTGTTGATTGATATGAAAAAAAGGAGCAAGAATTAAGTAGAATAAACAAAATTGGGTGATTGTGTGGAATTATGATGGCATGGATTGGCCGCCGGTAACCACAAAAGGTTTTTTGGTTGCGGTAGACTTGGAATGGGAAGAAAGAGATGAAACGACAATAACCACATGAAGTTCACACATACTAGTGGGGATTTCGAGTTTTAAGCCACCACATTCAACCTAACAATTTCGACATTTGTAGTTGAATACTTGAGTTAGAATTTATAGACTTTATTATATATATTTTAGTACTATGTAGTTATTTACAATGATATATTTACTAATAATAGTAATAAACACATTAAAATTATTAGTTTAGTCATAGTATAAATTGTTGGTGCACAATGTGTGTTTCGAAAATTTGAATACTTGGTTCAATTCTTACTCAAAAAATGTATTATTTTGTTTAGAAAAACATGTATGTGTGTACTTTTTAAATTTGGAAGAAGACAACACTAAAGTGTACTTTTAAACTCTTAACGTTGTAACCTCTGATGGTGATGTGATTTTAAGGTGATCATACATCTGTCGTATTTTGGTAATATCTAGAGTTGTAGAAGTTCGATTGAGCTGTTCTCTAATGCGTTAGAAAGATAACAACTTTTCCTACAACTTCTATTTCACGTGTCTTAACCTGATTCGGCTTCTATCATGATAAAATTCGTCCGGGAAGTAGAGCACGGATTTCTAATGATTTCATTGTGTTAAGGGCTTCATTAGAGTATTATCTAAATAAAATAAATAGGAGGTAGCAAAAGGGGGTGTTGCAGCAATAACTTTCTTGGTGGAAAATGACTTTTGACTTTTTGTTGATAATTTTGTAACCGTTTTGCATTTAGGACTAGACAAGGCAATTAGTAAGAGTTATCATGCAGCCATTAGGATTAATGTTAGTTATTGTGGCTTTTCCTTGCTCTTACTAATTGGTCCATGGCTCCTATATATGTTACCCTCATATGATGAATAAAAATAGTTTTGGATGAAACTTTTTAGGTCTAGGATTAGAACTTATAAAAATGAATCTTATCAATGGCTAAGGTTCCATTGTGGCGATTCTTCATGGCTTATCAATCATCGTCTTGATTGTGGCGCCTACCATTTTCATCATGGAATTGATGAAAGTTTAGAATGAGTAAAAATTGATTGTGGATTCTCTTTGGTTCTGGATTGGACCAAAACTGATCATATCAAGGAATCATTTTCTTGTGGCGATCCTCATCCATCAGCTTATCAATCTTTCTTGGATTAGAAAGAGTGTGGCGCCCTTGTCTATCCATTCCGTTTCTTCATTTTTGAGTCCTTTCACCTTTTCCACCAACAATATTCCTAATTTGCTTCCGACGGCTATGCGACACTCATCAGATGGTTGTTTGATAACCCCCTAAAAATTGCTCATCCTATTGATCTTTCGATGAACATTTTTTAGCTTAAAAAGCCGACCAAATCCTACCTCTTGATCCTTGTTTTCACAAATATTTAAACAATTTAAGGGGTCTATTGAGCAATCAACATCAACGCGAATTCATCTGAATCTACAAATGAGTTTGCACATTTTCGACACCTAGAATCGTAAATTTATAAGAATTTTTTAATGAAAAAATGTTAGTAGGTAGTTTGTTAAATTTATATTTACTCATTTTCCCTTAAGGCAAACCAGTTAAACTACCCGATCCCCTCGGTGTTAATTCGTAAGTATTCAAATATTAAAACGTGAATTTGATAACCTTGATTCCTATATTTGCCATGTTGCAAATAATAGAAAACCTTACTCTCAATGCTCAATAGGCATAAATAAATACTAAGCACTAAAAGTATATTTTGACATGAAAACTTAACATCTAATTTCGACAACGAATTATACGTACCGGGATGAGATCAATTGATGATCATGAAGACTCATGGTCAAGAAAGCTGACCCCATTGCACTTAAGAGAAATGTCTTCCTAAGATATACTAATATGGTGAAGCCTACATCATAAATTTTGACAACAAATTAGATGATTAATGTAATATAAATATGTAGTTTTTTTTTTGGGTTACAAAGATAGTCAAACAAACAAAAAAAGAGCAGCAAGGGAAAAGAAAACTAAAGCCTAGGGAATAATTCCCATTGAATCCATCCTGAGGAGGGGAAGGAGGTCTACCAGTGGAGTCGTATGGATGACAAACAGATCATCTGCGGAAGCTCCTAATTTTGCCATGAAGTCAGCACTCTGGTTTCCTTCTCTGAGTGTATGATGGACATAGTAGTTTTGGGTAGCCAGAAGGTCTTTGATGTCATGAACAAGAACAGCGTAGATGTGGTACTGCGGCGTGTGACCCAAGATGAGATTGACCGAGAGAAGGGAGTCTGAGTAGCAAACCAACTCTTCAATACCCATGTCGATAACCATATGGAGGCCGCGGTGAATAGTTGTGAGCTCTGCTTGCAATATGTCATTTGAATGAGGGATGAAACCTGAAAATCCTATGAGATACATGCATGCATTATTGCGAAGTACACCACCAAAACCTGCTCGGATTGGAACCCCATTGCAGCTCCCATCAACATTGAGAATGAAACAAATATGATTGTTGTTATTCCATTTAATTAGGCGATTTGTAGGAGCAACACTTCTCTCGTGTTGAAAGCTCAAGGTGATGGAAAAAGCAGAACTAAAAATATTAGAATTGAGACGAAAAAGTGACCAAGTCTCGTTGTTAAGGCACGTCAAATTACGATGTCTCCAAACCCACCAGAGGCCAGCAAGGAAGATATTGCACTAAGAGCCCTTAGTGCCATTTCTGATCCAATCTTTACTGCAAGTTGGAGAGAATAACAAAGTGTTGTATCTAATTAACCATCAATTAAACTACGATATTATCTAGATATTTATTGTCAAATTTATGTCAAAGTAACACACTAGTAATTTTACCTTAAACTTTTAAGAGAACTACTTTTACTCCATTTATTTCTTAAAAATACACCTTTTCAAATTTATCCATCCAAACTAGACATGACAATAAAATCCATATACATGGTTATCCGTTCGAACCTACCCTGATTTGATAGGTTTTTCCACTTTGACTGATTTTGGGTATGAGTTTTCTCCGATTTTAAAATACAGGTACGGGGCGGTAATAGATATGTAGGTACCCACCCCAAACCCGTCCCGAATGTAGAAAATTATTGATATGTAACATGCAAGACTCTAAATGTCATCCCTTCTTTTGAGATACTTTAGAACTTTTAATCATCGTGAACATTTCTCTAGTTTGCAATTGACAAATACACATGATGTTGGGTGTTTTCCTACTCCAAATGGGTTATACTAATAGAAAAATGGTGTAAATTAATTTATGGTAGTAGGTTCGAGTTTGGGGAAAACTTTTGATTCGGGGTGGGTTCGGGTATGGTGTTGGAACAACTTTTTTATTGAAAAATGATTTCATTGTGGGAATGGGGATGAGACGGGGATACTCGAACCCGACGGGAACGTGGATGAGGTTCAATTTCTCATCCTCGTCAGGAATGAGTAGGGTAACGAGTAAATGTATATAATTCAGGGATTTGATGAGGAAGGTGAAACCCGTCCCCGCCACGCCCCATTGCCATGTCCAATCGGACATGAAAAAGATACTTTACTTTCTATGTTCGGATGAATATATCCGTCAAATAGGATAAATTCAGACAAGGGCAATTTTTTAAATTCATTTAGAAAAAGAAGACTTTGTTTTATAACACACAAGAACTCCAACTGTTGGATATTTAGTTGTTGACTTCATGTTTGCTAAAATCAAATATACAAGCAATGTGCGTCTTCAGAAGCTGGAACCAGTACTTCAGAAGCTGAACAGTACTTCAGAAGCTGAACGTCAGATGCTGACCTTCAGACGCACTGTTCAGACGCTGACCTTCAGACGCACTGTTCAGACGCAGACTTCAGAAGTAACTTCAGAAGCTGGTTTTCTGCGTTCTATTTTGTGTGCCTTGGAGCTGTGTATTTTCAGATCATGATTTTTATGAGAAGATTTAATTGAAAAATTATCCAAGCTGTTGTTTCTAGAAGAAAGATTAATTTCGCAAGATATAATCTGAAGATTGGATTCAATTATTTGTGAATATATTTTCAAAGAAATCTTTGAAAAATATATTTCAGAAATATAATTGCTTCTATTTGCTTCTAAAGAATTCTGGGAATATATATTTGAAGAAGATTTGATTTAAGAATTATGTTGTTGCTGAAGCTATAAATAGAGGACGCTGTTATTGAAGAAATTCATTCAAAACAGAAGAGAGAGTCATACTTAGTGTTTTGAGTTTGTAAGCATAGTGCTTTGTTTTCTGTACACCATTCATCTGTTAGAGTTGGTTTAGTTTTATTGAGTTGTAATTCACTTAAAGCTTTTAAGCAAAAGTGACTTTGATGTTTTGAAGTGTGTCTTCATCATAGTTGATTGGTTTAGAGTTTACAATTACTGGGGCAGTGATTGCTTGAGTAGGAAGTAAGATGGGTTCTTATATTTAGGAGTTCCTAGGTAGAAATTTCACGGGTAGTGATTATGTGAGAAGAGGCTGTGAAACAGGGGCTGTTGTCATAGGGGCTGTGAAACAGGGGCTGTGTCATAGGACTTCGAATTGATGCTATTTTAGTGGATTTCCTTCATGACTTGGTAGCCTCCAGATGTAGGTGAAGTTGCACCGAACTGTGTTAACAAATCAATTGTGTTCTTTTACTTTATGTCTTTTATATTTCTGCTTCTGAACTGCTAGTTGCATACTCTGTTTTACGGTTCAGAACCAGGTCCTGTCAGGAATTTCACCAACAACCTCATTCCTCTGCCTAATACGATTCCGGTTTTCATTATAAGAGAAAATTTACTAACTTGCAATTCGAACTCCATGAACCCAAAAGAATCTTATCAGCTTCGGTGGAATAGTATTTGTTGACCATATGGGATTTGGCTCATTTTCTAAAACCTACAATTTTCAGCATGTCTAGAGGAGCATTTAAGGCTCCAAACTTGCGTTCCAAATCCCACGACCTAATTTCATTAAACAAATTATAAAACTATGTCCTCACACTTTTTGAGTTTTTACCATTTTCTATTGTTGTATTTTATTTAAGTATGAGAGTTTTTTTTTTTCTGTAACAGAAGGAAAGCTAAAGGTATAAAAATAGAAAGGACTAAGATCTAGGGAAAACAATCCTCATATTGTCTTTAGGAGGCATAGAGCCCAGTTCGAGGAGAAACCACTATCTTCATCTTGTCGGTCTAAAAGATCACAACTTTGCCAAAACAATCAGCACTTTGGTTCCTTTTATGGAAAGTATACTTCACAGTAGTAAAGAAAAGCAAATCATTTAAGACACTTTTTTCGGGGAGTTCAACCCTCTTTGTGATAAAAAAAAAAATAAGACATTTGTTTAGAAAGAGAAAATAAATTATAATCACAAACAATAGACAAATAATGTTTGATAACAAAATTCTGTCCATTATGGATGTGTCTCACTGTAGTTCTGTTTATTATTAGTGAAAGATTAGGATTTTTAATATACTACAACTTATGCTTAAATATTGCAGTCCAACTCCGGTTGGTTCGATGGCTACAAGCAACTCATCTTCACCCAAGACTCCGACCTATGACTATGTTTGACGAGAGAGAGAGAGAGAGAGAAAGACGGGGTACATATATATGGTATGAATACCCTAAGATATGTTATAGTGAAGTCATATTTTTTTCTCTTAGAGCAACTCCAGCGGCATACAATTTTCAATTGTCTGCCATCTGATGGTTCAAAAGTGAGTTACTTTGCAAATATTATGGTTGGGGTTTGCCAACTCATAATCACCGCGCGTTCAGAACGTGACAGTCACTTTGCTTATCAAAATAATTGAATTGTAAACCTTCTGCCACATCTATGTTTTTTACCTTCTTTTATTTTTGTTACTTTGAAATTCCTATAAATTGTGTTCGCCAACTCATATTTACAATTTCATCTCTTTGCGCTTATTTTTACACACAATTTCTCTCATAGTTTTAGCTTCACAATTTCATTTCTTTGGTCTTCATTTGACGATATTTTTTATTCAATTATTCATCTCTTCACTTCGAAATTACTTTTGTTTATCTCAAATGAATCACAGTCAATATAATTATCAATAATCTTTCATGTTATTTATTTTTATCGTTTTAAATTATGTATGTCATGTATTTAATGTTAATATTCAGCTATTGTTATAAAAATTTAAGTTCAATTTTATTTTGAACTTTTTGATATTAATATTAATTTAAAATAATTTAATTTTTAATTTTAGTTGTAATAAAATTAAATATAAATATAATATTAATATATGAGGTAAAATCGTGGGATCCAATATGAGTTTTTTAAAATTAACAATTGAAGTTAAAAATGAGCAAATTGTTTCAAAATGGTGTGGCACAATAGGACCCGCAAAATAACCAATTATAGAGTTCATAATTGGAGGTGCTCTTAGAGCGATTCAATGTCGGGTTAGCTAGCTGACCCCACTTGCCTATTGTAATTTTAACCAATAAATATATATTTATGCAATGTGATTCCACTTTTATGGTATTATTGTCTCTATATAGTCTATCTATAACACTAAAACAAACTTGCTAAAGAAAAACACTAAACCAAACTATAAAACTAAGAAGAATGCTAATAAATATTCTAAAAGCATTGATTAAAAAACTCAAAGAATTAATTTTGTATAAAAAATGTTGTAATTATTACATTGATGATAAAAATAACAACTTGTATTTCAAGATAATTTTGTTTTTTTTATAAAATCATTAACTAATGCTCTTAGAACATTCGTTAGCAAATATTCTACTTTATTAATTTGTTGAAAAATGACATGTGATTGATGTTGGTGGTTGAAAAAAATAATTAATTAGGGCTATATTTTTTATGAAACATTTGTTCTGGACACACGTACTAACTTGTGTTGAACTTTATTCATTTTTTCGTTTCTACATTTAAAAATTGCAAAAACGTTTAACTGACCATACTCATATCACATGCTAATTTGAAATTTAATTTGTTTGCTCTGTACCTGCTTGACTATATGTGTAACTAGTATTCATAACCTAATGCTCAAACCAACAAATGATAAAGTTTTTATCTTATTGTTCCTTTACATCTCTTCCAACGGCAGGCTATGTGATCGGTTCTATGCCAATGCTTTTAAATGTTTGGGTTGGATAGCGTCAAAACAATTTTTTCAAGACTTTGAAGGAATCTTTGATTTTACGATAAATAACGTTACTATCATCAAATTTGTTGAATTATGAAACTTTGTTTTTGTTGAATATGATAAACTTTATTTATGTTTTTGTTGATTCAAGAAACTTTGTTTTTGTTAAATTTCATAAACTTTATTTATGTTTTTTTGAATTAAGAAACTTTGTTTTTGTTAAATGTAATTAATTAATTTTTTATAGAAATAAAATGTATGAATATTATGTTTCGGTAAAAAGAAATGAATTTGATGAAATTGTTATAAAAATCAAATTTTTGTCATAAAAAGAAATGAATGTTATAAAAATAATTTAACAAAAAACATTTTTTAAATGTTATCCATGAATATCTATATATACTCGTGAATACCTCAAAATCCATAGATTATCCGCTTAGCAAATATTTGCGCTGATATAGAGAGGGTACAAATATCATATTTATCCAATAAAACATACATGTTCATATATATATATATATATATATATATATATATATATATATCCATTTACATCCTTAGACTACGCACCATTGTGGGGTAATTATTAGTTGGAAATTGCTTTTCCCACTTCAAAGAAATCTAAAACACACCTGTAATTTACGTTTTTACCCCGGCGGCAGTTTGTTGCCGATGGGAAGGATCCGACGGCAACTAACTGCCGATGGGAACCAACGGCAGTTAATTGCCGTCGTCTCCATTGGCAGTTAACTGCCGCTGCGATCTGAACTTAACCAGAACAGCAAACAGAACCTGCATAACAGTTTCTAAACTTACAATTTCTTCAAATTTCCTCAAATCCTCTCAAATTTCATTTTCTCGAAAATCAAGCAAATCATCTCTACAAAACCACAAGTAAGTAGTATTAATCATTTATAATGTTAATGTTAGTTTGTGTAGGTTTATTTTTGTTAATTTTGGTAGATTTATGTGGTTAGGGTTTATGTAAAAATTGAAATTTTTATAGTTTATAATGTTATAGATGAATGTTGTTGTTGTAAATGTAATTTAGATTATGTTTAAGTGCAATGTGAATGTGTAGAAGTTGAATTAACACAATGATGAGTTGTTACATACTTTGCACTCAAAGTGTTTGATAAAATGCCTAAATGAGAATTGTTTAGATTTTTAGTTAGTTTATGTTGTTAAATTGTGTTACATTGAATGAGGATTTTTAGATTAAGAAGAATTAGGGTGTATCTATCTACTATTCTTGTTTAATTAATAGTTAAGGGTTATGTTTATGTGTTTATGTCACCATTTTAAAGTTGTTTTGTTTTGTCAAAATAATTGATGACAATGTTGTTTTGTTCTGTTAAACAACATTATGCATATGTTGATGACAATATTGTTTTGTTTTTGTGTAGATATGTCTGATCAGAATGCAGATAGATTGAGAGCTGGTAGACAGACGATGACCGGCAGCTACCGTAGGGAGAGGCAGACTGCAAACCCTCATGTGCCTAAGAGGGGAAGAGGTCAGAGGCCTGATCATTCTGCGGGTGAGGGTAGTTCTTCTCAGCAGCCGACACAGTCGCAGGTGGAGGACCCCACACAGTACCTGCATTATCAGGAGCATTTACATGATGCCACAGATGGTGGCTATGACGTCCAACATGTTGCGGTTGAGGGTGGGGACGACGATGCGACTGCGCTAGATGAGGATGAGATTGCGGCTGCGACAGCCCCCGAGGAGTTACCTGATGTGGCTCCATTTCCTGGAGGGTCTTATGATGACTCATTGTTGTCATCATACGCTTCACACGTTGCATTACCGTTGTGGTATTATGCAAATAATGTAAGTTTTATTTTTTCTTTTTTAACTTTTATATATGAAGTCGATATATATTTTTTTGTATGATAACTTTTAAAATAAATGACATGAACACATGCCGTTGTCTGATTATTTTTTGTCTTCGATTATTGTTCGCGCGTAATTTTTTATATATGAAGTATATGTTTTTTTTGTATGACAACGTTTAAAAAAAATGACATGAACACATGCCGTTGTCTGATTATTTTTTTGTCTTCGATTATTGTTCGCGCGTAATTTTTCTTATATATGAAGTATATGTTTTTTTTGTATGATAACTTTTAAAAAAATGACATGAACACATGCCGTTGTCTGATTATTTTTTTGTCTTCGATTATTGTTCGCACGTAATTTTTTATATATAAAGTATATGTTTTTTTTTGTATGATAACGTTTAAAAAAAATGACATGAACACATGCCGTTGTCTGATTATTTTTTTGTCTTCGATTATTGTTCGCGCGTAATTTTTTATATATGAAGTATATGTTTTTTTTTTGTATGATAACAATTTATGTGGTGTTTTTCTTTATATTTTAGATTCGTAACACCCGTAGGATGAGATGCATGAATCACGGGGCGAAGGTGGCAGATCTCCAGCGTCCACGTATGAATCAACTCTGGTTTTGGGATCCTATAAGGGCGAGTGGGTTGCATGATTTGCTGTACACATGGTATTCTACTGTTAATCATGCTCTGCTCCAGGCGCTAAGCGAGAGGTGGCATTCCGAGACCAGCAGCTTTCACATGCCTACTGGGGAAATGACCATCACTTTAGATGATGTGGCGTGTCTGCTGCATGTTCCTGTTGAAGGACGGATGTTGAGCCATAGGAAGAAGGTGTCTCAGGTTGATGGGGTGGAATTGATGGCGAGGAACTTAGGTGTCACCCAGGAGTATGCAGTGAAAAACTGCAAGACTGAGTATGGTGGCTACATTAGCTATAAGGCGCTGAAGGAGCTTTATGAGGATCACCTGAGTGTGGCCACCAAATTAGCGCTTGCTGAGACACAGGAGCAGCTCCAGGCGTAGGGATGCCTGTGTGAGGTGTTTCCTCCTATACCTGCTTGGATGTACGTTGTTCAGTGACTTGAGCAACAAACACATAGACCTGGTATACCTGCATACGATGGAGACCTTTGCTGGGATGAGGGACTACTCGTGGGGAGGAATGGCATTGGCATACCTTTACCACACTCTATCTGAGGCCTCTTCGCTTGCAGGAAAGAGGATCGGGGGAAGCACGACACTTTTGATGGTAATAATTTTAATTTACTATGTCTTTTAATAATTTACTATGCTTTTTAATTTACTATGCCTTTTAATTTACTATTTTTGCTAATAACTTATAAATGTGTTTGGTTTGTGCAGGGATGGTTCTTGGCACATTTTCCAAAAGTCTACCCACATGACCATAATGATAAATACAACCAAAACTATCCTTGCGCGGCCAGATGGATTCCACACAGGGGTCATGCCAATCCGAAGTCATACCGTCTGGCGCTGGATCGTTTGGAGATGGATGATGTTACCTGGATGCCATACGAGGATCATAGGGAGATCCATGAGTTTGAGGAGATATGTTGGTATTCAGGCTGGATCATGTGTGGTCGTGACATCATCTACCGTCACTTGCCTGAGCGGGTTAAAAGGCAATACGGGTATGTGCAGGACATCCCCCGAGCTCCGACGTCTGTGCTTCCTCTCCCTTTTTAGGCCGTTGCATAGGCTTTCCTAGACTTCCGTGTGCACATCATTCCTCAGGCTGCGTGGGGTAGGGAGGTTGATAAACCATGGCAGTACGAGGAGGGATACATGAGGTGGTACGAACATGTGTCTCACCCAAAGATTCTGCCACCTATTGATGGATCTCCTCCGAGGTCAGCAAATGAGGAGCAGATCATTGCACGCCATCAATAGCGGCACCAGGAGAGAGGCTCGCCTGATACCATTGACATGGTTGGTGGACTTGCTAGCCAGGCTGATGACTACTTGGGTCAGGAGGCGATGAGCAGCTATATCAGGCGATGCGTCATATCAGGGACATGATGACACCGATACTGTCCAGGAGGTCGAGGAGGCGGCAGCAGCAGCAGCATGATGACCAGGATCAGGATTAGGACATTTTTTTAGGACTTTTGTTAGTTTTTTTTTTACATTTGTTAGATTTTTTTGTAAATTTATGACACATTATCGTAGTTTTTTTGGTACAATTTTAACATGATTTCGGGTTTATTTTGCTTTATTTTGATTACTTCGAAACAACAATAACAACAATTCATTTATGATCCGAACTAAATCATAACTAAAAATTCACAAAATAAGCGTTACGTTTACATTACATTACATTATCCCTAAATATGTTGTATCATCATCAATGATGTTGGATTTAAATTTAATTCTTGAAAGTTTGCGGAAAACATATATATGCTCTCGTGTCTTATACTTAGTATAAAAATTTACAAGTCTTTTTGAAAACTCAAAAGAATGAAGAGAACACAACACATGTATTCTACGAAATCAGCTATATATGTTTTCACATCGAATTCCCTCATATAAGATGAGTCATGACAAAAAGGAATGCATTCCAATATATTCTTTTGAACTTAATCCTACTGCCCTGCCAACTGACAAAGTTTCAATTGACAGAGGAGCATGATCAAGTACAAAACAATATCTTAGAACTGCATTCCATTTGTCACACTCATCCTATACGAAAGAATTCGATGTGAGAACCTATATAGTTGATTATGCAGAATACATGCTGTGCTCTCTTCATTCTTTTCAGTTTCCAAAAAGACTTGCAAACATTTACATTAAGTATAAGACGCTTCAATGACAAGATTTTCCGCAAACTTTCAAAAATAAAAAAAATCCAACAAAACAACGACACAACATAATAATACCACCTAAACATCTTCATCCGGACGAATCAAACTCTTGAGAATATCTTCAGGCGACCTCAGCAACGTAACATCCATCTCGAGGGGGATCATGTTCGGCTCAGTAAATATCGAGAACATGCTCCTCACGTCGTCGTCGTTCGTTAACTCCGACCGAGTGAACAACAAATTACCGTCTGAGTCGAACGATGGACGGTGATACCAAACGTATTCCACCCTCCTCGTGTCTCCGTGGTTGATTCGTTGGTTGATTTCATGAAGTAAATCCTTCAATTCTTTTAACGTCACATCGTCGCGAACCTTGAAAAAATGTTGGTTACCACCGTTGAAGGATACATGAAAGTATACTTGAGTCATTTTTTCAGATCTACACCATAAGAAATTAAAAACAATCCAATTAAAAACTCATTCAAACATTTTATCAAACACTTGTAGTGCAAATTATACATAAATCCTAAAGCTAAAAATTACAACATAAACATGCAAAGATCTAAACAATTAAGCAACATAAGTCATTTCCATGTAAACAATCTATCATTTCTTGCCGAAAAAATCAAAAATTAAATAAAGTCTAAAACTAAAAAAAAAAAATTAAGATAATAAATGTAACATATAAGCATAAAATGACAATGAACTTGATTATGGAAACTTACTTGTTATTGGAGTGTTGGTTGATTTGAGGTTGAAAATTTTGAGATTTTTGGAAGATTTGAGAGAGTTGAGTGTTGGAAGATTTGATTTGAGATTGAAGAGATGAAGTTGAAGCTTCTGGTTGCTGAGCTTCATAAGTATTGATCGCAACGGCATTTAGCTGCCGATGGGGACGGCGGCAACTAACTGCCGCCAGATCATTCTCATCGGCAACTAACAGCCGCCGGATCATGCCCATCGGCAACAAATTGCCGCCGGGGTAAAAACGTAAAATACTGGTGTGTTTTAACTTTCTTTGGAGTGGGAAAAGCAATTTTCTTATTAGTTGACTCCCTTGCAAATGGTGCAATGTGTTTGGCCCAAAAATGTCCACAATAGGCATGGAGTAACGACAGCCCAAATTAATTATGCAACTCTATCCCCCATAAGTGTGTATGGGGGTTATAGCTGAAGATATGGAATTGATCACTTCCTCCCACCCTGAATTATAAATATTTTTTAACAACCGACCAAAAATGTTGATGACAACTATTTTAAAGACTAAAAATCAATGAAAATTTTATGGTAACTAAACAAAATTTGCAAATTTTATAAGAACGGAAAAAAATACATTTTCTTTTTTCTTTATAATATAATAATTACAATTATTTTCTTCTCTTAAATTTATTTAATTCAAAAAATTATTTTGTAATAAATGTTCTACCATACTTTTTCCTTCTCATTGAATCACTCCAATCAAAGTTCAAACACAAATAGAAAATTTGGAAAGTCTCTCTTGTATTTATTTGTAGCTTCTGGAGCATAGGTTTTAAAACTTGTCACCACTAGTACCTCAATAATATGGAAGCTACTTCCAAGCAAAGCCATGACCCTGTCAATGAATGCACCAACTTCACTCTCTTATCAAACCATCTCCTTTCAAAACTCTCATATTTCCTGTGCCTTTGTAGTATCACATTTGCAGCATCTGTTGAAGCCTTATTACTTCTTCAAAACTATGAACTAATGTTCCATTTTTTGTTCCTATGTTTTATCCTACTCTCGTTCCTTGTAAAACACTTTCTCTCAAAGCCCTCTCCTATTTATCTTATTGATTTCTCATGTCTTAAACCACCAAGCTATTGCAGGGTACCTTTCTCAACATTTCTTGAAAATGCTTCCTTGTTTGAATGTTTTGACAATGAAAGCATAGCTTTCATGAAAGAAGTCCTTCATTCTTCAGGCCAAAGTGAAGAGACTTATCTCCCTCCTTCCTTACACTACATTCCACCAAAAACTCATAATATTGAATCCATCAAAGAGGCTCACATGGTTCTTTTCCCTATCATGGATGATCTTTTTGCAAAAACCAATATTTTACCTGTCGATATAGACATACTTATCTTAAATTGCAGTGGATTTTGTCCCTCGCCTTCTTTAACAACTATTGTTGTTAACAAATATTCAATGAGAAGTGACATTAAAAGCTATAATGTCTCTGGTATGGGGTGCAGTGCTAGTGCTATTTGTATTGATTTAGCTCATAATCTTCTCCGAGTTCACAAAAACGCTAATGTTATTGTTCTAAGCACAGAGATTCTGTCAAATGGTTGGTATCCCGGTAAAGAAAGATCAAAGCTGCATCTTAACTGTCTCTTTAAAATGGGAAGTGCAGCAATTCTTCTCTCAAACAAAAAAGAAGCAAGTAAAACTGCAAAATACAAGTTAGTTAGGTCGCTTAGAACACAAAGAGCCTTTGATGACAAGGCTTATTTTGCTTGTAGAAGGGAAGAAGATTCAGATGGAAAACTTGGGGTGACACTCAATAAAGACGTACCTCAGGGAGTTGGTGAAACACTCCTTTCAAATATTTCCATTTTGGGTTCTCAAATATTGCCACTTTCAGAGAAGTTTTGGTATGTTGTTTCCGTGATAAAAGAGAGGTTTATAAAATCTGAGGGAATATATGTGCCTGATTTTAAGACTGTGATACAACATTTCATATTGCCTTGTCCAGGGAGAGGGGTGATTAGAGGGGTAGGAAAAAGGTTGAAACTTGGTGAGAGAGAGATGGAAGCAGCTTTGATGACACTACATAGGTTTGGAAACCAATCTTCTTCATCATTGTGGTATGAACTTGCTTACTTGGAAGCTAAGGAAAAAGTGAAGAAAGGTGACAACATTTGGCTACTTGGAATTGGAAGTGGGATTAAGTGTTGCAGTGTAGTTTTGAAGTGTAATAGGCCAAAACTTGGAGAGTCTAACAAGGGACCATGGTCTGATTGCATCGATCAATACCCAATATCAACTTTCAATTAATAATTCTACACTTGTTATATTGTGTTCTTATTAATGTTTTTTAGAGGTATTAATGTTGTTCTTGTGTTTAAGATTGTGTAAGAAAAATACTATTGAAAAAAACGGGTTTCTATATTTTATTATCCTAAAAGCATGTTGGTGGATCCGGCCCTAGGTATCAATAGGAAGTGTATCATACTCAACCTATATACGGCGCCGGTTGTATTTTTTTTCCGTTGTTGCTGGTTTTATGCGTCTTGTACTTTGTTGTTTCAAAAAATAAAAAGGAAGTGTATCATAATCAGCTTTGTCAAAATCATGATTATTTGGATGCTCAACCATATGAGAGTGTGCAATACCTACATCATTGTGAAAAGGATCAACGTGAGGTAGATCAAACTTTGTCAAAAAAATAGTCACCAACATCAAACTAAACACCAAATTTAACGAAGACTTCAACTCAATCTCAACGGCTATAATCTACAATCCCTAAACACTCCAGCATGTGGTTTTCACCACTAATTTAAATTACAGTGAAAAACATTTATCTTGAATCTTGATGTCTTAACTTAACTCTCGACTGTTGGATATTTGGTTGTTGGCTTCATGTTTGCTAAAATCAAATAGACAAGCAATTTGTGCTTCAGAAGCTGAAATCTCAAGGAGTATGTCTTCAGAAACTGAAATGTGCCTTCAGAAGCTAGAAACAGAATTTCAGAAGCTGGAAATGTTCATCAGAAGGCTGAATTGGTTCATCAGAAGCTGAACTGGTTCTTCAGAAGCTGACGGTACACTTCAGAAGCTGGAACAGTACTTCAGACGCACTGTTCAGAAGCTGACCTTCAGACGCACTGTTCAGACGCTGACTTTCGTTGACCTTCAGACGCACTGTTCAGACGCTGACTTTCGTTGACCTTCAAACGCATTGTTCAGACGCTGACTTTCGTTGACCTTCAGAAGGTGCATTTCAGAAGCACGTTTTATGCGTTCATTCTTGTGTCTTGGGGCTGTTTTATTTTCTCACATAATCTTTTGAAGATTTAATTGAAGAATTCTCCAAGCTGATGTTTCTAGAAGAAAGATTAATTTCGCAAGATATTTTCTGAAGATTGAATTCAATTATTTGTGAATATATTTTCAAAGAAATATTTGGAAAATATATTTCTGAAATAATAAGTGCTTCTATTTGCTTCTAAAGAATTCTAGGAATATATCTTTGAAGAAGATTTGATTCAAGAATTATGTTGCTGCTGAAGCTATAAATAGAGGACGCTGCTATTGAAGAAATTCATTCAAAACAGAAGAGAGAGTCATACTTAGAGTTTTGAGTCTGTAAGCTTAGTGCTTTGATTTATACACCACTCATCTGTTAGAGTTGGTTGTTTTGTTATTGAGTTGTATTCACTTAAAGCTTTTAAGCAAAAGTGATGTTTTTGTGTTTTTGAAGAGTGTCTTCATACTTGAATTGTTTTAAAGTTTATAATCACTGGGGCAGTGATTGCTTGAGTAGGAAGTAAGAAGGGTTCTTATATCTAGGAGTTCCTAGGTAGAAATACCACGGGTAGTGATTAAGTGAGAAGGGGCTGTGAAACATGGGCTGTTGTCATAGGGGCTGTGAAACAGGGGCTGAGTCATAGGACTTTGAATTGATACTATTTTAGTGGATTTCCTTCCTGGCTTGGTACCCTCCAGATGTAGGTGAAGTTGCACCGAACTGGGTTAACAAATCAACTGTGTTCCTTTACTTTCTGTCTTTTATATTTTTGCTTCTGAACTGCTGTTTGCATACTCTGTTTTACGGTTAAGAACCAGGTCCTGCCAGGAATTTCAATTGGCATCAGAGCAGGCACCCTGCCTGTTTTAGGGTAAGCTCCAGGGAAGATATTTTCTGGCATAATGGACTCAGAAGGAGAATTAACTTATGAAGAATTTCTTGTCTCTTTCAAAGAACTATACAAGATGTATATAAATCAGAAGAAGACTGTCAGTCAACTACATGCTGAAAGAAGTGACCATCTAGCACAAATTTCTGAGCTCAATGATAAGGTAACCCAACTGAACTCTCAACTTGAACATATGAAGAAGTAAGTCAGAATGTTGAACACTGGTACTGATATGCTTGAAGAGATTTTGGAGAGTCAGAACCAAGGGAAACCAAAAGGAATTGGGTTTGATGATAGGACCTTGAACAAACAGCAAAATCCAACTAAAAAGGTCAGTGCAGCTGTTAAAACATGTGGTCCAATGATGGATAAACCTAAGTTGGAACACCAGAACCAACCTCAAGGATCTAAGAACAAGAGGGCATCTCATCCTTGGGTATGTCATTATTGTGGTAAAAAGGGGCACATAAAGCCATTCTGTTACAAGCTGCATGGATATCCAAAGCACTTTCAACAGAGAAATTTTGAACCTGTTGTTGTCAATGTCAAGAAGGTATGGAGACCAAAATGTGAAAGTGTTGACAAGAGGGTGAATGATAGGAAAGGAAAGGTTGTTACTGCTAACAGCAGGCCTACTCCTGTTGCTAAGAAGAGTGTTGTTGTTGGACCATCTAAAGTCTGGAGCAAGGTAGTGGTCCCTGTCCCAAAGAAGAAGGCACTAATAAGAAAGGATGTGGATTCTAGTAAGTTTGAGGATAATGTTGAGCAAGATGTTCAAAACATCATGCCCTATGTTCAGTGTGCTGAGGATGATGAAGATGTTACTGATATAAAAGTCTTAGATGCCAAGCAATTTGAAAATTTGAGGGGCCAACTAGGCAAATTTGTTATGAGCTTTTTTTAAAGACTTTGTGTGTGAGTATTGTTTGTGTGATACTGCTGGTCTAAGAAGTGTCACTGAGGTTCTGTGGTATGCTGGTCTGTGATGGATAGTTATATCCTCTGTGTTTGTTTTTCCTCTGTTTGAGTGCATCTGGTCTGTATCTGCTGTTTCTTGTGTTTCTCTGCTCCTGGTGATTGCTGGTTGTTTTGTCAACATTGTTTGGCTAAAAAGGGGGAGAAATAAGTATGTGTCTGTTTCAGAAGCTGTTCAACAATTCAGGGGGAGTTGGAGTTTCTGATTGATCTGTTTCAGGGGAGTTCCTGAATGTCTGTTTCAGGGGGAGTTTCTGAATGTTTGTTTCAGGGGGAGTTCCTGAATGTATTTTTCAGGGGGAGTTCCTTAGTTGTGTTATTCCTGAGTATCTGTTCAGAGGTAGTTCAGGGGGAGTATATGTGTGAAATGTAGTGAATCATCCGCTGCTGACTTTGTTGCTACATTTGTGTTATGTTCTTCATGGTTGCGTTCTTTGTCGTGTGAAGAATTTGCTTGTTGCTATGCTCAAATTGATTTTAGCCAAAAATTTGCCAAAGGGGGAGATTGTTGGATATTTGGTTGTTGGCTTCATATTTGCTAAAATCAAATAGACAAGCAATTTGTGCTTCAGAAGCTGAAATCTCAAGGAGTATGTCTTCAGAAGCTGAAATGTGCCTTCAGAAGCTAGAAACAGAATTTCAGAAGCTAGAAATGATCATTAGAAGGCTGAATTGGTTCATCAGAAGCTGAACTGGTTCTTCAGAAGCTGGAAAAGCACTTCAGACGCACTGTTCAGAAGCTGACCTTCAGACGCACTGTTCAGACGCTGACTTTCGTTGACCTTCAGACGCACTGTTCAGACGCTGACTTTCGTTGACCTTCAGACGCACTGTTCAGACGCTGACTTTCGTTGACCTTCAGAAGGTGCATTTCAGAAGCACGTTTTCTGCGTTCATTCTTGTGTCTTGGATCTGTTTTATTTTCTCACATAATCTTTTGAAGATTTAATTGAAGAATTCTCCAAGCTGATGTTTCTAGAAGAAAGATTAATTTCGCAAGATATTTTCTGAAGATTGGATTCAATTACTTGTGAATATATTTTCAAAGAAATCTTTGGAAAATATATTTCTGAAATAATAAGTGCTTCTATTTGCTTCTAAAGAATTCTAGGAATATATCTTTGAAGAAGATTTGATTCAAGAATTATGTTGCTGCTGAAGCTATAAATAGAGGACGCTGTTATTGAAGAAATTCATTCAAAACATAAGAGAGAGTCATACTTAGAGTTTTGAGTCTGTAAGCTTAGTGCTTTGATTTATACACCACTCATCTGTTAGAGTTGGTTGTTTTGTTATTGAGTTGTATTCACTTAAAGCTTTTAAGCAAAAATGATGTTTTTGTGTTTTTGAAGAGTGTCTTCATACTTGAATTGTTTTAGAGTTTACAATCACTGGGGCAGTGATTGCTTGAGTAGGAAGTAAGAGGGGTTCTTATATCTAGGAGTTCCTAGGTAGAAATACCACGGGTAGTGATTAAGTGAGAAGGGGCTGTGAAACAGGGGCTGTTGTCATAGGGGCTGTGAAACAGGGGCTGAGTCATAGGACTTCGAATTGATACTGTCATACCCCATTTTTGACCCGTTTTTATTCTGTTTTTTCCTGTCTTTTAAGCCAGAAATTTTCGTCGTTTCAGACGAAATTTCGGCAGGGAGGTATTTTAAAATACCTCATTTTTTTGTTCCGAAGGCGACCGTTTTATTTATTTTTTATTTATTTATTTTTTATTTTTTATTTTTTATTTTTTTTTTGTTATTTCCTTTTATTATTATTATTTTTTTTGTTATTTACTTCTTTTTTTAATTTCTTTTATTATTATTAATTTTTTTTCTTTTTATTTTAGTTTTTGTTATTTTATTATTTTTGTTATTTTACTGCTTTATTTCCCTTTACTTTTTCAGTCATTTTAGGATCCAGTTTCAGTCCAGGGGCAATTTTGTCCAGATTTTTCATCAAACCCTAGTTTTTGGTCCTTTAAATAGTGCAGTTAATGCACAGTGTTCGAGAACAACAACAGTGAGCAAACAGTGAAAATTCGGCCACCACCAAAAGTGACCAAAACCCTAATTTTCCAACAAACAGAGAACCCAAATCCGAACCACACATAGCCACAACATGCGGCCACCAATAAACCAAATCTAGCAAGAACAGTGATGAAAACTGAATCCAACCACAACAAATAAAAGAACCGAAACCCAAAAATCAATCCAAAGCCTCAAAAATCCGAACCACAACCAAGACCAACAAACACGAAATCATCACAAGTTCGAATAAAAAACCCATTACAAGCCGCGTCCAACCCACCACCACCACCACACAACTCACGACCTCCATACAACCAAGAACATACGACCCAAACCGAACCAAAACGGCAATTTTAAAACCAAAATCCGAATCAAAATAGAAGAGAAAAGAGGTAGTTTGTTTTTTTAAAATGTAGATCTAGACCGTTTTAAATTTTTTTTGAGAAATCCAATTTCAGATTCAAAGAGAGAAAGAAAAAGGATTTTAGAAAGTAGAAAAAGTTTTTAAAAAGAGGTTGTTTTTCAACTCCGGCGCGGTGGCGCCGCCGGCAACCACCGCGCCGGAGATCCTTCCGGCCGGGCTAATGCTAGAGAGAAGGGAGAGCTGATTTTCTAGAGTGAGAGATGAAGAGAGAGAGGAAAGAAAGAAAATGGGAGATTTTTTTTTCCAGATTTTTGAATATATAGCTTGATCCATCTGAGCCCAGCAGCATCAGCAGTGCGCGGCCCATTTTCTTTTTTTCTCTCCTCTACTATTTTGCTCTCTGCACCTCCTTTCTCCCTCCTGCACCCCTTTCTTCTTTTATTTCTTTTTTTGCTTTCTTCTTTATTTCTTTTTTTTCTTGCATTTATATTTTATTTATTTTATGCATTTTATTTTACTGCCTTTAAATTTCAGTATATCATGCATTTTTTATTTTATTTTATTTATTTACCTTATGCATCATATTTACTTTTATGCCTTGCATTTTTATTTTATGCATTATATTTAATTTTATGCTTTGCATTTTTATTTTCTTTATTTATTTTTCAGCACCATATTTAATTTTCTGTCACGCATTTTATTTTCCAGCTCCATATTTATTTTTGTCTTGCATTTTTATTTTATTTTTTTATTTTATGTACCATATTTATTTTTTATGTCTTGCATCTCTTGCACTTTTATTCTTTTATTTATTTATGCAACATATTTATTTTATGTCCAACATTTCATGCATTTTTATTTTCTTTTTTTATTTTATGTAGCATGTTTACTTAATGTAAAGTCCATTTCATGCATTTTTATTTTTATTTATTTTTGTTTATTTTGCATATTTATTTATTCACGCACATGCAATTTATTTTTCTTTATCTATTGCTTTATTATTTTTACTTTATTATTGATACTTAGAATGTATTTAGGAACAATGTAAATATAAATGAGAATATTGCACCGACACACACATTTATTTATTCCGCTTTATGTCGAAAAACGATAAAAGTAACGAACGTATCCGAGGAAAAGGGGATCTCACTTTGATTCAACGCCTTTGTGAGAAAACCCGTGCGCTTAGTTTTTTTTTTTTCGACTACCACTTAGTTTTTTTTGTTAATTAACTTAATCAAAAATCAAAAACATTTCAAATAACAAAAAGCCAAAAAAAAAATTTTCTCAATCAAGTTTCATTTTCAAGTCAATTAATTCCTACATTTTCTTCAAAAACAATTTCAATCAATTTTTAATTATTTCAAACTTTTTTCAATTTAAAATCAATCAAACTCACACCTTATCCTTCTATGCCATTTCGGCCTCTTATCTTTCTCAAAAATATTTTCAAACTTTAAAATCAATCATAACAAATCACTAAGCTTTTTTTCCCCGAACTACATCGGTTTTGATCCCATTTGGGTATGTAGGCAAAGGACTTTGTCCTTCCAAACCAACTAAACAAAAATCAATAAAAAAAACAAAAACATTTTCTTTTCTTTTAAACTCATCACTTTAAACTTTTCTCACACTTAAGCATTTATTTACAAACAAATAATCAATTTAGCATAAAGATAAATAAAAAACAAGAGGTTCCTATAGAGTACTATAGACGTTTAGGGTGCTAACACCTTCCCTTTGCGTAACCAACCCCCGGACCTTGATCTCTAAAAAAATATAGGGTTTTTTCGAACTTTCTCCCTTTTCCTCGGAAAAATAAAAGATCGGTGGTGAAATTAATTTTGTGAGTCAATGCTAATTAATAGCTTGATATCCTAAAATCACCGCGACAGAAAAATGGCGACTTCACTGGGGACGTTGTCCTAAGTGGGTTAAACCTATCTTGTTTTTCTTTAGCTTTATGCCTTATTATTACTTGTAACTGTAAATACATGCTTAAGTGTTTATCTTTTTACGTGAGTGGTGAGATAAGTCCTACACCCGGACTTGAGGGAAACATAAGATAGGATGGTGGTATAATCAAAGTGTCTTTCCGAGAGTAAATTTCGGATGTGGCACATGTGATAACCCCGCTCAACGGAGGAATCTTGGAAGTATTATTATGTCAGCATGAGTAGTCATGTCCGACATTATTATTTTCAAGTGACCTATGAAGTTGAGGACCTTTAGTTACCTTTAACCCATCTTGGCCTTTTAGGACGTAGTGCGGTGGCTAACCAAGAGTAATCTTGAATTAGTTGATACGCGATACTACACTCAAACGAGACTTTCTTACAAATATTATTGGATCGGGAGTCAATCTCGTAACCCGACGATATTTGGAAGGGGTTGAGGACTTTGGGAACTTGGTAGAACCCGTGATACAGGTACATGTGAAACCATAGTCCTTACCAAATGGCGTGTTTACCCTTGACTCCAACAGTATGGACCTAAACTCCCCATGTTTTCTCCGCTCTTTAGCATAATCATGCATACATGCATCCATGCATAAACTCTTTTCTTTTTCATCCAAAACATCGAAGGACTTAAACAAACTTTTTGTAAACATTGTAGATATGGACATTCCACGAAGAAGCACTAAGAAGTATCTTTTCAAGAAACCAGACTTGTCAAAATTAAGGGAGCTAGGATCTTTGGTAAGTGATCCTACGAATTTTCAAGCTCATCATGGGAGGTTGCTTAGTATCCTGAGAGTAAATGTTGAGGAGGGATGCTTAGAGACTTTGGTTCAGTTCTATGACCCACTCTACCATTGCTTCACCTTTCCTGATTATCAGCTTGTTCCCACGCTTGAAGAGTACTCCTACCTAGTCGGTTTACCTGTGCCAGACAAGATACCATTCCACGGTCTTGAACCTACCCCTAAACCCTCCGACATCGCAGCCGCTCTCCATCTTGAAACCTCCCTCATCCGAGCAAACCTTACCACTAAAGGAGGCCTCCAAGGTCTTCCCACCCGTTTCCTCTACCAACAAGCCTCCATATTCGCTGAAGCAGCTAGCACTTATGCCTTTCATTCCACCCTAGCCCTCCTTATATATGGCCTTGTACTCTTCCCAAATATTGACAACTTCATCGATATCCATGCCATCAAAATCTTCCTCTCCAAGAACCCTGTACCCACACTACTAGCTGATACTTACCACTCCATCCATGACCATACCCTAGCCGGCCGTGGAACCATTCTTTGCTGCGCACCACTGCTTTACAAATGGTTTATCTCCCACCTACCTCAAACTCATACTTTCAAAGCTAACCTTGAAGATCTTCCTTGGTCCCAAAGAATCATGGCCCTCCATCCCTCAGATATAGTTTGGTATCAGGCAGCCTGTGACGTGGGGGAAATCATTGTCAGTTGTGGTGAATACCCCAACGTACCTCTTCTTGGTATGCGTGGCGGGATTAGCTACAACCCTCTTCTAGCCCGTCGACAGTTTGGGTACCCGATGAGAACAAAACCAAACAATCTTGCCTTGACTAGTGAGTTCTATCTTTATCATGAAGACCACACAAACAGGAGAGAGAGATTTGCACGAGCTTGGAGCGCCATCCGCAGGCCTAACCGAAGTCAGCTAGGGAAGAAGTTTGATTATATGCATGAATCCTATACTCAGTGGGTCATTGATAGGACCATGAGTTTTGGCCTACCCTATCACCTACCTAGATACTTATCCTCCACCATCCCACCATCATCCTTGCCTATCCCTTTTGACACCAAGGAGGAGTTTCAGGAGCAGCTAACCAAAGAAAAGCAAGAGAAGGAAACCTGGAAGAGGAGATACCAGGAACTCGAGCTCGAGCATGAGACCTTGAAGGGGAAGCTTGCCCAGCAGAGCCATGAGCTTTTCGTCCAGAACCAGAAGATAATTGAGAAAGATGACTTGCTTCGTCGGAAGGATGCTTTGCTCCGCCAAGACGCTAGGAGGAAGAGGAGGTTTATGGATTCGATCTCTAGTGCACATTCAGATTCCGAGGATCCATCTGCTCCGGGAGTTTGAGTTTGAAGTCCTTAGGACCTTATGCTTAGATTTTAGCTTCCAAAATCGCTTGACTTGTAAACACAAAAAAAAACTCTTTGTAATATTTCAATGCTTTAGTGAAGCGTTCAGTTTATGACGTTTACAATTACTCTAACAAGTCCTTCGATAATAATTTGTTCTTTTCCTTTTTTTTAAGGCATAATCATGCATCATCCTGCATTCATAGTTTCCAAATCGAGTCTCATACTTTGTTCATCAATAAAAGGTTAATCAGCCGCTGTTGAAGAAAGTGGCCCGACGAATTCTTCGCAAGTCTACTCGCGTTTACAATACTCGAGCTAATCAGAGGAAGAAGATGGATCTTGTCGAGCAGGAAAATCAGAACCTTCGGGAAGAGGTCGCCAGTCTGCGAGAGGGGATGGACAGATTAACAGAAATGATGAGTTCCCTTTTGGCTGCTCAGGGTTCTCAGTCCGCTGCTGCTGCTGTAGAACAACTGTTTGTAAGCACCACTCCACTCTCCACTGCAGTTTCCCAACAACTGTTTATGCCTCCGGGCTGTTCATGGGGAATGCCTCCCCCGGTTAGTGAAAGTCTCCAACCTGCTGTAACAGAAGTTCTGCCTCCCTTCGTTCAACAATCAACACCGGTTCCTCAACCCGACCTGCCTTTTCCCCAAGCTGCGATGACCTATTCCGCGCCTCTAGTACACACAGTTCAGGATCAGGGACCTATTTTTCATACTGAAAGTGTCGCAGCTTTCGACAGGGTGGACGATCTGCAGGATAAGTATAATGAGATGCAAAGGGAAATGAAAGCTCTTCGAGGAAAAGAGTTGTTCGGCTCGAATGCTCATGAGCTTTGTCTAGTTCCCAATGTGGTAGTCCCGCATAAATTCAAAGTCCCAGATTTTGAGAAGTACAAAGGAAATTCTTGTCCCAGGGCACATTTGGTGATGTATGCGAGGAAGATGTCCACGCAGACAGACAACGACAAGCTTCTGATCCATTACTTCCAGGACAGTTTGACCGGCGCTGCTATGAGATGGTACATGGATTTGGATGGTGCTGATATCCGTACTTTCAATGACCTTGCAAATGCCTTTATACAACAATATAAGTACAATTCTTATCTGGCCCCGGATAAAGATGAGCTCAGGGCAATGACTCAGAAGGAGAAGGAGTCATTCAAAGAATATGCACAGAGATGGAGAGAGTTGGCTGCGCAGATTCGCCCTCCATTAGAAGAAAAAGAATTGACCAAGCTGTTCCTTAACACACTTAGTCCTTTCTACTATGAGAAAATGGTTGCAAGCGCTCCCAATGACTTCACAGAGATGGTAGGAATGGGGATGAGAATCGAGGAAGGTGTCCGAGAAGGACGGTTAGTGAAGGAAATTGCCCCTGTTAACAATGCTAAGAGGTTCGGAAGTGGCTATCCGAGAAAGAAAGAGCAAGAGGTAGGTATGGTCGCCTACGGAGGACCCCAGTTGCAGTACCCAACTTACCCACACATTGCCAATGTTTCACCACCCGTAACACAAAATTTCCAAATACCTCAAAGACCACCCTCCCATTACCCACAAAATTACCCACAAAATTTCCAACAGCCTCGCCCACAATCATCATACCCTCAACAACAACAAAATCGCCCACAAACCCCTCAACAACCATATCACCAACAAAACCGCCAAAGAACAACATTTGACCCAATCCCGATGAAGTATGCTGACTTGCTCCCTGCATTACTCACAAAAAACCTTGTCCAGGTCAGGGCACCACCCCGTACACCAGACATTCTACCTCCTTGGTACCGGCATGACTTGACTTGCGCCTTTCACCAAGGAGCACCTGGGCACGATGTTGAGCATTGCCTTGCTCTTAAAACCGAGGTCCAAAGGCTAATCCGGGCGAAACTTCTGACCTTCAAAGATTCCGACCCAAGTCCCAATGTCCAGGCCAATCCCTTACCTAACCATGGGTCCTCTGTTAATATGGTCGAAGATGGCCAAGAAGGTTGCTCTATTTTCAATGTTCAAGACATCAGGACACCTCTGGTCCCGATGCACACAAGAATGTGTAAAGCAGGTATGTTCGAACATGATCATATGAAGTGTAAGGTTTGCTCTCTGGATACCCGAGGATGTGTGCAAGTACAGGATGACATCCAAGGCTTGTTGGACCGCCAGGAGTTGTCTGTGACGAGAAAAAGTGAGAATGTTTGTGTGATAACGCCCGAATTCCACATCCCAGAACATTTAGAATTAACCCTTGGTAATCAAGAGAATGCTGCTGTTACTCCCTTGGTGATCTGTCTACCGGGAGCCTTACCGCACGCATCATTGAAGGCGGTGCCATACAGGTACAATGCAACTATCCTGGGCGATGGACAAGAATCCCCTATACCTCCTCTGTCATCTGTTAGCAACATTGCAGACAGTAGCAAAGTATTGAGAAGTGGGCGCATTCTTCCGACCATAGTGCAAGAGAAGGTCAACACTCCAGTCATTGATCCAGTGCCAGCTAGCGGAGGTGGATGTTCAGAATCAGATGAAGTGCTGAAATTAATAAAGAAAAGTGATTACAAGATCATCGACCAACTGTTGCAGACACCTTCAAAAATCTCAATATTATCCTTGTTATTGCATTCTGATGCTCACAGAGAGGCATTGATGAAAGTGCTAAGCCAAGCCTATGTTGACCATGACGTGACTACTAGCCAGTTTGGAGGGATAGTTGGCAACATAACCGCTTGCAACAACCTGGGATTTAGTGATGAAGAGCTCCCAGAAGCTGGAAGAGATCATAACCTAGCCTTGCATATCTCTATTAACTGCGGGACGGACGCTCTGTCTAATGTGTTGGTGGACACCGGGTCGTCTTTGAATGTGATGGCAAAAACTACACTCGATAAATTGTCATACCAAGGTGCACCTTTGAGGTACAGTGGGGTTATTGTGAAGGCGTTTGACGGATCAAGAAAGTCGGTGATGGGGGAGATAGTATTGCCTATTACTATTGGGCCCCAGGTTTTCCAGATACCTTTCCAAGTCATGGACATTCAAGCCTCTTACAGTTGCTTGTTGGGAAGACCTTGGATTCATGAAGCAGGGGCAGTCACATCCACGCTCCACCAAAAGTTGAAGTTTGTGCGGAATGGGAAGCTGATCACTGTGAACGGTGAAGAAGCGTTGCTAGTAAGCCATTTGTCGGCTTTTTCTTTCATCAGCGCAGATGAGATAGATGGAACGTCCTTCCAAGGACTTTCTATAGAAGGCGAAAGCTCAGGCAAGGAATCCATGGCATCTTTGAGAGATGCGCAGAAGGTTCTAAAGGAAGGAACTGCAGGAAGATGGGGAAAACTAGTACAGATACCCAAGAACAAGAACCGAGAAGGTTTAGGTTTTGCGTCATCAACAAGTGTCCTTGAGGCCAACATTGGTTTGGAGCCCACCAATGTCACGTTCAATAGCGCTGGGTTTATTCAAGCCCCGCCAGAAACCAATGCTAACAAGGAGGATGATCCGAAGGAGGTGGCACCTGTGTTTGTGACGCCAGGAAGCTCTGCCCACAACTGGAATGCTGTTGACGTGCCTCTTGCCATCCATGTGTCTAAGTAATGTGTTTGTTTGATTTACTTTCTTTCCAAAAATCCTTTCGTCTCGCCCAAGACGAAAGTGAAGTCATGTAGGGCTCAACTTTGATTTTAAGTTATCGCTATCAATGAAAAATCGTCGTTTTCTTCCACGACGTTTATTTTTATTTTACTGCCTTTTTCTGAAAAAATGGTAACACAAAAAAAAAACCAAAAAAAAAACATTTTATTTTATTTTCGATCGATTTCAAAAAGTCTGCATCTTTCACTTATTTGCTAAAAAATCAATCATCAATCATATGCAGACTAAACATCAATAAGCCCGTTGAACACCGTGACCCTATGCTTCCTCCCAATTTTGAGTCTCCCGTTTATGAAGCTGAAGAGGAGGAGGATGAAGAAGTTCCTGACGAGATTAGACGTTTATTAGAACAAGAGAGAAGGGTCATTCAGCCTCACGAGGAAGCAGTGGAGGTTATTAACTTGGGTTCTGAGGAGGACAAGAAGGAAGTCAAGATTGGGGCATTGTTGGATGCGTCTGTCAAAGAAAGAATGGTTGAGCTTCTCAAAGAATATGTAGATATCTTTGCATGGTCGTATCAAGATATGCCAGGGTTGGACCCTGAGATCGTGGAACATCGTTTACCTTTGAAGCCTGAATGTCCTCCAATCAAGCAGAAGCTGAGAAGAACTCGCCCTGATATGGCCCTCAAGATCAAGGAGGAAGTGCAAAAGCAGATTAATGCAGGTTTCCTTATTACATCAGAATATCCTCAGTGGTTGGCCAACATAGTGCCCGTTCCCAAAAAAGATGGAAAGGTCAGGATGTGTGTCGATTATAGAGATCTGAACAAGGCTAGTCCAAAGGATGATTTCCCGCTACCCCACATCGATGTATTGGTTGACAGCACTGCTAAGTCCAAAGTTTTCTCCTTCATGGACGGTTTCTCCGGGTACAATCAGATCAAAATGGCAGTGGAAGACAGAGAAAAGACGTCTTTTATTACGCCTTGGGGTACTTTCTGTTATCAAGTGATGCCTTTTGGGTTGACGAATGCGGGTGCTACCTACCAAAGAGGCATGACCACTCTCTTCCATGACATGATGCACAAAGAAATTGAAGTTTACGTCGATGACATGATTGTCAAATCAGGTACTGAAGAGGAGCATGTTGAGTATTTGTTGAAGATGTTCCAACGCTTGAGAAAGTATCGGCTTCGCCTGAATCCTAACAAGTGTACATTTGGTGTGAGATCTGGAAAACTCCTAGGTTTCATCGTCAGTCAGAAAGGTATTGAAGTAGATCCCGACAAAGTCAAAGCCATCAGAGAAATGCCTGCTCCACAAACCGAGAAACAAGTGAGAGGATTTCTAGGACGTTTGAACTATATCTCCAGATTCATATCTCATATGACAGCCACATGTGGACCTATCTTCAAATTGCTTCGCAAGGACCAAGAGATAGTGTGGACAGAAGACTGCCAGAAGGCCTTCGACAGCATCAAGAATTACTTGCTAGAACCTCCAATTCTTATCCCTCCAGTTGAAGGAAGACCTCTGATTATGTACTTGACGGTGTTGGAAGACTCCATGGGTTGTGTACTCGGGCAGCAGGATGAGACCGGTAGGAAGGAGCATGCTATTTACTACCTGAGCAAGAAATTTACAGATTGTGAGTCTCGATACTCCCTACTTGAGAAGACCTGTTGCGCACTAGCTTGGGCCGCCAAGCGTCTTCGTCATTACATGCTTAATCATACCACTTGGTTGATATCCAAGATGGATCCAATCAAGTACATCTTTGAGAAGCTCGCTTTAACAGGGAGAATTGCTCGTTGGCAAATGTTGTTGTCAGAATATAACATTGAATACCGCACTCAGAAGGCCATCAAAGCCAGCATCATTGTCGACCATTTGGCTCATCAACCGATTGAGGATTATCAATCCATCAAGTTTGACTTTCCTGATGAAGAGATTATGTACTTGAAGATGAAGGATTGCGATGAACCATTGCTTGGGGAAGGTCCAGATCCCGAGTCTAGATGGGGTTTGATTTTTGATGGAGCAGTGAATGTCTTTGGCAACGGAATTGGGGCAGTTATTATCACTCCTGAAGGTAATCATCTCCCTTTCGCTGCAAGGTTACAGTTTGATTGCACCAACAATATGGCAGAGTATGAAGCATGTATCCTGGGTATTGAAGAAGCCATCGACTTGAGAATCAAGAACCTTGATATCTACGGGGATTCAGCACTTGTAATCAACCAAATCAAAGGAGAATGGGAAACTCGCCACCCCGGCTTGGTTCCTTACAAAGACTATGCAAGGCGTTTGTTAACTTTCTTCAACAAGGTGGAGCTTCACCACATCCCTCGTGATGAGAACCAGATGGCAGATGCGTTAGCAACTTTATCCTCCATGTATGAAGTGAGTCACCGGAACAATTTGCCAACAATCAGAATTCAGCGCCTCGAGAGACCCGCTCATGTGTTCGCAGTCGAAGAAGTTGTGGATGACAAGCCATGGTTCCATGATATCAAGTGTTTCCTCCAGAGTCAGGAATATCCACCCGGAGCATCCAACAAAGACAAGAGAACATTAAGAAGATTGTCTGGTAACTTCTTTTTGAACGGTGATGTTTTATACAAAAGGAACTTCGACATGGTACTACTCAGGTGCGTAGACCAGCAAGAAGCAGAACTTTTGATGCATGCGATTCATGAAGGCTCCTTTGGAACTCACTCCAATGGGCATGCAATGGCTAGGAAGTTGTTGAGAGCAGGTTATTACTGGATGACAATGGAGACAGATTGTTGCAAGCATGCCAGGAAGTGCCACAAATGCCAGATTTATGCTGACAGAATTCATGTACCACCAACTGCTCTGAATGTTCTTTCGTCTCCTTGGCCCTTCTCCATGTGGGGCATCGACATGATTGGCAGGATTGAACCCAAAGCTTCAAATGGGCATCGTTTCATTCTAGTGGCGATTGATTACTTCACCAAGTGGGTCGAAGCTGCATCGTACGCCAATGTGACCAAGCAAGTGGTGGTCCGTTTTATCAAGAATCATATCATTTGCCGCTACGGTGTGCCTAATAGAATCATCACAGACAATGGGACTAATCTGAACAACAAGATGATGAAAGAGTTGTGCGAAGAGTTCAAGATTGAACATCATAATTCATCTCCTTACAGGCCTCAAATGAATGGCGCAGTCGAAGCTGCAAACAAGAACATCAAGAAGATAGTGCAGAAGATGGTAGTCACCTACAAGGACTGGCATGAAATGTTACCGTATGCTTTGCACGGGTATCGTACCTCCGTACGCACTTCAACAGGGGCAACCCCTTTCTCTTTGGTATATGGCATGGAAGCAGTTCTTCCCGTAGAGGTCGAGATCCCATCAATGAGAGTCCTGATGGAAGCTGAGTTATCCGAGGCTGAATGGTGTCGAAGCAGATATGATCAGTTGAATTTAATCGAAGAAAAACGCATGGCGGCCTTGTGCCATGGTCAGCTATATCAACAGAGGATGAAGCAAGCTTTTGACAAGAAAGTTCGTCCTCGTGAATTCAAAGAAGGAGATCTTGTGCTCAAAAGGGTCTTATCATTTCAGCCCGACTCCAGGGGCAAGTGGACTCCTAACTACGAAGGCCCGTATGTTGTCAAGAGAGTTTTCTCCGGTGGTGCAATGATTCTCACAACCATGGATGGTGATGAGCTTCCCCGTCCTGTAAACACCGATGCAGTCAAGAAATACTTTGTCTAAAAAAAATAAAAAGAACAGCTCGGTAAGTCGAAAACCCGAGAGGGCGGCTTAGGCAAAAATGAGCGTCTCGGTGGGCTGAAAACCCGAAAGGGCAGTCCAGGCAAAAATTAGAGACATAAAACAGAAAAAACAGTCATCCTGATAGGTCGAAAACCCGAAAGGGCGATCTATGCAAAAATTAAGGAACAAAAGACAAAGTAACTGCATCAGGGTTAGCCATGACTCACTCGGGGCACATTAGCTGTCAAAGAAACTCTGAATCTGAAGCATCTAAACGGTGGAATTCAAAGTGGGTAGGGAGAATCACGGTTATTGTGTTCAATGTACCTTCCCCTTATATTACCATTTTTTTCAAACTTTGTGAGATCCGTGGAGCCACGCCATTGGCGGGCCACCACTCTGTTAAATAAATTTGAGCTTGTGCCTCTTGTTTGGAAGTCTCATTTATTCTATTTTTCAAAAATTCTTCTATTATTGATAGCAATACTTGAAAGTAAAGTTTTTTTTTTTAAAAATAATAAAATCTTCTTCATGCCTTTTGAAAAGTGTAGACAAACAATTGCATTTTCTTCGTACTCATGAATAAGTAAGGTGTATACCAACATCCATTTCAGGAACGAGCAAACTCCGCAGATTTAACTTGGTCAAATACAAAAAGATATAGAAAAAAATCAAAAAGAAAAAAGAAAAAGAAAGAGCTCGGTAAGTCGAAAACCCGAAAGGGCGGCTTAGGCAAAAATGAGCGTCCCGGTGGATCGAAAACCTGAAAAGGCGGTCCAGGCAAAAATTAGGGACATACAAAAGAACATATTCCCGGTGGGCTGAAAACCCGAAAGGGCAGTCCAGGCAAAATTAGGGATTCAAAAAAACAAAACAAAAATAAGCATGACCACAGAAGCACCAGTTCTTCTACCATGGTTTTGGATTGACACGCTCTCCCCAAGAAGTGTTTACTCCTCATCAGTTATTGCCTATGCCGGGCTTCACCCCATCACTGTTTTGATACGCCCCCAGTGGCATCATCCCCATTGAAGATTGCCGAGTGTTTGTGATGCGACGTCGGGTCATTTTCCCTCTTATCGATCCAATCTTGTCTCATCAAGTTTATCAGTTAAACAATCATACAAGTCAATCCTTCATACAATCATACAAGTCAATCCTCCATACAGTCATACAAGTCGTGTCATGCATTCATACATTCATGCATATATGCGTTCATGCATATACAACATAAAGACAATACCATTCATACATGGTTGCATTAACCACCACGAGTCTTGCCTCGATTATCTTTTCCATATCACTCAATCATGAATAATTTATAACCCTTTCTTTCCCCAAGTGTCATCCCCAGTGTGTCTGGTCCTGAGATGTCACCCTCTTTTCGCTAAGTGGAAGTTCTTTAAAGAACAGCTTGCATCTTCTTATCTTTTCATCCTGTCGTCAGTGGCAAGTTCGGCCTCATCCGGACAGCTGACATTTTATCTTTTCATCCTGTCGTCAGTGGCAAGTTCGGCCTCATCCGGACAGCTGACATTTTATCTTTTCGTCCTGTCGTCAGTGGCAAGTTCGGCCTCATCCGGACAGCTGACATTTTATCTTTTCGTCCTGTCGTCAGTGGCAAGTTCGACCTCATCCGGACAGCTGACATTTTATCTTTTCGTCCTGTCGTCAGTGGCAAGTTCGGCCTCATCCGAACAGCTGACATTTTATCTTTTCATCCTGTCGTCAGTGGCAAGTTCGGCCTCATCCGGACGGCTGACATTTTATCTTTTCATCCTGTCGTCAGTGGCAAGTTCGGCCTCATCCGGACAGCTGACATTTTATCTTTTCATCCTGTCGTCGGTGGCAAGTTCGGCAACAACCCGAACAGCTGACATTTATCCTTTTATCATGTCGTCAGCGGCAAGTTCGGCAACAACCCGAACAGCTGGCATTTACCTCTGTTTCTTGTTGTCAGTGGCAAGTTCGGCAACAACCCGAACAGCTGACATTTATCCTTCTATCATGTCGTCAGTGGCAAGTTCGGCAACAACCCGAACAACTGGCATTTACCTTTTATCATGTCTTCAGTGGCAAGTTCGGCAACAACCCGAACAGCTGGCATTTACCTTTTTATCCTGTCGTCAGTGGCAAGTTCGGCAACAACCCGAACAGCTGACATTTACCTTTTTATCTTGTCGTCAGTGGTAAGTTTGGCAACAACCCAAACAGCTGACATGTATCCCCAGGGAAACCATGCTATCCCCAGTGGAGTCGGACCCCGTTTCTTTTAACAGACTCGGGTATCCTTTTGTTTTGTTATCCCCAGTCGAGCCATCCTCGTCGTCTTGCATTCATACTTGCATCGCGAGCACTCACGATATTACATGCACAACATCACGTGCATAGCATCACATGCATAGCATTGCTTTCATAGCATTTTGCAGTCGAAATTGGTCAAAAATGGTGTACTCTGTATTTAAGTCTCTTCGACCCGTCGATTTAAAATTTCACTTTTAAATCTCCGTAACGAAGAAACTTAAATAGGGGCATCTGTCATACCCCATTTTTGACCCGTTTTTATTCTGTTTTTTCCTGTCTTTTAAGCCAGAAATTTTCGTCGTTTCAGACGAAATTTCGGCAGGGAGGTATTTTAAATTACCTCATTTTTTTGTTCCGAAGGCGACCGTTTTATTATTATTATTTTTTTTTTGTTATTTCCTTTTATTATTATTATTTTTTTTGTTATTTACTTCTTTTTTTAATTTCTTTTATTATTATTAATTTTTTTTCTTTTTATTTTCGTTTTTGTTATTTTATTATTTTTGTTATTTTACTGCTTTATTTCCCTTTACTTTTTCAGTCATTTTAGGATCCAGTTTCAGTCCAGGGGCAATTTTGTCCAGATTTTTCATCAAACCCTAGTTTTTGGTCCTTTAAATAGTGCAGTTAATGCACAGTGTTCGAGAACAACAACAGTGAGCAAACAGTGAAAATTCGGCCACCACCAAAAGTGACCAAAACCCTAATTTTCCAACAAACAGAGAACCCAAATCCGAACCACACATAGCCACAACATGCGGCCACCAATAAACCAAATCCAGCAAGAACAGTGATGAAAACTGAATCCAACCACAACAAATAAAAGAACCGAAACCCAAAAATCAATCCAAAGCCTCAAAAATCCGAACCACAACCAAGACCAACAAACACGAAATCATCACAAGTTCGAATAAAAAACCCATTACAAGCCGCGTCCAACCCACCACCACCACACAACTCACGACCTCCATACAACCAAGAACATACGACCCAAACCGAACCAAAACGGCAATTTTAAAACCAAAATCCGAATATAAATAGAAGAGAAAAGAGGTAGTTTGTTTTTTTAAAATGTAGATCTAGACCGTTTTAAATTTTTTTTGAGAAATCCAATTTCAGATTCAAAGAGAGAAAGAAAAAGGATTTTAGAAAGTAGAAAAAGTTTTTAAAAAGAGGTTGTTTTTCAACTCCGGCGCGGTGGCGCCGCCGGCAACCACCGCGCCGGAGATCCTTCCCGCCGGGTTAATGCTAGAGAGAAGGGAGAGCTGATTTTCTAGAGTGAGAGATGAAGAGAGAGAGGAAAGAAAGAAAATGGGAGATTTTTTTTCAGATTTTTGAATATATAGCTTGATCCATCTGAGCCCAGCAGCATCAGCAGTGCGCGACCCATTTTCTTTTTTTCTCTCCTCTACTATTTTGCTCTCAACACCTCCTTTCTCCCTCCTGCACCCCTTTCTTCTTTTATTTCTTTTTTTGCTTTCTTCTTTATTTCTTTTTTTTTCTTGCATTTATATTTTATTTATTTTATGCATTTTATTTTACTGCCTTTAAATTTCAGTATATCATGCATTTTTTATTTTATTTTATTTTCTTTTATTTATTTACCTTATGCATCATATTTACTTTTATGCCTTGCATTTTTATTTTATGCATTATATTTAATTTTATGCTTTGCATTTTTATTTTCTTTATTTATTTTTCAGCACCATATTTAATTTTCTGTCACGCATTTTATTTTCCAGCTCCATATTTATTTTTGTCTTGCATATTTATTTTATTTTTTTATTTTATGTACCATATTTATTTTTTATGTCTTGCATCTCTTGCACTTTTATTCTTTTATTTATTTATGCAACATATTTATTTTATGTCCAACTTTTCATGCATTTTTATTTTCTTTTTTTATTTTATGTAGCATGTTTACTTAATGTAAAGTCCATTTCATGCATTTTTATTTTTATTTATTTTTGTTTATTTTGCATATTTATTTATTCACGCACTTGCAATTTATTTTTCTTTATCTATTGCTTTATTATTTTTACTTTATTATTGATACTTAGAATGTATTTAGGAACAATGTAAATATAAATGAGAATATTGCACCGACACACACATTTATTTATTCCGCTTTATGTCGAAAAACGATAAAAGTAACGAACGTATCCGAGGAAAAGGGGATCTCACTTTGATTCAACGTCTTTGTGAGAAAACCCGTGCGCTTAGTTTTTTTTTTTTTTTCGACTACCACTTAGTTTTTTTTGTTAATTAACTTAATCAAAAATCAAAAACATTTCAAATAACAAAAAGCCAAAAAAAAAACTTTTCTCAATCAAGTTTCATTTTCAAGTCAATTAATTCCTACATTTTCTTCAAAAACAATTTCAATCAATTTTTAATTATTTCAAACTTTTTTCAATTTAAAATCAATCAAACTCACACCTTATCCTTCTATGCCATTTCGGCCTCTTATCTTTCTCAAAAATATTTTCAAACTTTAAAATCAATCATAACAAATCACTAAGCTTTTTTTCCCCGAACTACATCGGTTTTGATCCCATTTGGGTATGTAGGCAAAGGACTTTGTCCTTCCAAACCAACTAAACAAAAATCAATAAAAAAAACAAAAACATTTTCTTTTCTTTTAAACTCATCACTTTAAACTTTTCTCACACTTAAGCATTTATTTACAAACAAATAATCAATTTAGCATAAAGATAAATAAAAAACAAGAGGTTCCTATAGAGTACTATAGACGTTTAGGGTGCTAACACCTTCCCTTTGCGTAACCAACCCCCGGACCTTGATCTCTAAAAAAATATAGGGTTTTTTCGAACTTTCTCCCTTTTCCTCGGAAAAATAAAAGATCGGTGGTGAAATTAATTTTGTGAGTCAATGCTAATTAATAGCTTGATATCCTAAAATCACCGCGACAGATACTATTTTAGTGGATTTCCTTCCTGGCTTGGTAGCCTCCAGATGTAGGTGAAGTTGCACCGAACTGGGTTAACAAATCAACTGTGTTCCTTTACTTCCTGTTTTTTATATTTTTGCTTCTGAACTGCTGTTTGTATACTCTGTTTTACGGTTCAGAACCAGGTTCTGCCAGTAATTTCATCGACCATCACCATGACAAAAAATTAGTGGACCTAAATTGATACTTAGCTTCATGCACCCTGGACACCTAATGTATTTGATTCCGGTTCAGTGAAACTGAAAGGGATTGAATATTCCATTTGAGTGTCTAAGTAAATTTGGTGTTGTTCATTCTTCATGAACTTCTTTCAGCAATTAGAAAACATGGCATGTAGAAGTCATTTATTAAGAATTATTTCAGGTTTTATTTGTTAGCGCAGCTATGAAGCTTGTTTCTTAAGCAACTATTTTGATCTTTAGGGTTTTTGATTTGAATGGAATTTAGAGAGAATGAGAAGAGAGAAAATGATAGAGATTGAGAAAAAGAAATTGTGTTATTGATTAATGAGAATGTACAAGTGAATTTGCTTATGTCGTGGTGATTTTCGGAGATCAAGCTATTGATTAGCGTTGACTCACTAATTTTTAATTCACGACTGAACTTTTAATTTTTTAAATGAAAAGTGGAAAAAAGTTCTAAATTACCACAATTTTAAAAATTAGGGTTCGGGGGTTAGTTACGTTTAGGGAAGGTGTTAGCACCCTAAACGTTCGTAGTACTCTACGAGAACCTCTTGATTTTATTTATTTATTTTGGCTATAACTTGCTTATTTTTTTTTAAAAGAAAGAAAAGAATGAATTAAAGTAGTGAAGAAAAGAAAAAAAAATGTTTTTGTATTTTTTATGATTTGGGAGGACAAGGTCCTTTGCCTACGTACCCGTGAGGGATCAAAACCTCGTAGTTCGGGGTAAAAAATGACGTTTGATTTGTTTGATGTTTTTTATTAGTTTTAAAAAAAAGTTTTAAAGATAAAATAAAAGCCAAGTGGCTAAAAAAGATTGATTTGTGTTTTTTAATTTTGAAAAGGATTAAAGTGTTATTAAAGTGGATTAATGATTTTTTAAAGAAAATAAAAGAAAAAACGGACACTTGATTGAAAATCAAGGTTTATTAAGAAAAGATTTTTTGTGATTTTTGATTATTTGCATGTTTTTGTTTTTTTTGAATATGGACTAAGACTAAAAGTATAAACGCGAGGAAATTCCGTGGTGACGTTGGATCGCCACGAAACCTCTCTGAAATTAAACTAACCTAATATTTTTTTGTATTTTTTTTATATAAAGCGAAATAAATAAAAAAAAACGTAAAGCAAAATAAAAAAAGTGCGAGTGTCGGTGCATATTCTCATTTATATTTACATGGGTCCTAAATACATTCTAATAAAAAAAAATGACAAAATGATAAACGAGAAAAAAAACGAAATTGCAAATGCTTTAAATAAATATGCTAAGAATAAAAACTAAAATGAAAATGCATGAAATAAAAGGAAAATGAAAAAAATAAAAATGCATGATGTACTAAAGAATTAAAGGCAATAAAATGCATGAGAATACCAATAAAACTAAAAATAAAATGAAAGGAAAGAAATAAAAGGAAAGCAAATAAAAGAAAAAAAAAATAGAGAAACAAGGGGGTGCAGAAGCAGATGGGGGGGGTGCGCAAGCAGCAATCAGAGAAAGAGGGAGAAGGAAAGATGCTGGGCTTAGCTAAACCCATTGGGCTGAGAGAGAAACAAACAGACCGGTTCGGTTCAAGAGAACCGAACCGGCTCAAGCTCTACATATAAGTTAAAAAAAACGGTTTTTTAATTTTTTAAGACTTTTCTCTCTCTACCTTCTTATCTCCTCTCACTTCTCTCTTGTTTTTTCACACGGCAAATCTGAAAAGGAGCACAAACCCACCAAGGCCTCAAAAAGCAAGCTGGTTATGGAAGGTTGTGGGGATTTTCGGTTTTGGGTCTATGTGCGTGGGTGAGGGAGAGGCGCGATTTTGAGTTTGGTGGTTGTTTAATGGTTGGTGCTGGAGGAAGGGCGCGGTTTGCTGGTTGCTGGTTGGTAGGCCGCGTGTGTTTGTGGTATATATGGTTGATTGCGGTTTGGGTTAGAGGAGGAGGTGGCTAGGCCGTGTAGTGGTTTGGAGGGGTTGTGGGTTTGCTGGGTTGTGCCGTACGTGGAGGGGGTTGTGGGTTTGCTGGGTTGTGCTGTACGTGGAGGGGGTTGTGGGTTTGCTGGGTTGTGCTGTACGTGGAGGGGGTTGTGGGTTTGCTGGTGGTTGTGGGGGTGAGTGGTAAGGAAACCGTGAGTGAGTGTGTGAGGTGATTGGGGGTTGTTTGTGTTCGGTTCTGTTGATTTTGGGTGTTGGGAAGGGTTTGGCCGAGTGGTTTGGAGGGGTTGTATGAGGGAGAGGCGTGAGTTGGTGTTTGAGTTGTGGAGGGTTTTGTGTTTTGAATTCAGTTACTGATTGTGTTTCTGGTTCCTGAATTCTGATGGAATTTTTTTCTCTTCTGTGCGTGTCCTCCCGTTCCCTTCTTCTGAAATTGGCTCCTCCTCCTTGATGACTGATTCTAATTCTAATTATACACTAATTTGTCATCACTGTCCATAATGGTCAGTGAATGACAACTTAATTGACAAATTAAAACATAATAAATCAAAACAAAGTCTCCTCTACAATAAATGGAAAAAGGTCAGCTGATTAAAAAGGTAAGTAAATAAAAGGAAGAGAAAAATAAATAATAAAATGCTAAATAAAACGACAAATAAAATATTTAAAAGAATAAAAATAAAGATAGAAATAATAATGAAAACTAAAAGACGGACCCGGACGGAATAAAAAAAATGAGGTATTTTAAAATACCTCTTTGTCGAAATTTCGTCTGAGACGACGAAAAATTCCGAACTAAAAGGATGAGAAAAAAAAAAGAAATTTTAGGTCAAAAATTGGGGTATGACAGATGCCCCTATTTAAGTCTCTTCGTCCGGAGATTTGAAGAGAAAATATTGGATTCGACGGATCGAAGGGACTTAAATACAGAGTACGCCAATTTTGGACCTAACAAAAAAAATATGAAATGCTCGTGATGCAAATGTGAACGCAAGACGGCGAAGATGACCTGACTGGGGATAAAACAAAAACGAAAGGATACCCGAGTTCGTTAAAGAAAAGGGATCCGACTCCACTGGGGAATAACACAGTTTCACTGGGGAAGGGATCAACTATCGTATTGACAGCTGAGAAAGGAAAAATGATATGGGAAAAGACACCGACCACAAGCTGCCCGTTTGTAGAGCTTGCCACTTGAGGTAAAGACCGGAATAAAAGTAACATGCCACTGACGACAAGAAACAAAGGTGAATGTAAATGTTGGATGAAAGGTGAAAGCTGGATGAAATATAAAAGCCGGATGAAAGATAAATGCTGGATGAAAGATAAATGTTGGATGAAAGATAAAAGCTGGATGAAAGATAAATGCTGGATGAAATATAAAAGCTGGATGAAATATAAAAGCTGGATGAAATTTAAAAGCTGGATGAAAGATAAATGCTGGATGAAAGATAAATGTTGGATGAAAGATAAAAGCTGGATGAAAGATAAATGCTGGATGAAATATAAAAGCTGGATGAAATATAAAAGCTGGATGAAATTTAAAAGCTGGATGAAAGATAAATGCTGGATGGAATATAAAAGCAGGATGAAATATAAAAGCAGGATGAAGGATAAATGCAGGATGAAATATAAAAGCAGGATGAAATATAAAAGCAGGATGAAATATAAAAGCAGGATGAAGGATAAATGCAGGATGAAATATAAAAGCAGGATGAAGGATAAATGCAGGATGAAATATAAAAGCAGGATGAAATATAAAAGCAGAATGAAGGATAAGTGCAGGATGAAATATAAAAGCTGGATGAAATATAAATGCTGGATGAAATATAAAAGCAGGATGAAATTTAAAAGCTGGATGAAATTTAAATGCAGGATGAAAGATAAATGTCAGCTGTTCGGGTTATCGCCGAACGAGTCAACTGACGACAAAAGATTGGATAAATGTCAGCTGTTCGGGTTATTGCCGAACGAGTCAACTGACGACAAAAGATTGGATAAATGTCAGCTGTTCGGGTTATTGCCGAACGAGTCAATTGACGACAAAAGATTGGATAAATGTCAGCTGTTAGGATTATTGCCGAACGAGTCAACTGACGACAAAAGATCGGATAAAATGTCAGCTGTTCGGGTTATTGCCGAACGAGTCAACTGACGACAAAAGATTGGATAAATGTCAGCTGTTCGGGTTATTGCCGAACGAGTCAACTGACGACAGGAGATTGGATAAATGTCAGCTGTTCGGGTTATTGCCGAACGAGTCAACTGACGACAAAAGACTGGATAGGAAAATGCACAAGCTGTTCGTTAAAGAACTGCCACTTGGCGTAAAGAGGGTGACATCTTTGGACCAGACACACTGGGGATGACACTTGGGGATAAAGAGAGTTAAAAAAATGTTCATGACTGATTGGTGTGAAAAACAAGACTCAAGGTGGTTAATGCAACCATGTAGTAGATGATGTTATGTGCATGTTGTGTATGCAAGAATGTGTATATGCATGAACGTATGAATGCATGTAAGACAATATGACTTGTATGACTATATGGAGGAATGACTGGTAAGATTGTATGGAAGATTGACTTGTATGATTGTATGAAAGACCGACTTGATGAGACAAGATTGGACGGATAAGATGGAAAGTGGACCGACGACGCAGTACAAACACTCAGCAATCTTCATTGGGGATGATGCCATTGGGGACATATCAAAACATTGACAGGGTAAGGCCTGATGTATGCAACAACTGGTGGGGAGCAAATACTTCCTGGGGCAGACGTGTTGATCCATAGATCTGGCAGAAGAATTGACGTTTCTGTGGTCATGCCTTTTGTTTTTTCCTTTTTTGAATCCCTAACTTTTGCTTGGACCGCCCTTTCGGGTTTTCAGTCCACCGGGAATATATTCTTTTTGTATGCCCCTAATTTTTGCCTGGACCGCCTTTTCAGGTTTTCGATCCACCGGGACGCTCATTTTTGCCTAAGCCGCCCTTTCGGGTTTTCGACTTACCGAGCTCTTTTCTTTTTCTTCTTTCTTTTTTTTAAGCAATCGACCATGTTTAACCTGCAGAGTCTACCCGTTCTTGGGACAGATGTTGACGCACACTTCACTTATTCATGAGTTCAGAGAGAATGTGTTTGTTGTTTATGCTTTCCAAAAAAATAAAAAGATTTATAATTTTTTGAAAAAATACTTTGCTTCAAGTACTACCATCAAAAGTAGAAGAAATTTTATAAACAGAATAAATGGGAATTCCAAATAAAAGGCACAGGCTCAAATTCATTTAACAGAGTGGTGGCCCGCCAATGGCGTTGCCCCACAGATCTCTCAAAAGTTTGGAAAATGGTAAATATAAGGGGAAGGTACATTGAACACAATAACCGTTATTCTCCCTAACAACTTTGAATTCCACCGTTTAGATGCTTCAGATTCAGAGTCTCTTTGACTGCTAATGTGCCCCAAGTGAGTCATGGCCAACCTGATGCAGTTACATTGTCTTTTGATCCTTAATTTTTGCATAGACCGCCCTTTCGGGTTTTCGATCTATCAGGATGATTATTTTCTGTTTCATGTCTCTAATTTTTGTCTGGACCGCCCTTTCGGGTTTTCAGTCCACCGAGACGCTCATTTTTGCCTAAGCCGCCCTTATGAGTTTTCGACTTACCGAGCTGTTCTTTTATTTTTTAGACAAAGTATTTCTTGACTGCATCGGCGTTCACAGGACGGGGAAGCTCGTCACCATCCATAGTCGTAAGAGTCAAAGCGTCACCGGAGAAAGCTCTCTTGACGACATATGGGCCTTCATAATTAGGCGTCCATTTGCCCCTGGAATCCGGTTGGAATGATAAAATCTTTTTGAGCACAAGACCTTCTTCTTGGAACACACGGGAACTGCCCGTGACACAAAGCATTCATGCGTTTCTCTTCAATCAAGTTTGAACTGATCATATTTATTTTAACATCATTCAGCCTCTGATAATTTGGGTTCCATTAAAACTCTCATTGATGGAATCTTAATCTCCACAGGGAGTACTGCTTCTATGCCATACACTAAAGAAGAGGGGGTTGCCCCTGTTGAGGTACACATTGAAGTGCGATATCCATGTAAAGCATACGATAACATCCCATGCAAGTCCTTGTAAGTGGTTACCATCTTCTGCATCATCTTTTTGATGTATTTTCTTTCTTTGTTTTTTTTTGCCTTTGTTCTTTTTTGATGTTTTTTTTGTTTGATTTTTTTTTGCAGCCTCGATGGCACCACTCATCTGGGACTTTATCAGGAATACCGTAGCAGCAGTTCCTCGGAACCCAAGTTTAGTGCTTCCAGTGCTTCTTCATGAGACTGAATGATGTTCTTTCCATATTCTAGTAACAGAGAGATCTTTTCGAGAATCCCTTCATCCTCCTCATCTTCAGTGTAACACCCATACTAAATTATCTAGAATATTTAGCATGTGTATTAGTCTGATACTGGGTACATTAAAATTTTCAATAATAAATACAATATAAAACTACTGAATGTGTACAAATAGCTCGTTTATACAAATATCCAAATATCATATACCATTATCCTCATATACATAGATAATCTGTCTACCTCCTGAGCTTGTCCTTGACGAGCATCTGCACCCCATCCAGCGTCTTCCTGAAGATCTTCATCTAAAAGCCACTTGGTTACCTGAAAACCTGCACCAGAAGGATAGGGATGAGACATAACGTCTCAGTGAGCTCCTACCCTACCTACTGTTGGCAACCACAGGGAACCTAGGGTCGCCGTGCCTACCTCGGCAATCTTGGGGAATATCCTCGATCGCCAAGTCTTATCTTTACTTATTTCGCGATCAAGGGGAAGAACTAGGATCGCTGCATATCTTAATCTTATCTCATCATAGGCTAACTTGACTTATCTCATACTTAGTGATCAGGGGGAAATAACTATGATCACTTCTCATTACTAGGAACTAATTGTCCTATTTCTCAATACTTATACAAATAAACGTATTCATCTTTTCATATCTTAAAGTTAGAGGTTAGCGTTGAACAAACAATAATTATCTGGGTTCATTTTACGGAGTGCATCCAGGTGGAGTAACCCTAGAATACATCTCCCCTCTACCGGTGAAAATTCCTATCATATCAGGCTAACACCGGACTCCTCTTGTCGTCGTGCGGTCATCCTTGCGGAATAACACGTCCCACTAGCGTGAACCTCCTGTGTCCCACTAGCGTGAACAACAGAAGACACGACTTAATAATCTTAACTTACGCGTATACCCCCCGTGTCCCACTAGCGTGAACGACGGAAGACGCGAATTAATATTCTTAAAACTTATGCATGAACCTTTCATGTCCCACTAGCGTGAACGATGAAAGTCACGACTTAATAATATTAATCTTAGTCTTTACTTTGCATGAACCATTCGTGTCCCACTAGCGTGAACGACGAAGGCCACGGCTTAATATCTTAATATCTCTTATTCTTATTCTTCTTATATATATAACTTATAGCTTATGTCTTATGTCCTATGCATATCTGATGCATTCTTGAATAATTCATTCGTAAAGCTTTACCTATAATGAGGTTCCTAACTTTGATCATTGGATCATTCTTATTCCTCATTAATTCTTAACTATTGTACTTGAAATTACGTCTAGTAATCTACCATAAGCTTTGCATATTAAATGCCTTTCTTAAGGGAATTAATCTCCCAATCCATATCATATGAGTCTATGTTCATAGGCTTATCGTTATCATAAGCCATCACTTAATTGTTGGAAATGTTCCATAGCTTAAGTAACTTTACTTTGCATTCCTAATGCTTTACCAAATTCCTTATCCAATCATTCATTCCTTAAATGTTGAGTAATCCTTTGATCATGTCAAGAATGGTGTTTATCTTGGAAAATAAAGTTTTCTTTGAAAACAGTTACTAAAAAGCCTCGCCGAACACGTACACAGCACTCAAAACGAACCAGAACAGACAAGTGCTGTCTGTCTAATTTCGCTGGGCGATGTGGAGGCGAAGTGGAGGCGAAAATAGGCAGTGAAGACTTGCCAAACAGTAACTGCACGGTCGCCCCGAGCTCGCCCGGCGAAAATGACAGTTCAAAAACCTGCTAAAAGTGTGATTTTCCACCATTTTGACACATCTAAGGATACCTAGGCATTCCAACAGTATAAGGGATGAATTTATAATACTAATTGATAGTTTAAACATGTTTAATCAAGGAATTGGCAAGCATGGGAGTTTAGGGTAAAATTTCTAAACTTAACTCAATATGTAAAATACTCTCAAACTTACTCAAATGGGTTCTAAAACCCTGTGGAGCTCACCTTAATCCTCCTATTGGTGCTTGCTACTTCTGATTCTCCTAAGCCTTGGCTTCAAGTTACCAACTTCTCTCAATATCTCCCTTGTTTCTCCTAGTTCCTTGCTCTTGTTCTAGCTTCACTACCAAACTTGCTTGTGAAGGTTTCTCTTAAGAATTGAATTAGGAAATGATAGGTTTATGGAGAGGAAGTGAGGGCGTGTGAGTTGGGAAGGAGGGGGAGAGGATAGGCTGAAAATTGGAAGGAAATGGAAATGGAAGAGTGTGGAATAATCTCTCCACTTCTTTCTTTTAAACATTCCCCCCCTTTCTAACTTAATTACCATTTTGCCATTCCACTTAGTTACTAAAATGCCATGCTTGCTTCAAAGTTTCTAACACCAATAATCGATACTTATAAGCGGGATATCATGCTTACCATATAAATAGGCCCATTAACTGACAATTTACCAAATTGTCCTTTGCTCAACATTTCTGATACATCGTCTCAATATTAACAAATATTCGAGTCTTAGGTGGGATGTTACAATCTACCCCCCTTAAAGAAATTTCGTCCTCGAAATTTAGAATCTCATATCATATAGGTATCAATCTTACATATTACTTCCTTCATTAGCCAAGACTCCAGTCCATCTTACTTATCGGAATCCATTGGATTTCTAGCTCTATATGTCGAATATTCTCGACAACTTTTCCCTTAACTAAAATGCTCATGGAAAATTTACATAATTCTCACGTAGTAAGATGTGAGGTTACCCGAACCATCATACCCAACTCGCTTGACTTTGATCCTGGTTCAAATACTTCTTGCAAACCAACTCAAGGTTACTAAATCTCAAATACTTTACCGGATAATCTTATCCTCCTTAAATATTTCCACTTTTAAGGGGTTCACTGCACTGCATCTAATTCCCATGAATTATTATCTTTAACTTTCGTCTCGTACGACGACAACTTACTTATAGACTTATATCACCATTTCATATAGAATTATCCTTACACCGAAAACATCTGATATTATACACGCACATGCAAATGTAAGAAGTATTCTAACTTTGATAGTCCAAGACTCATAGGAGTCTAGCCCAAACGATGAATGGTATAAGTCGTCTTACATTTATCACATAATATAATTCGTAGCATATAGTTTGTATATATAAGCGAGCACGTGTACACTACTGACGGGTACACAATACATCACCTCATCTTTGTCCGACCAACGGGACATCATTCTTAATCTTAACATATTTGAGGTACTACCTCATCAATTAGGAATCTTTTCTTTTACTCTTAATTCATTTTGTAACATCCGGGATTTGCCTTTCAACTGGCTTGCCAGGTTTGCCCCGCCAATGTTACACATGTTTAGTCTTAACATACATTATCACCTAACATAGATCATGATTACACTTATCTATATAGTGAACTCATTTCTCATTTCTGAACATCAGGTCCAAGGTCCTTATTTTCAAAAGGAAGCTCTACTTGATTGCTACCAAAAATAGCACACTTAATCTTTAATTCTTTAATCAAAACTTGAACTTACGTAGCCCTTTACTGTAGACTACGAGTGACTTTTAATCTTTATAAAAGTCCTTCTTTCTTTACTAGTGAACATTAAATACATTATTTCCGAACTCTTCTGCTAAGATATGGTGATATCAACAATTCTGTTCCGGTTAAACCTTCATACTTATACATCCCTGATTGCAAACCACCATTGCCAAAACACGTCACATAACTGAAAATCTGCTACACTACTATTTGAGTAGTTTAAGTATTGCCTGATAAGTATACATAATACTATCATAACCTGACACATGTGACATGTTGACATAACGGGATACAACATGGATTAAACTCATATGTCACTGCATTGACGTTTCTCATCAACGCTTCAATTTCAATGTATCATCTTGCAAGTGCAACCTTTACTGTTATTGCCTTATACTTGATCCTGTTGATTAAATATTACTCTTCAAGTCCACCTAAAGTTACTGGGCTAAAAGTATATTCTTCTCATTCTTATCACAGAATCCTAAACTGCTTCGATTTCCATTTCTCTTGTATTTCGAGGTTTGAAATATTCATCAACTTAACTTCCATAACTTTCCATTACTCATGCGTTTCGAGGTTTGCAGTATTCCCCAACTTAATTCTAAGATTTTCCGTTAGAACTTATGATATGTTCAAGTCGTCTCTACATACTATTATTCTACGTGCAAGAACTGAACACTCAGTACCATTCCCCACAATTCATCTGGCAAGGGCTTCTCTAGTATTCTTGTTCCCTAAGCTTCAGCTTAGAACTGTTCATTAATTCATTCTTGGATTACTACTCCGCTGCGCCACTCTGATTCTTAACTATTCCTGTTAGAATTTGAGCAATACACCACTATTGCCAAATAAAATTTCCTTGACCAATCCTTTTACGTTGTCACTTTGTAATTACCGTAACAAAACCATCTGACGTTATTGTTCCTCTTGTGGCTTAAACCATCTGCTTAACTTATGGATTGGTCTTTACCTGACTTTGTGTTTCCTTCCGGACATAAACCATATGCTCCTGTCATACAGCTTAAACACTAGTTCCAACTTTACTTTCCATATCCTGAATTCTGTAACCATCTCTTGGTCAGCTCTTCATGTATAATCATTATAACATTGCGGAAACCCGATTGAAAGCATGCTTGAGGCAACTTCTAAAAATAACTTATGGTCTCTGGAGATTCACATCTTTCATATACTAAACCCACTAAGGGTCTGAGTCCCGTTACTAATCGTTCTATATCTATCCATAAGGATTTCATACTCACAAACTTTCTTAGACAGCTACGGTCTCTATGGTTTTACCATACCTCTTAAATGACCTTCGAATCTCTCCAGTTAATTGATCTTGAGCTTCAAAACCTCATCATTATCTTTTGATTTCATTCAATAACTCAATACTGCATTCACACGAGGTGATCTCTTCAGCTTCTAGTATAACTGTGGAAAGAAACTCATCAGTTGAAAACTTAAGACTCATTGGCATTAACTACAATCTCAACCTTTCGTCTTTAAGACGATCCTTCGTACAATAAAGTCTCAATATAATTTCTTGACTAAAATTCCGATTATCCTTCACAACTGGTCTACTATAATCTTGTATCATCTTGAATTTTCCTTCTTCCTCCCATCAAGGAGATTCAACTTTATTCGTCCATCAGTTCACTAAATCCCAATGACCGACCATCTAATATACACCTTTCGTTGAATAAAATTTCAGTTAAGCTTAGCTTATTTCCAATCTTCTTACTAATAAGCAATATATGAAAATCTGATTCACACTTCGATATGCAACAGGTCTTATTATCACCTCTTAATCATCCATCTTAGTTCTTAGGTTGCATACCAACTTCTTTTCTTAATTCCCAAATCTAGCATTTATGGTTCGGGAGGTGCGGCTAATCTGATGGGGTTAAACTTACTTGCGAGTCTTGCTCAAAGACAATCCTTGAGTGGTTAGTTTCATTCATCCAAATAATTCGCTTAATCCATAATTTATTCTCTTAACTGTTTGAAGACTAAAATCTTATCCGGTTCGAGTGTGCGAGTCCTCCGATTCTTACACACTCTATCCTTGCTGGTAGTCTAGAGGTTCAAAAACTGACCGATAATTCCTCATCTCTGTACTCGAAATTACTACTTAATCCACAACTCACTTTAACTTCTCAAACTACGGTTCCAAGTCATTCCTTAGAATACCCCATAATTCCTTAACCCTTATATCTTCCGCAGACGAGGCATCGCCCAATGACGCATCCATCTGGGTTGAGGTGCTTCACCTTACTTCTTACGTATCTCTTATGTTTCTGAAATCTTGCCACTAATTGGCTTCGCTACCTCATGGTTGATGGCCACCATTTGGCATGAATATTTCTTTGCCAATTCCGTCTTAAAATTCCGTCACCTTAATCTTCACCCTTCATAAACTTCATTCCTCCTTGGTCACATTCAGCTCTCGGACATTTATCCTAACTGTCATATACTAGATTGAGTTGATCAGGCTGTTTACTCTGAAATTTGGTAAACAACCGCTAGTCTAAATTAATTGCTTGCGAGACCAACTAGTGAATCTCAATAGCATAGTGCTTTGTTTGAATTCTTTAAATTATTTGAATGTCCATTACGCATAAACATTTATTGTAGTTTTGGGGAGAATTAAACGTAAAAGTTACTTGGATTGCAAATAACAAGGAAAACAAGTTCCTATTTAATAAACACTGTGTTTCGATCGAAACAAAAATGAACAAAATTTAAATGAAAAGCATTAAACTTTGCATGAAACTTAAAGTGCTTAAAAGATACATTTACATGAAAAGGTAAATTGCATTGAATTGTAAAATATGCTTTACAGAAAAGGATGGTTCACAGATTCATACTTGGATCCCATTTCACTCGTTTCTCTCGATAGCGTGGGTACTTTGAGTTTACAAGGATTTTGTATATAATGAATTGCGACCTCTTTTCTGACTAAAAAACTACTATATATAGACTTTCGAAAATAAACTGCCCTAACGGTCGAACACTATACTACTGCCAAATGTCCTGCCACGTATACCCTGCATGCACTTAACTGCTCCTTAGAACGGTTGCATCTCTCGAAGTCGAACTGAGTTTTGTGAAGTTTGTCAGAATTGTGCTAAGTCCAGAACTTTGTTGCTTCGATTCGATCATACGCTAGGTCGATCTGCCTTCTGGTTCGAAGTCCTCCTTCTTTGCCTTAGCCTTGTATTTGTAAATATTCCTTTGAACCTGTGAACAATTCCAAGATTCTTTTCTGCTCTTCGATTTGACAGAATCTTGCAAGATTCCCTTCAGCATTTAATGCATGTTTAGAGCATATTCTTAGCTTATAAAAATATGGGCTAACAAATTGCCCCCAAAAAATGTCTGCTTCGATTCGTGATCGAAGGAAGATAAGAAGTTGACATTTTTTCTTTTTCTACACGTTTACTGAAACGGCGTCATGATGGCACGTTTTACTGTATAACTGTCACCTCGATTCCCACTATCATCATGAGTTCCAACTTTCTAGGTAAAAGTGGGACACGTGTCACACTGGGAAGTCGAAGTGATTTTGGATTTGACAGATTTTTTTTTTTTTTTTTTAAAAAAAGTAACCCTATAAAAGGCCAGAAACGGCCATTGAAGAACTTTTCCAGAAGAAAGCTATCAGAGTTCTTGCTTTTCCACTCTCGCTTCTTAATCTCCACAACTTCCTACGAATCAAACCAATCCGTTGTTTCCTTCCACAATCGTTCGTTTTTTGAATTTCTAGTAAAGAAACTCTCTCTTCAGAATCATTGGCATTGATTCAAACAATCTGTCATTTAAAACCCTTTTTTTCGTAACTGTTCATCTTCTTCTTCGATAATGTCTTCAGAAAACCAAGAAGTTCCCATAGCTGGAAGATGGCCAAGCGCTATCACAAATAATGATGGCAAAGATATGGTACCCGAACCTCATGGGGACGCCGCAAAGAAAGCCGTCTGGGAGCTGAACGTAATGATCCCATTTTCTGTGGGCGGCCATACTTACGCCTTTGGTGGGCCTCTTCCAGACCAGCCAACTTTATCGAAGGCTATGGACAAGGTATTCCCTTCGTTCACAACTTGTGAACCCAGGATCTTCCTAAGTGACCCATACAACTTCAATTTTCTAAGCAAACCAAGTAAGCTATTTCGATCAGCTCCTTACGTAGGTAACTTAGATTATATCTCTTGGCTTGATCGAGTCGAAAACGACTATGGAGAGTTTTGGAAAAGGCATGAGATTTTCGACCTTATCCAATTTTCCAGGACTGGTCCAGAGTATCGACCAGAAATGATCATTGCTGCTCTACACTTCTTCGAGAGCTCAACTAACACGTTCCAATTTCCTTGTGGGATGCTTACTCCAACCCTCTTCGATGTAGCTGCTCTTACAGGCCTTAGGCCTACTGGGGATACTTATGACCCTACCATCACTAATGATGATATCAAGGTTGATTTTAAAGAGGCAACTTTTGCTAAATACATAGCGGAGAACAAGGGTGATGACGATGAAGTATCCTTCGAAGAGCATGTCGCATTCCTGACCCTGTGGCTGTCGCACTTTGTCTTTTGTTCGAAATCTCTGCAAGTGGCAAAGAGATTTATTCCTATGGCCCAGCAGATTGGAGAAGGCAGGGCATTTGGGCTTGGTAAACTCTTGCTGGCCGTTCTCTATGATTCGATTGGGGAGGCCTGCGATGACTTGAAAAAATCGAAGGATGGTTCTTCCTTCCTGGTGTCCGGCCCAATGTGGCTTCTTCAACTGTGGCTTAATGCCACTTTCGAAAAGGAAATGGGACTGTTCATCCCACAAGACTACGTTGAAGAAGTTGCAAATCGTTCTATTGAGGGCCAAAGGGCACTTCGCCTGACGCCCAGGACCTTAGGCCAGAGCCCACAGAGGCTCTTTCTCACATATATGCAAATCTTCCTGGACTTCAAACACTTCCTTCCACAACATGCCCCCTTCCATAAGAGACAATTTGGTCCAGCTTGGTTTACGGAAGATTTCCCCACCATTGACCCAGACAATGAAGACGAAGTAAACGAAGTATGGTCAGCTTACTTGTATCCTTCCATACTTTCCTGTAGGACTGGGGTGAAATCGAACTACCTAGGTTTGGTTGGGTACCAACCTCATCTAGTGTCAAGACAGTTTGGGTTTTCTCAACTTCGACCCAAGGTATGTTCTCAGACCCCAAACATGTTTTGAGGGGAGCTAACCTCTCAGATAAGCTTTACAAGAGATATCTGAAGTCATCTGAAGAGCTCCTGTTCGAATTACACCCATTCGAATATAGTGCTTCGTTCTTCTGCACCACAGAATTCACCAGGTGGTGGGGGAAGCATTTTTCTGGTCACTCGGTGGGAGATACTAAAGCTATGATCTCCAGACTGGAAAGTGGCTTTTCTCAGCCAATCATTGAGAACATTCGTTCGAAGCTCCCTGCTCGAGGTATCAAACTTATTTTTGTCACTTATTGATATATGCTAGTTTCATTTATTTATGCCTTTCGATTTCATCTGTTCAGGCAAAGCACCAGTGACAAAGAAAGGTGTAGAATCATCTCGAGCTGGGGAAAAGCCCAAAAAATCAACTGGCATAAAGATCCAGGAGGCCCCGAAGGAGAAACAAGAAAAGGTAACTAATTTTATTTACCTTGTTTTAATTTCCAACATTTTCTAACTCCGTTCTACTTCGATTATGGCAGAGTCGGAAAAGAGAGAGTAGCTCTGGGGCTACCACAACCTCTAAAAAATCAAAATCTGAGGTCATCTATGTTATAGATGAAGAAGAAGTAAGCCCATTCGAAAGTCTTTCAACTACCTCACTTTTTGATCTAATGTCGATCCCTTTAGTCTTTTCTTATCCTTTTTCCTTTTTTTTCACAGGAAGAGGAGGAAATTCCTCTTATTAGGAAAAGAAAAACGCCCCCCAGCTCGACACCCACCGAGTCCGTCGAACAGACGGGTCTAGGTAGTTCTCAGGCTCAGGGGCCTAAAGAGAAGAAAAGGAAGAAAGACAAGAAAGCCAGGCCTGAAAATTCTGCAGATCGACAAGCAGAAGAGCCTGTTGAGAAGAAGAAAAAGAAAAAGTCTTCTAGGTCTTCAGGAGATCACTCAAAAGTAACTCCTTCTGAATCTCAGCCTGCTTCGACTGAGGTTGACAATCAGGCTGACAAAGAGCCTAAAGACCAAGAGGATGATGGAGGGGTTAAGACTCCTGAAGACCTTAATCCAAATCCCATTATTGCAGAGGTTGAGGTACGGATTTATACATAAACTTCTTCTTTTATGAATAAGATTGCCTTTGCTAGCATCCTTTTTTATTTCGTTTATATTTCGAATCAGGTGGAAGGTCATGCAGCAGAGGGTGCTCCAGCAGGGACAGAAAAAATTCCAAGCCCCCTTATCGAAGAGCCTCCCAGTCCTGTAAGAACTGAAGCTGTTGCTGAGGCAGACCCACAGAAAGAAGACCAACCAGATCAACCAGCTGCGTCTGAGGGTCCTAGTGGTTGGAGGGGCAAATCTGTCGAATGTGAGACTGAACAAGCAGAGGCTGCTGTTTCTACTGAGTCGAGCAAGGGTTATTCGCCCTCCCCTGAGAGATACCAATTCGATGATGAAGCTATCAAGGAGGCTGAGGTAGGAGGGTCAGAAATTTTGCCGGAGTCTTCGACTTCGAAGCTTTCCGCCAGCTTAGGGTTGCCTGAAGAGGAATTCATGCATATGCAAAGTTCAGACCCAGCAGCGACCCTTCGACTTCTGCTTGCCAGACAAACCCCTCCTCAGACTTCAAGTGACAGGGCCACTGATTCGACTCAGTCGGCAGAAGAAATTAACTCATCTGTGCGCCAAGACTCGCTTCTGCTAAAACTGACTACAGATTTTGTAATGCAAGATGTGCCCAGCATAATCAAGGCAAATCCCTCCACCGCTTTTGGACTTCTCAACTTTTTGAAGAAACTCCATAATCCCTTGACTACCGACGAAACCTTAGGGAAGGTTATTCAAATCGAATCAATTATTGATCAATTAGCCAAAACTGTGCAGCATGATGAGGACAGTGCCATGAGACTTGTTGCTCAGCAACGAACACATGACCATTTGCTCGAAAGGGCCAAAGCTGCACAGGCTGAGGTTGATCGATTAGCAAATCTCGCCAAAGAAGCGCACCCTGATATTAAGGCTTGCAATAACAACATCTCTGATTGGGAAAATAATATCATCGTGTTGCAGTCGCAAATCGACAACTATAGGCGGAAGATTGCTGAAGAGGAAGCCAAACGCAACCGACTCGAAGAGGACGTCAACAATTCGATTAAGGCTCGAATTGATGAGAAGGGACGGGAGGGTCTTAAAGCTTATAGTGCTTCTGCAGTACTACTTGAAGAGGTTAAGAGCTTGGAAAATGCTCGCCAAGTCTTCGACAAGGAGATGAACAGCTTAACCAAATTGTACTGGGAGTCTGTAAAGCATTTGTAATTCCTTAATTATCTTGTGAATTTCGAACATTTTTTGGCATATTTTGATTGTAATGTTCAGGACATGCCCAGTTTGTGGCAGTTTCTTTAACTATCATTTCGAATCTCTTTGGTTTTTATTCTGCGCTTTATTTTTACTTCGAATCACTTTGACTATTTTAGCATTTAAAAAACGCCAAATATCGAAGATTTACTTGGTTTTTATGATACACAACGACACACCTCTTTTTTAGTAACGGATAAGATCGTGCGTATAACAAAACGCGTAACTATCAAGCCATATTTCTGACTGGCTCTAATTTCAAAACGAGTCAAACATCCGTTTTCAAAACAGACTTGCTGAACTGGCGTGAATTCTGAGAAAAATTAGGAAACGGTTGAAGAATCATTAATGATTTTACCATTATATATATGGTCATTCTCTATCCGTCTTACTCACTCCACTCTGCAAGTTATAATAATATAGCCAGTATCATCAATTTTGAAAGAGAAACATGGGTAAGGGCAAACAAATTGCGAAGGACACCGATAAGAAGAAAGCAACATCTACAAAGAAGGGCAACAAAAAGGCTGCTGATTCCTCAAAGAAAACCAAGAAACCTTCTTCCAAGGGTGAAAGCTCAAGAACCTGCAGGGCTCCCCCTGAAGGGAAAACACCTTCGAAGGCTCAACCGGAGGTTTCTTCCTCAGAGTCTGATAGTACGGACCCTGATTGGGCAGAATTCCTTTCGACTTATGATGAAAACAAGGAATACCTTCGTTCATCAGACTCAGAAGTGGATTCGAAATGAAGGCCCCTTCAAGATCAACGTGTCTTTCTTTTAGATGAGGGCCCATTCAAGATTAACGTGCCACTTTTCTTTTGTAATTCGAATAAAATCTTAGTACTTTGTGATGGGTAAAAATCCAAGATAAGATCTTTGTATGATGAGGGATGAAACCCACCATTTTTAATTCGAATGTTTGATTTTATTGGCATCTTCGCTAGTTGCCACTTTAGTTATTTATTTTTCGAACTATTCTTGATTTATTCGAACCTCTTGCAGCACTGGTCTATATCTTTTCAAATACTTACCATTTATGCTCAAGGTACGTTGATCAGGAGTTAATTCCTCTAACTCATAAGCACCATTCGAATAAATCTGAACTATCTTAAATGGTCCTTCCCAATTTGGGGACCACTTGCCCAGGGTTCGATCTTTTCTATCCATGGGCAGAATGACTTTCCACACCAAGTCTCCAACATTAAAAGTTTTTGACTTTACTTTCTTGTTATAAGCTTTTGCAACTCTTTCCTTTTGCCTAGTCAAGACTTCTAATGCTCTTAATCTCTCCTCATCTAAATCAACCAACTCATCTGACATCATTTCCCAATAATGATCAATTGGTATGTCCATTTGTTTTTGTATTCTGGCTGATTGCAAATGTATTTCGACTGGAAGTACAGCATCATGACCAAACGTTAGTCGAAATGGGGTAGTGCCAGTTGATTCCTTAGGAGAATTTCTACATGCCCATAAAACTTGATCCAACGTTTTATTCCAATTTTTTGGTTTTTGGGCAATATGTTTTTTAATCAAGTTAATGATAATTTTATTGGCTGCTTCGACTTGACCATTTGCTTGCGCGTAATATGGTGTTGAGGTTAATAATCGAAAGCCAGTTTCTTGAGCAAATTCTTGCATCTTTCGTCCAGTAAAGACTGAACCTTGATCAGTGGTAATTGTTTCAGGAATACCATACCTATAAATAATATGGTTTTGAATAAAACTAATTACCGCCTCCTGATCGACATTTGGTAAAGGGACTGCTTCGATCCATTTAGTAAAATAGTCTATTCCAACTAAAATATATCGTTGGTTTTTAGACGAAGCAGGCTTAACTTCACCAATTAAATCCAGAGCCCATCCTCTGAAAGGCCAAGGTTTGATTATGGAGTGTAACTCACTAGCAAGTACATGCTGTATCCCTGCATGTTTTTGGCATTCTTGACAGCCTTTAGCAAATTCTATGCAGTCCTTTAACATAGACGGCCAATATAAACCTTGTCGAAATAAAAGCCATTTCATTTTATGGCGTGCTTGATGTGATCCACAAGCACCACTGTGAACATGGGAAACTGCTAAATATGCTTCTGATTCACTTAGGCATTTTAATAAAATTCCTTCTGCAGTCTTTTTAAATAACTCATTTCCCATAATCACATAGTTCAAAGCCCTATATTTGATCTTACGAGCCACGTTACCTGTTGGATTTTCCAAATATTCAACAATGGATTTTCTCCAATCATTATCCAACATATTGTCAATGGCCAAAATTTGGATTTTCTCCTGAAGATCATCTACGTTTTCGTCTTCACTACCTTGTGGTGTACTTGCCCCCACAAGTTTTGGCATTGATAATGTAGTGCTCAATGGCTCTTGTAACACCAGTTTATCTTTTATTTCGATCAACTGAGTTAATTTTTCCTTCGACAATCTGTACCCTGAAGCTATTTGGGCTAAATCATTTGCTTCTTGGTTTTCTAGTCGAGGTACATGTTCAACATTAATATAATCGAAATGATTCAGAAGAGAACTTGCTATAACAAAATATCTTGCTAAGTGTTCTTTCACACATTTGTATTCTTGTGTTAGTTGTCTCAACACTAACTCTGAATCACCCCTTATGTTAACATTTCTTGCCCCCAAGCTAATTAAAATTTCAAGGCCTGTGATTAAAGCTTCATATTCAGCCTCATTATTTGAGCAAAGACCTTTAATCTTATATTTGAACTTAGTTGGAACTTTTGTGGGGGATATTATTAAGATTCCAATCCCAGTTCCATGTTTATGTTTAGAACCATCGAAATACAAAATCCAAGGTTCAGTTTCTACATAGTCTTGAGGCATTTCGATCACTGAGTGATCTACAATAAAATCTGCCACAATTTGACCCTTAACAGATTTCAAGGGCTTGTAAGTTAAAGAAAATTCTGTTAATGCTAAAGCCCACTTTCCAATTCTACTGTGTAAAATAGGCTTCGATAACATGTGTTTAATAATATCATAATGAGAATACACATAGACATCAACAGGCTTTATATATTGCTTAAGTTTAATACAAGAGAAATACAAACAAAGACAAAGTTTTTCTATGGCAATATATCTAGTTTCTGCATCATTTAATACACGACTAAGATAATAAATTGCATGCTCCACGCCATTTTCATCTTCTTGAGCCAACATGCTCCCAATGGTTTTGTCAGACGCAGCAATGTACAACTTCATATCTTTGCTTCGACTAGGAGGCATTAGTACAGGAGGCTTAATCAAATACTCTTTAATTTCATCGAAAGCCTTTTGATGCTCTTCATCCCATTTGAATGGTTCATCTTTCTTGAGTCGAAGCAATGGCGAAAAAGTTTGAGCTTTGCCACTTAAATTCGAAATGAATCTTCTCAAGAAGTTGATTTTCCCCAGCAAAGATTGAAGCTGTTTCTTGGTCGAAGGAGGCTTCGTCTCAAGAATAGCCTTTGTCTTGTTCTGGTTTATCTCGATGCCTTTTTTATGCACCACAAAACCAAGGAAATCTCCTGGCAGCTCTGATGAATTTACACCTCAGCAGCCTTTCGATCTCATCCTTGATCTTGGACATAATTTCTGGTGCGAACCTTCTTGGTAGTTGTTTCACTGGCCTCTTTCCTTCTTTGATAGGTAGTTTCAGTTCGACCATTTCTCTGCTTAACCCAGGCATTTCGTTGTAATCCCACGCAAAGCAGTCTTTGAACTCTTTAAGAAGCAGCACCAGCTTTTCTTTTAGACTTGAAGTGATATTGGCGCTGATATAAGTTGGCCTTTTAATCGAGCCATCTCCAATATCGATTTCCTGCAAAGGATCTTGTGCTTGCATTTTTGGCGCCTCACTCATAGGATCCTTCTCGAACCCCAGCGGCTCATCGTCATAAATGCAGTCAAGTCTTCGATCCTTTGTTTCTTTGATTTCCAGATCTTCGATCTTGGCTTCCACTGCCATATTTTGTTGAAACTCAGCCTCAAGGGCCGTATTTAATCTATTTTCGGCCATATAAGTCGTAATCCTGGCCCATGCAGTGGCCTCAGTCATAGTAATCTTCATATATATTCCACCCAGTTGGTGGAATGACTCCATCTTCGGAAGAAACAGCATTAATTTCTTCTCTCTCCCATATAAAGCCATGGGCAGGATGGAGCTTAACAGAATGGATAACATTGTCACTTGGCACGAAAGCAGAATCCTTGTCACCACAAGGTGCTATATTAGCCAAATTTTTGTCAAAGGTTTGTGGGGTGACAATGTCAACCTCTGACTTATAGAAGCTTTGATCTGCCTCTATGTTTTCAACAATCCCATCTTCCCTCCAAATAATAAGTTTCTGATGGAGAGTGGATGGTACTGCCCCAACTCCGTGGATCCATTCCCTTCCTAACAGCAAGTTAAAGTTAGCCTTGGATTGTACCACCAGGAATAGAGTTGGTCGAACTATGCTGCCCACAGCAACATCAACTTGTATGGCTCCCAAAGAATAGCCAGTTTTGCCCTCATAATTAGAGAGCACAATGTTGTGGGCAGATAGATCACTGTCATATTTCCCAATCCTGTAGAGTGTGGATTGAGGCATCAAGTTGACAGCTGCTCCCCCATCTATGAGCACTTTGTTGATCCCAACGTTTTCAACCTTTGCTCTGATGAAAAGGGGTTTGAGATGGCTTTTCATCCCAAGACTTGGCTTCTCGAAAGAGGCCAATTGCTCCTCAATGCAGCCATTGTTCATCACATAGTAACATACTGGCTTTGGGTCAGCCATATCAAGATGATCGAATTCACCTTCGATCTCAGTAACTTCAGATTGGACATCATACTCAGATGGCAAGATGGATACCACGCAGATGACGTCGAAATCAGGTTCAGAGTCCAGCAGATCCTCGCCTTCCATCTTATCTTCATCCACCGGAGGAAAGAGTCTTTCTTTTGCTGGCCTCCTGGACACATCCTTATATTGGCCAGTTTGCAGATTCTGTTCGGCCAATTTCTTTTGACGCTGAAACCTGCGCCATTGGGTCCTTGTCATAGGATTCTTACCCTTGTAATTGTTTCTGTAAGAATACTTATTAGCCTCCTGTGGGCCAACTTGCTTCATTCCACTGGAACCACCTACCTCCATAGTTCCTTTGTTGAACCTTATGAGCCCCTGGTGCATCCATTTTTCGACAGGAATCGAACCAGGAGGAATAAAGGTAGTCTTTCGAACAGATTTCTGGTTGTTGTTCGACTGCACCATAATCCTCTTGCCTTTATCGAATCGCTGGTTTTGCGTTGCCCCCTTGTTGACAACCTGGTACTTCTTGAGGCCCTCAGTAGCCTCTCTATCACATACTGCACTGCAGCGAGGACACAGCATTACATTCTTGTTTTCGAGTTTGCATCTGTTCAAGAAATCGATCAGATCCTCTTCAGTCTGAGGATACACCACCTTCATCTTTTCGCTGTAGTCTTCTTCAGATATGCCTTGAACTTTCACCTCAGACACCTCCATGGCTTCGACCATCATTATTCCTTGAGGTTCCGCATAGAGAGTTTCAACAGCTTTTGGTGTTTCAACATTCGCCTGAGTGGCCTTTGGTTTCTCACCAAACTTGAGTCTCCCTTCATTGAGAGCCTTTTGGACCAGATCCCTGAAAAGAATACAACGTGAGGTTTTATGGCCAAGGAAATTATGAAATTTACAATAACCCCTTTTCTTCTGTTGTTCGATTGGGGGTACTTTTAAGCCCTTAGGAACAATAATCTGGCCATCTGTAACTAATAAATCAAATATTTCATCACATTTGGTTATGTCAAATGTATAAGTTTTAGACACAAATTTATCATTTTTAGGCTCAACAGGATTTTTCCCATTCGAAGGTTTAAGGAGTTTACAGACATAAGGAGGTCCAGGTTTTAATTCTGCTAAATCAACCTCATTGTCTTCGATATCTTCATAAGTGATATCGAACTCTTGGTCACTGTCATTTGCTTCGACATATGCAACCTTCTCCCTCTTATGAAATTTAGAATTCCTAGCCTTTTCAGCTTTTAGCCGTTCGACTTGTCGAACTCTATCAGCCAACTGAGCCATGTCCCTCAAATACTGAGTGTCTAATTTCTTTCTAATTGAATAGTCTAGGCCACCAGCAGCTATTTCGACTAATTCATGTTCAGGGACTTGGGTGAAGCACCTTGCCTTTAACAGTCTAAATCTATTGAGGTAATCATCAATTGACTCAGGTGCTTTACGTCGAACACTTGCTAATTCTTTAAGGCTTATTTTTGATTGTCCCATGTAAAATTGTTCATGGAAAACTCTCTCTAATTGATTCCAATTATGTATGGAATGTGGAGGGAGGGTTGTGAACCATGTAAAGGCATTTTTTGTTAGAGAATTTGGGAAATACTTCATCCTTAAATTTTCATTATTTGCTATGTCTCCTGCTTCTGTCAGAAATCTTGCAATGTGCTCAACGGTTGATTCGCTAGTGTCACCAGCGAACTTAGTGAATTTTGGGATTTTGACACCCCTTGGTAGTTCAGTCTGAAGCACATACTCTGACAAGGCAGAAACAAAATTTGGTCTATGTAAACCTACATTCAAACCATTTTGGACTAAGATAGCTTCGACCAAATTTGCTATGTTATTTTGTGCCCCTAAATTATTTTGTTGGACATTTCTAACCACTTCATCAGCATTTTGATTTCGATTTACTAAGACTATCCCTGGATTTGGTTCGATTTGTGGTTGTACTTGTGGTTGAGCGTATGGTTCGATTGGACCCATTTGTAATTGTCCTTGATTAGGCTGTACCACTAAGTTATTGGGCATAGGCACCATAGCATTATTTGGTACTTGGATGTTTTGTATGGGTGCTAGATTCTGGATCTGAGGGACTGGTTGATTAGGGACATGTGGAGCCCCAAAGAAATCAGCCATTCTACCCATCTGGGTGGCTAACAATTGATAAGACTGGTTAGTATTTTGTATCAAAGGATTAAACACTGTACCAATTTGTTGTGTCAACATATTAACCATATCATGATTACTTTCATCCATTTGCTGCCTTAAAGACATCAAGGATGTATTAGTTAGTGGTGGCACTGCATTTCGATTAACAGAACTGGACGCCAAACGTTGGTTTGTAGGCGAGTAAGCGCCAGGCACAGTTTCTGAATATAATGAAGGGTTGGTTTGCAGCCCTTGCATCAGTGTTGTAGGCATACCATATGGTACATTCCTGCTGTTGCCTTGATTCATATATTGTGAAAAAGGCATACTAAACGTAGAGCCTATTGTGCCTCCTCCTCTTACTGGGGATGGCTGGCTTCCTATATTTTGTGGTATCGAAACTGCAGGGCCTGCAGTGGTAAAAGGCATCGCTGTTGATGCAGTGATAGGCATAGTAACGCCCAATGTCGAAGAACTGGGAGCGGAGATGGTCGCTCCAGTCACATTCGCAACAACGTCATTCGAAGTGTTCAATGGCTCGAAGGCGCTGACACATTGTTATCATTCACATTTACATTTTCCATATTATTTGTGTTTGTAGTTCTGGGTGGTGGTCTAACCATTTCAGGGAGTACTTTCCCACTCCTCAAGAACATGCACCAACGCAATTTCCAGAAAGAATGCACAAATAGAAATTTGCAAATCCAAACAAAAATATTTTTGATAGAAAAGATTCAATTAAAGCACAAGTCCCACCGGGCGTGCCAATTTGTTTACTCTGAAATTTGGTAAACAACCGCTAGTCTAAATTAATTGCTTGCGAGACCAACTAGTGAATCTCAGGAGCATAGTGCTTTGTTTGAATTCTTTAAATTATTTGAATGTCCATTACGCATAAACATTTATTGTAGTTTTGGGGAGAATTAAACGTAAAAGTTACTTGGATTGCAAATAACAAGGAAAACAAGTTCCTATTTAATAAACACTGTGTTTCGATCGAAACAAAAATGAACAAAATTTAAATGAAAAGCATTAAACTTTGCATGAAACTTAAAGTACTTAAAAGATACATTTACATGAAAAGGTAAATTGCATTGAATTGTAAAATATGCTTTACAGAAAAGGATGGTTCACAGATTCATACTTGGATCCCATTTCACTCGTTTCTCTCGATAGCGTGGGTACTTTGAGTTTACAAGGATTTTGTATATAATGAATTGCGACCTCTTTTCTGACTAAAAAACTACTATATATAGACTTTCGAAAATAAACTGCCCTAACGGTCGAACACTATACTACTGCCAAATGTCCTGCCACGTACACCCTGCATGCACTTAACTGCTCCTTAGAACGGTTGCATCTCTCGAAGTCGAACTGAGTTTTGTGAAGTTTGTCAGAATTGTGCTAAGTCCAGAACCTTGTTGCTTCGATTCGATCATACGCTAGGTCGATCTGCCTTCTGGTTCGAAGTCCTCCTTCTTTGCCTTAGCCTTGTATTTGTAAATATTCCTTTGAGCCTGTGAACAATTCCAAGATTCTTTTCTGCTCTTCGATTAGACAGAATCTTGCAAGATTCCCTTCAGCATTTAATGCATGTTTAGAGCATATTCTTAGCTTATAAAAATATGGGCTAACACAGGCTCAACTAGATGTGACATTTAGAACAACATCCGGAACCCAATGGTCCCACTACTTTTATTGAAACTTTAATGACCCAAGGCACGGTCTGAATCGACCTGCTCTGATACCAATTGTAACACCCATACTAAATTATCTAGAATATTTAGCATGTGTATTAGTCTGATACTGGGTACATTAAAATTTTCAATAATAAATACAATATAAAACTACTGAATGTGTACAAATAGCTCGTTTATACAAATATCCAAATATCATATACCATTATCCTCATATACATAGATAATCTGTCTACCTCCTGAGCTTGTCCTTGACGAGCATCTGCACCCCATCCAGCGTCTTCCTGAAGATCTTCATCTAAAAGCCACTTGGTTACCTGAAAACCTGCACCAGAAGGATAGGGATGAGACATAACGTCTCAGTGAGCTCCTACCCTACCTACTGTTGGCAACCACAGGGAACCTAGGGTCGCCGTGCCTACCTCGGCAATCTTGGGGAATATCCTCGATCGCCAAGTCTTATCTTTACTTATTTCGCGATCAAGGGGAAGAACTAGGATCGCTGCATATCTTAATCTTATCTCATCATAGGCTAACTTGACTTATCTCATACTTAGTGATCAGGGGGAAATAACTATGATCACTTCTCATTACTAGGAACTAATTGTCCTATTTCTCAATACTTATACAAATAAACGTATTCATCTTTTCATATCTTAAAGTTAGAGGTTAGCGTTGAACAAACAATAATTATCTGGGTTCATTTTACGGAGTGCATCCAGGTGGAGTAACCCTAGAATACATCTCCCCTCTACCGGTGAAAATTCCTATCATATCAGGCTAACACCGGACTCCTCTTGTCGTCGTGCGGTCATCCTTGCGGAATAACACGTCCCACTAGCGTGAACCTCCTGTGTCCCACTAGCGTGAACAACAGAAGACACGACTTAATAATCTTAACTTACGCGTATACCCCCCGTGTCCCACTAGCGTGAACGACGGAAGACGCGAATTAATATTCTTAAAACTTATGCATGAACCTTTCATGTCCCACTAGCGTGAACGATGAAAGTCACGACTTAATAATATTAATCTTAGTCTTTACTTTGCATGAACCATTCGTGTCCCACTAGCGTGAACGACGAAGGCCACGGCTTAATATCTTAATATCTCTTATTCTTATTCTTCTTATATATATAACTTATAGCTTATGTCTTATGTCCTATGCATATCTGATGCATTCTTGAATAATTCATTCGTAAAGCTTTACCTATAATGAGGTTCCTAACTTTGATCATTGGATCATTCTTATTCCTCATTAATTCTTAACTATTGTACTTGAAATTACGTCTAGTAATCTACCATAAGCTTTGCATATTAAATGCCTTTCTTAAGGGAATTAATCTCCCAATCCATATCATATGAGTCTATGTTCATAGGCTTATCGTTATCATAAGCCATCACTTAATTGTTGGAAATGTTCCATAGCTTAAGTAACTTTACTTTGCATTCCTAATGCTTTACCAAATTCCTTATCCAATCATTCATTCCTTAAATGTTGAGTAATCCTTTGAACATGTCAAGAATGGTGTTTATCTTGGAAAATAAAGTTTTCTTTGAAAACAGTTACTAAAAAGCCTCGCCGAACACGTACACAGCACTCAGAACGAACCAGAACAGACAAGTGATGTCTGTCTAATTTCGCTGGGCGATGTGGAGGCGAAGTGGAGGCGAAAATAGGCAGTGAAGACTTGCCAAACAGTAACTGCACGGTCGCCCCGAGCTCGCCCGGCGAAAATGACAGTTCAAAAACCTGCTAAAAGTGTGATTTTCCACCATTTTGACACATCTAAGGATACCTAGGCATTCCAACAGTATAAGGGATGAATTTATAATACTAATTGATAGTTTAAACATGTTTAATCAAGGAATTGGCAAGCATGGGAGTTTAGGGTAAAATTTCTAAACTTAACTCAATATGTAAAATACTCTCAAACTTACTCAAATGGGTTCTAAAACCCTGTGGAGCTCACCTTAATCCTCCTATTGGTGCTTGCTACTTCTGATTCTCCTAAGCCTTGGCTTCAAGTTACCAACTTCTCTCAATATCTCCCTTGTTTCTCCTAGTTCCTTGCTCTTGTTCTAGCTTCACTACCAAACTTGCTTGTGAAGGTTTCTCTTAAGAATTGAATTAGGAAATGATAGGTTTATGGAGAGGAACTGAGGGCGTGTGAGTTGGGAAGGAGGGGGAGAGGATAGGCTGAAAATTGGAAGGAAATGGAAATGGTTGAGTGTGGAATAATCTCTCCACTTCTTTCTTTTAAACATTCCCCCCTTTCTAACTTAATTACCATTTTGCCATTCCACTTAGTTACTAAAATGCCATGCTTGCTTCAAAGTTTCTAACACCAATAATCGATACTTATAAGCGGGATATCATGCTTACCATATAAATAGGCCCATTAACTGACAATTTACCAAATTGTCCTTTGCTCAACATTTCTGATACATCGTCTCAATATTAACAAATATTCGAGTCTTAGGTGGGATGTTACATTCAGCTTCGTAGACAGGGAAATCAAAATCGGGAGAGAGCATAGGGTTACAGTGTTCAACGGGCTTATTGATGTTCGGTTTACATATGATTGATGATTGATTTTAGAAAATGAGTAAAAAATGCAGACCTTTTGAAATTGATTTAAAATAAAATAAAGTATTTTTTTTGGGTTTTTTGTGTTACCATTTTCCAAGAAAAAGCAGTAAAATAAAAATGAAAGGTCGCGAAAGAAGCGACAATTTTTCATTGATTGTGGTAACTTGAAGACAAAAGTAGAGCCCTACATGATTTCACTTTCGTATCGGGCGAAACGAAAGGATTTTTGAAAAGATAAGACAACTAAAACACATTCCTTGGACCCATGAGTAACTGAGGGAATGTCAACAACGATCCAATTGCAGTAACCTTTGCCATGTGTTACAAAGTTCACTGCCACCTTCTTCACCAGGGTGAGCTTCTGAGCAATCTTGCACCAAATTAACAGATGGGGTCCCATGCCCAGGTAGTAGATTAGCTTGCACATCGGGACTCGACCCTTTGAAGGATAGGATGTTGGCCTGGATCAACTTTTGGACTTCGGCTTTCAAGGCATAACAATGCTCAACGTCATGACCGGGTGCCCCTTGATGGAAAGCACAAAAAAGATGAGGTCTATACCCCCTTGGCAATCTTTCAGGTACCTTAGGAGGTGCCCTAGTTTGAACAAGATTTTTATCAAGCAAAGCGGGAAGCAACTCTGCATACGCCATGGGGATTGGATCAAAATGGGATATCCGCTGAACCCGATTCTGTTGTCGAGTTGCTGGGGAGCCTGTTGTCGAGGCTGTTGTTGATATTGTTGCCGAGGCCTTTGTTGGGGTTGGAGCTGATTTCTGGATAGCCGAAGTTGGGGTTCCAAAAGAAGTGGGATGAAAACCTTCGTCTGATAGAAATGACATCCCCCATGGGTAAGCTCTAGCCGTGCCGGGCGGTGGAGCAAGTATGGTAGAAGTTGGTAAAGCAAATGAGATTGGCTGCTCAAGAGTAGTGACAGCAGGTTGAGAAACTGACATCTGGGCTTGGGAAGCCAACAGAGCATTCATCATGGAGGTCAACTTCTCCATCCCTTCCCGGAGATTGGCCACCTCTTCCCGGAGGTTCTGGTTTTCTTGCTCCAACAGATCCATTCTTTTCCGATCAGCCATAGTGTTGTAAATGCAATTCAGTTTGTGGAGAATTCGTCGGGCCACTTTCTTTGGACGGCGGCTGATTGACCTCTGAAGTAGTGAACACGATGTGAGACTCGATTTAGAAACTATGAATGCGATATGATGCATGATTATGCGTATGCAAAAAAAAGATAGATATTTTATCGAAGGACTATGTTGAAGTAACTGTAAACATCATGATTTGGACATTTTGTTTAAGCATTAAGATATTACAAACTAGTTCTTTTCGACAGATTACAAGACTTTGGAAGCTAAAACTCTAAAGACTTCAACTCAAGTTCCTGGAGTAGATGAATCCTCGGAATCTGAATGTGCACCAAAGAACGAATCTGTAAACCTCCGCTTTCTTTTAGAATCTTGGCTGAGCAAAGCATCTTTTTGCTGAAGCAAATCATCCTTCTCGATCATCCGTTGGTTCTGAATGAAAAGCTCATGATCCTTCTGCGCTAACTTCCCTTTCAAGGTTTCATGCTCATGTTCAAGTTCTTGGTACCTTCTCTTCCAAGTTTCTTTTTCAAGCCTTTCCTTGGTCAGTTGCTCCTGAAATTCTTCCTTGGTGTCAAAGGGTAGGGGTAATGATGGTGGGGGAATGGTGGAGGACAGATATCTAGGAAGACGGTAGGGTAGGCCAAAGCTCATGGTCCTATCAATAACCCACTGAGTGTAAGATTCATGCACATAATCTGATTTCTTCCCCAATTGACTTCTGCTGAGTCTGCGGATAGCGCTCCAAGCTTGTGCGAATCTCTCTCTTTTGTTTGAGGGGTCTCCATGGTTAAGATAGAACTCGTTAGTCAAGGTAAGGTTGTTTGGTTTCGACTTCATTGGGTACTCGAATTGTCGTCGAGCGAGAGATGGGTTGTAGCTAATTCCGCCACGCATACCCAAAAGAGGTACGTTGGGGTATTCACCACAACTCACAATAACCTCTCCAACGTCACTAGCTGCCTGGTACCAAACAATGTCTGATGGGTCGAGGGTCATGATTCTGTGGGACCAAGGAAGATTCTCGAGGTTAGCTTTGAAAGTATGAGTTTGAGGTAGGTGGGAGATAAACCATTTGTAAAGCAGTGGTGCACAGCAAAGAATAGTTCCACGGCCGGCTTGGGTACGGTCATGGATGGAGTGATAGGTATCGGCTAGTAGAGTGGGTACAGGGTTTTTGGAGAGGAAGATTTTGATGGCATAGATATCGATGAAGTTGTCAATATTCGGGAAGAGTACAAGGCCATATATGAGGAGGGCTAGGGTGGAATGGAAGGCAAGAGTGCTAGCTGCTTCAGCAAATATGGAGGCTTGTTGGTAGAGGAAGTGGGTGGGAAGACCTTGGAGGCCTCCTTTAAAGGTAAGGTTTGCTTGGATGATGGAAGTTTCAAGGTGGAGAGCGGCTGCGATGTCGGAGGGTTTAGGGATAGGTTCTAGGCCATGGAACGGTATTTTGTCAGGCACGGGTAACCCAACCTGATATGAGTATTCCTCAAGTGTAGGGACAAGCTGGTAGTCAGGAAAGGTGAAGCAATGATAAAGAGGGTCGTAGAATTGGACCAAGGTTTCCAGACATCCTTCCTCAACATCTACTCTAAGAATTCTGAGCAACTTCCCATTATGAGCTTGAAAATCAACTGGATCACTTACTGAAGATGCTAGCTCCCTTAATCTCGACAAGTTTGTTTTTTTGAAAAGGTACTTCTTGGTGCTTCTTTTTGGAATGTCCATATCTACGATGTTTACGAAAAAACTTTGTTTTAGTCCTTCGATAAATTAGATGGAAAAAAAAAGTTTATGTATGGATGCATGGATGCATGATTGTGTTAAAGAAACGGAGAAAAACATGGTGAGGTTTAAGTCCAAAATGTTGGAGTCAAGGGTAAACACGCCATTTGGTAAGGACTAGGGTTTCACATGTACCTGTATCACGGGTTCTACCAAGTTCCCAAAGTCCTCAACCCCTTCCAAATATCGTCGGGTTACGAGATTGACTCCCGATCCAATAATATTTGTAAGAAAGTCTCGTTTGAGTGTAGTATCGCGTATCAACTAATTCAAGATTACTCTTGGTTAGCCACCGCACTACGTCCTAAAAGGCCAAGATGGGTTAAAGGTAACTAAAGGTCCTCAACTTCATAGGTCACTTGAAAATATTAATGTCGGACACGACTTACTCATGCCAACATAATAATACTTCCAAGATTCCTCCATTGAGTGGGGTTATCACATGTGCCACATCCGAAATTTACCCTCGGAAAGCCACTTTGATTATACCACCATCCTATCTTATGTTTCCCTCAAGTCCGGGTGTAGGACTTATCTCACCACTCACGTAAAAAGGAAAAAAAAAACACATTGGCACATATTTACAACCTTATTTTTTTTTAAGCAAGTTATAGCACAAAATAATTAAATAAATTCAAGTTAGGCTCAACCCTCTTAGGGAATTCCCCAGTGAAGTCGCCATTTCTGTCGTGGTGATTTTCGGAGATCAAGCTATTGATTAGCGTTGACTCACTAATTTTTAATTCACGACTGAACTTTTAATTTTTTAAATGAAAAGTGGAAAAAAGTTCTAAATTACCACAATTTTAAAAATTAGGGTTCGGGGGTTAGTTACGTTTAGGGAAGGTGTTAGCACCCTAAACGTTCGTAGTACTCTACGAGAACCTCTTGATTTTATTTATTTATTTTGGCTATAACTTGCTTATTTTTTTTTTAAAGAAAGAAAAGAATGAATTAAAGTAGTGAAGAAAAGAAAAAAAAATGTTTTTGTATTTTTTATGATTTGGGAGGACAAGGTCCTTTGCCTACGTACCCGTGAGGGATCAAAACCTCGTAGTTCGGGGTAAAAAATGACGTTTGATTTGTTTGATGTTTTTTATTAGTTTTAAAAAAAAAGTTTTAAAGATAAAATAAAAGCCAAGTGGCTAAAAAAGATTGATTTGTGTTTTTTAATTTTGAAAAGGATTAAAGTGTTATTAAAGTGGATTAATGATTTTTTAAAGAAAATAAAAGAAAAAACGGACACTTGATTGAAAATCAAGGTTTATTAAGAAAAGATTTTTTGTGATTTTTGATTATTTGCATGTTTTTGTTTTTTTTGAATATGGACTAAGACTAAAAGTATAAACGCGAGGAAATTCCGTGGTGACGTTGGATCGCCACGAAACCTCTCTGAAATTAAACTAACCTAATATTTTTTTGTATTTTTTTTATATAAAGCGAAATAAATAAAAAAAAACGTAAAGCAAAATAAAAAAAAGTGCGAGTGTCGGTGCATATTCTCATTTATATTTACATGGGTCCTAAATACATTCTAATAAAAAAAAAATGACAAAATGATAAACGAGAAAAAAAACGAAATTGCAAATGCTTTAAATAAATATGCTAAGAATAAAAACTAAAATGAAAATGCATGAAATAAAAGGAAAATGAAAAAATAAAAATGCATGATGTACTAAAGAATTAAAGGCAATAAAATGCATGAGAATACCAATAAAACTAAAAATAAAATGAAAGGAAAGAAATAAAAGGAAAGCAAATAAAAGAAAAAAAAAATAGAGAAACAAGGGGGTGCAGAAGCAGATGGGGGGGGTGCGCAAGCAGCAATCAGAGAAAGAGGGAGAAGGAAAGATGTTGGGCTTAGCTAAACCCATTGGGCTGAGAGAGAAACAAACAGACCGGTTCGGTTCAAGAGAACCGAACCGGCTCAAGCTCTACATATAAGTTAAAAAAAACGGTTTTTTAATTTTTTAAGACTTTTCTCTCTCTACCTTCTTATCTCCTCTCACTTCTCTCTTGTTTTTTCACACGGCAAATCTGAAAAGGAGCACAAACCCACCAAGGCCTCAAAAAGCAAGCTGGTTATGGAAGGTTGTGGGGATTTTCAGTTTTGGGTCTATGTGCGTGGGTGAGGGAGAGGCGCGATTTTGAGTTTGGTGGTTGTTTAATGGTTGGTGCTGGAGGAAGGGAGCGGTTTGCTGGTTGCTGGTTGGTAGGCCGCGTGTGTTTGTGGTATATATGGCTGATTGCGGTTTGGGTTAGAGGAGGAGGTGGCTAGGCCGTGTAGTGGTTTGGAGGGGTTGTGGGTTTGCTGGGTTGTGCCGTACGTGGAGGGGGTTGTGGGTATGCTGGGTTGTGCTGTACGTGGAGGGGGTTGTGGGTTTGCTGGGTTGTGCTGTACGTGGAGGGGGTTGTGGGTTTGCTGGTGGTTGTGGGGGTGAGTGGTAAGGAAACCGTGAGTGAGTGTGTGAGGTGATTGGGGGTTGTTTGTGTTCGGTTCTGTTGATTTTGGGTGTTAGGAAGGGTTTGGCCGAGTGGTTTGGAGGGGTTGTATGAGGGAGAGGCGTGAGTTGGTGTTTGAGTTGTGGAGGGTTTTGTGTTTTGAATTCAGTTACTGATTGTGTTTCTGGTTCCTGAATTCTGATGGAATTTTTTTCTCTTCTGTGCGTGTCCTCCCGTTCCCTTCTTCTGAAACTGGCTCCTCCTCCTTGATGACTGATTCTAATTCTAATTATACACTAATTTGTCATCACTGTCCATAATGGTCAGTGAATGACAACTTAATTGACAAATTAAAACATAATAAATCAAAACAAAGTCTCCTCTACAATAAATGGAAAAAGGTCAGCTGATTAAAAAGGTAAGTAAATAAAAGGAAGAGAAAAATAAATAATAAAATGCTAAATAAAACGACAAATAAAATATTTAAAAGAATAAAAATAAAGATAGAAATAATAATGAAAACTAAAAGACGGACCCGGACGGAATAAAAAAAATGAGGTATTTTAAAATACCTCTCTGTCGAAATTTCGTCTGAGACGACGAAAAATTCCGAACTAAAAGGATGAGAAAAAAAAAGAAATTTTAGGTCAAAAATTGGGGTATGACAGCTTATATACAAAAGCTATGCTAGATTGCTTGAAGCATAAGCTAAGTAACAAACTCTAACAGCTTTTAGCTAAATTCTAGGGAACTTGTAACTAATCAATAACAAACTGAAATCTAATGTGATTAAACAACTAAACATGATTACATCACTAACAAACTTGAATTAACTAACTAACATCCTCCCTTAATTTAAGTTTCCACTTCCTTCATACCAATCAAACTCCTTAGCTTGATGAACCTGTCAACCTTTAATGGCTTAGTGAATATGTCTGCAAGCTGCAGCTCAGTGAAACAATGAACAACCTGCAGTGCTCCTTTGTTCACTTGCTCCCTCAGAAAATGAAACTTAGCTTCTATATGTTTGCTTCTTCCATGTAAAACTGGATTTCTAGCTAAGTTTATAGCAGATTTGTTATCTATGAACAATGTTATAGGTCTACTAAACTCTATCTCTATCTCCTTAAGTATATTTTCAAGCCAAACTGCCTGACATGCTGTCATACACCCTGCAATATACTCAGATTCACAGGTTGACAATGCCACAACTGGTTGCTTCTTAGCACACCATGAAATTGGGGCATTCAAAAACTTGAATAGGTAACCAGAGGTACTTTTTCTATCATGCTTATCTCCACACCAATCTGCATCAGAGTAAGCTATCAATTCTCCAGAATTTTCATTCAGACACTTAGGAAATAGAATGCCAAACTGCAATGTTCCTTTGATGTATCTCATCACTCTTTTGGCTGCTAGCAGATGAGATACTCTAGCTTCACTCATGAATCTACTGATTATACCAAGTGCATATGTGTCATACCCCATTTTTGACCCATTTTCAATTCGTTTCTCTCGTCTTTTAGGCCAGAAATTTTCGTCGTTTCAGACGAAATTTCGGCAGGGAGGTATTTTAAAATACCTCATATTTTTGTTCCGAAGGCGACCGTTTTTATTTTATTTTATTTATTTTGTTATTTTGTTATTTTTATTATTAATTATTATTACTTCTTTTTTTAGTTTTTATTATTTTTAGTGTTTTCTTTTTTATTTTATTTTTGTATTTTCGTTTTTTTTATTATTATTGTTTTTTATTTTACTGGTTTATTCTTTTTATTTCTTTCAGTTTTTTTCTCCAGTCCAAGCCCAGGGGGGCATTTTCGTCATTTGTTTTTACCCTATTTTTTACTATTTATAGTGCATTTACTGCACTGTGTCAGACCCAAGTACACAGTCAGTCAGGACCAGTACACAGTCAGAATAGCTAGGCCGCCGTGAAACACCAACAGCCGCCCATAACCACCACAAAAACCCTAAAAAAAATTTCTCCTCTTTTCCAGATTCAATCAGAACCAAGAAACACCAAAACACCACAAATCCAAACCTTTTTTTTCTCAAACAGTATCACCAAATCACGGCCACCACCAAAAAAGTCACCAACTTACGGCCACCACCATACAAGTCACACGACACACGGCCGAATCCACAACACATCTAGCCACACACATACACGGCCTATCCAAATCCACAATCACAAACCAGCATAAACAGAAACAAATCCAATTTCATCGAACGTAAAAAGAGTCTAGGTAGGCTTTTCATTTCGCTTTAGTTCAGATCTAGAGATTTTAGGGTGTTTTTCCGGAAAACTAAACTTTGATTCGCGAAGAATAGAAGATAAGCTTTCAGAAAACACTAAATTTTTTTTAAAGAGAGGTTTGTCTTAGATCCGGCACGGTGGCGCCGCCGTCAAGGCTGGCGACCACCGCGCCAGAAAGAACAGTTCGGCCAGGCCCTTTCTGAGAGAGAGGTTAGAGGAGGAAGAAGAGAAGAAAGAGAAAGGAGTGTTAGAAATGAATAAAACCGTTTTAATCATATATATAGAACTTGAACCGGTTCGGTTCTCTTGAACCGAACCGGTCTGCTCCCTCTTTTAAGCCCAAGCAGCAGCCCAGGCACTCGGCCCACTTTCTTTCTTCAGACTTCTTCTTTCAGCTCACTTCTCACACCTCCCTTTTCCTCTTCTGCACCCCCTCTTCTCTTTCTCTATTCTTTTTATTTTATTTTCTTGCATTTTATTTTTAGTTTTTTTTATTTCTTATGCACTTTATTTTACTGCCTTTTATTTTCAGTACCCCCATGCATTTTATTATTATTGCTTTTTTTATTTTATTTCTTTTTATTTATGCATTTTTATTTTCCATTATTTATTTACACATCATATTTAATTTTGTGCCTTGCATTTTTTTTATTTTTATTTTCTTTATTTATTTTTCAGCACCATATTTAATTTTCAGTCAAGCATTTTTATTTTCCAGCACCATACTTATTTTACGTCTCGCATTTTATTTTATTTCTTTTTATTTTATGCATCATATTTATTTTATGTATTGCATTTTTACTTTCTTTTAGCATCATATTTACTTTATGTTTTGCATTTTTATTTTCTTTATTTTATTTTTAGCATCATATTTATTTTATGTCTTGCATTTTTATTTTCTTTATTTTATTTTATGCACCATATTTATTTATTGTTATGCATTTCATGCATCTTTTTATTTTCTTTTTAGCATATTTACTTTAATGCAATTGCAATTTTTATTTTATTATTTTTGTCATTTATTTTATTGCCATTAGAATGTATCTAGGTCCAATGTAAAAATATAAATGAGAATATGCACCGACACCACATTTATTTATTATGCTTTATGTCGAGGACGATATTGTAATTTTGACCGTATCCGAGGAAAAGGACCCTCACTTGATCCAACGTCATTTTGAGGGATCCGGCGCGTTTGGACTTATCTCAGCATAACCTAGTCTCTGGACCTTATGACTTAATCAAAATTTTCACAAAAAAAGTCAAAAAAGTCAAAATCCAAAAACATTTTATAATCAAAATTTCAAAAAAAAATCAATCTTTGTCTTTCTCTTCTTAATCAAATCTTTAATCAATCTTTAATCAATCAAACTTTTTCTTCAATTTAAAATCAATCAAACTCACTTCTTTTTATTTCTTCTATGCCTTTTCGGCCTCTTATCTTTCTTAAACTTTTTTTCAAAACTTTAAAATCAATCAAAACCAATCACTCGGCTTTTTACCCCGAACTACGTGATTTTGATCCCATTCGGGTATGTAGGCAAAAGACTTTGTCTTTCCAAATCAACAAAATAACAAAAACATTTTCCTTTCTTTTACTTTCATCACTTTTAATCTTTTCACACTTAAGCATTTATTTTACAAAACAAATAATCAATTTTAGCATAAAGATAAATAACAACAAGAGGTTCCTATAGAGTACTATAGACGTTTAGGGTGCTAATACCTTCCCTTTGCGTAACCAACCCCCGGACCTTTGATCTCTTAAAAAATAGGGTTTTTCGAACTTTCTCCCTTTTCCTCGGAAAAATAAAAGATCGGTGGTGAATCTTAAAATTGTGAGTCAACGCTAATTAATAGCTTGATATCCAAAAATCACCGCAACAGAAAAATGGCGACTTCACTGGGGACCAAAATCCTAAGTGGGTTAAACCTATCTTGTTTTTCTTTATCTTTATGCTTTATTATTATTTGTAATTGTAAATATGTGCTTAAGTGTTTATCTTTTTACGTGAGTGGTGAGATAAGTCCTACACCCGGACTTGAGGGAAACATAAGATAGGACGGTGGTATAATCAAAGTGTCTTTCCGAGAGTAAATTTCGGATGTGGCTCATGTGATAACCCCACTCAATGGAGGAATCTTGGAAGTATTACTATGTTGGCATGAGTAAGTCGTGTTCGGCGTTGATATTTTCAAGTGACCCATGAAGTTGAGGACCTTTAGTTACCTTTAACCCATCTTGGCCTTTTAGGACGTAGTGCGGTGGCTAACCAAGAGTAATCTTGAATTAGTTGATACGCGATACTACACTCAAACGAGACTTTCTTACAAGTATTGTTGGACCGGGAGTCAATCTCGTAACCCGACGATATTTGGAAGGGGTTGAGGACTTTGGGAACTTGGTAGAACCCGTGATACAGGTACATGTGAAACCATAATCCTTACCAAATGGCGTGTTTACCCTTGACTCCAACATTATGGACTTAACCTCACCATGTTTTCTCCGTTCTTTAGCATAATCATGCATACATGCATTCATTCATAAACATTTTTTCATTAAGTATCGAAAGACTTAGACAAGTTTTGTGGTAAACATCGTAGGAATGAACTTCACAAAAAGAAACACTCAGAAACACAATTTCAAAAGCCCAGATTTGATAAGCTTAAGGAAGCTAGGATCTTTAGTGACTAGTCCAGAGGATTTTCTCGAGCTTGTTATGAGAGATCACTTGGCATCCTCAAGTTTGAAATATTGGGACTTTTTCAAGATTTATACTGATGAACTTCTGAGCATATCCCTTGGCTCTGTTCCTAACAAGGGGGATTGTTTGTAATATTTTAAATGAAACGTTCAAACTACGATGTTTACAATTACTTCGACAAGCCCTTCGATAACAAATCTTTCTTTTTTTGCATAAGCATAATCATGCATCATACTGCATTCATAGTTTCCAAATCGAGTCTTACACTTTGTTCACCAATAAAAGGTCAAGCTGCCGCAGTCAAAGGAAGTGGCCCAGCGTGTTCATTGCAAGCCTACTCGCATTCACAACACTCAAGCACATCAGAGAAAAAGAATGGATCTGTTAGAGCAAGAAAACCAAAGCCTCCGGGAAGAGGTAGCTAGTCTCAGGGAGGGGATGGAGAAGTTGACCTCCATGATAAATGCTTTGTTAGCTTCCCAAGCCCAGGCGTCAGTTCCTCAGCCTTTTGTCACTACTCTTGAACAACCACTTTACCATTGCTTCACCTTTCCTGATTCAACCCCTCTTATCCACACTGCTCAGCAAGAGGCAGAGCCTATCTTTCATGCCGAAAGTGTTGGAGCCTTCGATAAGATAGATGAGCTCCAAGAGAAATTTGACGGAATGCAACGGGAAATTGAAACCCTCCGTGGAAGAGATTTGTTTGGCAAAGATGCTCGAGAACTCTGTTTGGTTCCTGACGTTGTAATACCGCCTAAGTTCAAGGTCCCTGACTTTGAAAAATACAAGGGGAATTCGTGTCCACGTAGCCATCTGGTGATGTACGTGAGGAAGATGTCCATGCACACTATAACCACAAGCTTCTTATCCACTTCTTTCAGGACAGTCTGACTGGTGCTGCTTTGAAATGGTATATGAACCTGGACAGTGCCAGCATCCGCACTTTCAATGATCTTGGTGAGGCTTTTATCCGCCAATATAAGTACAATTTGGACATGGCCCCGGATCGTGACCAACTTCGTGCTATGACGCAGAAGGACAAGGAAACATTCAAGGAGTATGCTCACCGCTGGAGGGAAGTGGCAGCTCAGATTGTCCCGCCTTTAGAAGAAAAAGAGATGACCAAAATCTTCTTGAAGACCCTTGGTCAATTCTATTATGAGAGGATGGTTGCCAGTGCCCCAACAGATTTCACCGAGATGGTAAACATGGGAATGCGTCTGGAAGAAGGAGTCCGAGAAGGACGCTTGGTTATGGAAAGTGCTTTTGGTGCCAGCAGTACAAAGAAGTTTGGGAATGGCTTCTCAGGAGAGAAAGAGGAAGAGGTAAGTATGGTGGCCCATAGGCAGCCTCAGCAACGGTATCAACAACAGCCTCGACAACAGAATCGGGTTCAGCGGATATCCCATTTTGATCCAATCCCCATGGCATATGCAGAGTTGCTCCCCGCTTTGCTTGATAAAAATCTTGTTCAAACTAAGGCACCTCCTAAGGTACCTGAAAGATTGCCAAGGGGGTATAAACCTCATCTTTCTTGTGCTTTCCATCAAGGGGCACCCGGTCATGACGTTGAGCATTGTTATGCCTTGAAAGCCGAAGTCCAGAAGTTGATCCAGACTAACATCTTGTCCTTCAAAGAGTCGAACTCCAGTGTGCAAGCTAATCTACTACCTGGCCATGGGACTCCATTTGTTAATTTGGTGCAAGTTTGTTCAGAAGTCCACCCTGTTGAAGAAGGTGGCAGTTAATTTTGTAACACATGGCAGAGTTTACTGCAATTAGGTCGCTGTTGACATTCCCTCAAGTTACTCATAGGTCCAAGTAATGTGTTTTGTTGTCTATTTTTTTTTTTAAAAAAAAAATCCTTTCGTTCCGCCCGAGACGAAAGTGAACTTTTAGGGCTTTTTGTTTCATGCATTCCCATTATCAAATAAGAAGTCGTTTTGTTCCTGACTACGTCTTTATTATTCTTAGCTTTTTCTGGAAAATGGTAATACAAAAAACCAAAAGAACTTATTTTTTCTTTAATCAATGTCCAAATATTTGCATTTACTTTTTTACTCAAACTATCATGAATCATACAAAAAGCTTAAATACCAATAAACCCGTTGAACACTGTAACCCTATGCTCTCTCCCGACTTTGAGTTCCCTGTTTATGAAGCTGAAGAGGAGGAGGATGAACAGATTTTCGAAAAGATCTCTCGGTTACTAGAATATAAAAAGAGCATCATTCAGTCTCATGAAGAAGCACTGGAAGTGATAAACTTGGGTTCCGAGGGACTGCTGCTACGGTATTCCTGATAAAATTTCAGATGAATGGTGCCATCGAGGCTGCAAAAAAAAAAAACAAAAAAAATCAAAAGAAAAAAAAACAACAAAAAAAAAACAAAGAAAATACATCAAAAAGATGGTGCAGAAGATGGTAAACCACCTACAAGAACTTGCATGAGATGTTACAGAATGCTTTTACACAGATATCGTACTTCAGTGCGTACCTCAACAGGTGCAACCCCTTTTCTCTTTGGTATACGGTATGAAAAGTTCTAATGGAAGCCAAATTATTAGAGGCTGAATGATGTCAAAACAAATATGATCAGTTCAAACTTGATTGAAAAGAAATGCATGAAGGCCTTGTGCCATGAGCAGTTATATCAAAAGAGGATGAAGCAAGCTTTTGACAAGAAGGTTCGTCCCCGTGTGTTTCAAGAAGGAGATCTTGTGCTCAAGAAGGTTTTATCTTTTCAACTCGATTCCAGGGGCAAGTGGACGCCTAATTATGAAGGCCCATATGTCGTCAAGAGAGCTTTCTCCGGTGGTGCAATGAATCTTACGACTACGGATGGTGACGAACTTCCCCGTCCTGTGAATGCTGATGCAGTCAAGAAATACTTTGTCTAAAAAATAAAAGAACAGCTCGGTAAGTCGAAAACCCAAAAGGGCGGCTTAGGCAAAAATGAGCGTCTCGGTGGATCGAAAACCCGAAAGGGCGGTCCAGGCAAAAATTAGAGACATGAAACAGAAAATAATCATCTTGATAGGTCGAAAACCCGAAAGGGCGATCTATGCAAAAGTTAAGGATCAAAAGACAAAGTAACTGCATCATTTTGGTCTCTACTCACTTGGGGCATTTTAGCGGTCAAAGAGGCTCTGAATTTGAAGCATCCAAACAGTGGAATTCAAAGTTGTCAAGGAGAATAGTGGTTATTGTGTTCAATGTACCTTTAATTTATATTTACCATTTTCCAAACTTTGTGAGATCCGTGGAGCCATGCCATTGGCGGGTCACCACTCCTTTAAATAAATTTGAGCCTGTGGCTTTTCATTTGGAATTCTCATTTATTCAGTTTATAAAAACTTCTTCCATTTTTGATGGTAGTGTTTGAAACAAAATATTTTTCAAAATCATAAATATTTTTTTTCATGTCTTTTTGAAAAACACAAACAACAAACACATTTTCTCTGAACTCATGAATAAGTGAAGGGTGCGTTAACAGCTATCCTGAGAGCGGATAAACTTTGCTGGCTGAACATGGTCAATTGCTTAGAAAAAATGCAAAAAAAAACAAACAAAAAAGAGAAAAAAAATAGAAAGAGAAAAAGAAAAGAGCTCGGTAAGTCGAAAACCCGAAAGGGCGGCTTAGGCAAAAAATGAGCGTCCCGGTGGATCGAAAACCCGAAAGGGCGGTCCAGGCAAAAATTAGGGGCATATAAAAGAATATATTCCCGGTGGACCGAAAACCCGAAAGGGCGGTCCAGGCAAAATTAGGGGCATACAAAAAGAATATATTCCCGGTGGATCGAAAACCCGAAAGGGCGGTCCAGGCAAAAATTAGGGATTCAAAGAAAAAAAAAACAAAAAATAAGCATGACCACAGAAGCACCAATTCTTCTACCAGGTTTTGGATTAGCACGCTCTCCCCAGAAAGTGTTTACTCCCCATCAGTTGTTGCATACGCCGGGCTTTACCCCGTCAATGTTTTGATATGTCCCCAGTGGCATCATTCCCATTGAAGATTACCAAGTGTTTGTGACGCAACGTCGGGTCACTTTCCATCTTATCCGTCCAATCTTGTCTCATCAAGTCAATCTTTCATACAATCATACAAGTCAATCCTTCATACAACTATACAAATCAATCCTCCATACAGTCATGCAAGTCGTGTTGTCATTCATGCATTCATGCATATATGCATTCATGCATATACAACATAAAGACAACATCATTCATACATGGTTGCATTAACCACCCTGAGTCTTGTTTTGAATATCTTTCCATATCAATCAATCATGAATAATTTGTAACCCTTTTTCTCCCCAAGTGTCATCCCCAGTGTGTCTGGTCCTGAGATGTCACTCTCTTTATGCCAAGTGGCAGTTCCTTAATGAACAGCTTGTGCTTTCTTTTTATCTAGTCTTTTGTCGTCAGTTGACTAGTTCGGCAATAACCCGAACAGCTGACATTTACCTTTGTTTCTTGTCGTCAGTTGACTAGTTCGGCAACAACCCGGACAGCTGACATTTACCTTTATTTCTTGTCGTCAGTGGCAGTGCGGCAACAACCCGAACAACTGACATTTACCTTTATTTCTTGTCGTCAGTGGCAGTTTGGCAACATCCCGAACAGCTGACATTTACATTTTACCTTCTTTAAGCTACCCTCACAATGGTAGTAGGTAAAATATTTTGTCTGCCTTTTTTTAAGCTATCCGCACACCGATAGTAGGCAAGGTCTTTTCTCTTTATATTACCTTTTTTAAGCTATCAGTACACGATAGTAGGTAATACATGTCATCTGTCTTTTTTAAGCTATCATCTTTGTTGATAGTAGACAATGTCTTCTTCTATTACCTTTTTTAAGCTATCAATTCACGATAGTAGGTAATACATGTCATCTATCTTCTTTAAGCTATCATCTTTGTTGATAGTAGACAATGTCTCCTTTTATATTACCTTTTTTAAGCTATCAATACACGATAGTAGGTAATACATGTCATCTGTCTTTTTTAAGCTATCATCTTTGTTGATAGTAGACAGTGTCTCCTTCTATTACCTTTTTTAAACTATCAATACACGATAGTAGGTAATACATGTCATCTGTCTTCTTTAAGCTATCATCTTTGTGGATAGTAGACAATGTCTCCTTCTATTACCTTTTTTAAGCTATCAATACACGATAGTAGGTAATACATGTCATCTGTCTTCTTTAAGCTATCATCTTTGTTGATAGTAGACAATGTCTTCTTCTATTACCTTTTTTAAGCTATCAATTTACGATAGTAGGTAATACATGTCATCTGTCTTCTTTAAGCTATCATCTTTGTTGATAGTAGACAATGTCTCCTTTTATATTACCTTTTTTAAGCTATCAATACACGACAGTAGGTAATACATGTCATCTGTCTTCTTTAAGCTATCATCTTTGTGGATAGTAGACAATGTCTCCTTCTATTACCTTTTTTAAGCTATCAATACACGATAGTAGGTAATACATGTCATCTGTCTTCTTTAAGCTATCATCTTTGTTGATAGTAGACAATGTCTCCTTCTATTACCTTTTTTAAGCTATCAGTACACGATAGTAGGTAATACATGTCATCTGTCTTCTTTAAGCTATCATCTTTGTTGATAGTAGACAATGTCTCCTTCTATTACCTTTTTTAAGCTATCAGTACACGATAGTAGGTAATACATGTCATCTGTCTTCTTTAAGCTATCATCTTTGTTGATAGTAGACAATGTCTCTTTCTATTACTTTTTTTAAGCTATCAGTACACGATAGTGGGTAATACATGTCATCTGTCTTCTTTAAGCTATCATCTTTGTTGATAGTAGACAATGTTTCCTTCTATTACCTTTTTGTAAGCTATCAATACACGATAGTAGGTAATACATGTCATCTGTCTTCTTTAAGCTATCATCTTTGTTGATAGTAGGCAGTGTCTCCTTCTTTTACCTTTTTTAAGCTATCGTTTACACGATAGTAGGTAGCGTCGGTCTTTGTCTTTGTTAGGCTATCGTTCTGAATTAGTGTGATAGTAGACAACTTACATTTATCCCTAGTGAAGCCATGTTATCCCCAGTGGAGTCGGACCCCGTTCTTTAACAGACTCGGGTATCCTTTTGTTTTGTTATCCCCAGTCGAGCCATCCTCGCCGTCTTGCATTCATACTTGCATCGCGAGCATTCACAACATTACACGCATTGCATCACATGCATAGCATTGCATTCATAGCATTTTGCAGTTGAAATTGGTCAAAAATGGCGTACTCGGTATTTAAGTCTCTTCGACCCGTCGATCTAAAAAATTTCACTTTTAAATCTCCGTAACGAAGAAACTTAAATAGGGGCATCTGTCATACCCCATTTTTGACCCATTTTCAATTCGTTTCTCTCGTCTTTTAGGCCAGAAATTTTCGTCGTTTCAGACGAAATTTCGGCTGGGAGGTATTTTAAAATACCTCATATTTTTGTTCCGAAGGCGACCGTTTTTATTTTATTTTATTTATTTTGTTATTTTGTTATTTTTATTATTAATTATTATTACTTCTTTTTTTTAGTTTTTATTATTTTTAGTGTTTTCTTTTTTATTTTATTTTTGTATTTTCGTTTTTTTTATTATTATTGTTTTTTATTTTACTGGTTTTTTCTTTTTATTTCTTTCAGTTTTTTTCTCCAGTCCAGGCCCAGGGGGGCATTTTCGTCATTTGTTTTTACCCTATTTTTTACTATTTATAGTGCATTTACTGCACTGTGTCAGACCCAAGTACACAGTCAGTCAGGACCAGTACACAGTCAGAATAGCCAGGCCACCGTGAAACACCAACAGCCGCCCATAACCACCACAAAAACCCTAAAAAAAATTTCTCCTCTTTTCCAGATTCAATCAGAACCAAGAAACACCAAAACACCACAAATCCAAACCTTTTTTTTCTCAAACAGTATCACCAAATCACGGCCACCACCAAAAAAGTCACCAACTTACGGCCACCACCATACAAGTCACACGACACACGGCCGAATCCACAACACATCTAGCCACACACATACACGGCCTATCCAAATCTACAATCACAAACCAGCATAAACAGAAACAAATCCAATTTCATCGAACGTAAAAAGAGTCTAGGTAGGCTTTTCATTTCGCTTTAGTTCAGATCTAGAGCTTTTAGGGTGTTTTTCCGGAAAACTAAACTTTGATTTGCGAAGAGTAGAACATAAGCTTTCAGAAAACACTAAATTTTTTTTAAAGAGAGGTTTGTCTTAGATCCGGCACGGTGGCGCCGCCGTCAAGGCTGGCGACCACCGCGCCAGAAAGAACAGTTCGGCCAGGCCCTTTCTGAGAGAGAGGTTAGAGGAGGAAGGAGAGAAGAAAGAGAAAGGAGTGTTAGAAATGAAAAAAACCGTTTTAAACATATATATAGAACTTGAACCGGTTCGGTTCTCTTGAACCGAACCGGTCTGCTCCCTCTTTTAAGCCCAAGCAGCAGCCCAGGCACTCGGCCCACTTTCTTTCTTCAGACTTCTTCTTTCAGCTCACTTCTCACACCTCCCTTTTCCTCTTCTGCACCCCTTCTTCTCTTTCTCTATTCTTTTTATTTTATTTTCTTGCATTTTATTTTTAGTTTTTTTTATTTCTTATGCACTTTATTTTACTGCATTTTATTTTCAGTACCCCCATGCATTTTATTATTATTGCTTTTTTTATTTTATTTCTTTTTATTTATGCATTTTTATTTTCCATTATTTATTTACACATCATATTTAATTTTGTGCCTTGCATTTTTTTTATTTTTATTTTCTTTATTTATTTTTCAGCACCATATTTAATTTTCAGTCAAGCATTTTTATTTTCCAGCACCATATTTATTTTACGTCTCGCATTTTATTTTATGCATCATATTTATTTTATGTATTGCATTTTTACTTTTTTTTAGCATCATATTTACTTTATGTTTTGCATTTTTATTTTCTTTATTTTATTTTTAGCATCATATTTATTTTATGTCTTGCATTTTTATTTTCTTTATTTTATTTTATGCACCATATTTATTTATTGTTATGCATTTCATGCATCTTTTTATTTTCTTTTTAGCATATTTACTTTAATGCAATTGCAATTTTTATTTTATTATTTTTGTCATTTATTTTATTGCCATTAGAATGTATCTAGGTCCAATGTAAAAATATAAATGAGAATATGCACCGACACCACATTTATTTATTATGCTTTATGTCGAGGACGATATTGTAATTTTGACCGTATCCGAGGAAAAGGACCCTCACTTGATCCAACGTCATTTTGAGGGATCCGACGCGTTTGGACTTATCTCAGCATAACCTAGTCTCTGGACCTTATGACTTAATCAAAATTTTCACAAAAAAAGTCAAAAAAGTCAAAATCCAAAAACATTTTATAATCAAAATTTCAAAAAAAATCAATCTTTGTCTTTCTCTTCTTAATCAAATCTTTAATCAATCTTTAATCAATCAAACTTTTTCTTCAATTTAAAATCAATCAAACTCACTTCTTTTTATTTCTTCTATGCCTTTTCGGCCTCTTATCTTTCTTAAACTTTTTTTCAAAACTTTAAAATCAATCAAAACCAATCACTCGGCTTTTTACCCCGAACTACATGATTTTGATCCCATTCGGGTATGTAGGCAAAAGACTTTGTCTTTCCAAATCAACAAAATAACAAAAACATTTTCCTTTCTTTTACTTTCATGACTTTTAATCTTTTCACACTTAAGCATTTATTTTACAAAACAAATAATCAATTTTAGCATAAAGATAAATAACAACAAGAGGTTCCTATAGAGTACTATAGACGTTTAGGGTGCTAATACCTTCCCTTTGCGTAACCAACCCCCGGACCTTTGATCTCTTAAAAAATAGGGTTTTTCGAACTTTCACCCTTTTCCTCGGAAAAATAAAAGATCGGTGGTGAATCTTAAAATTGTGAGTCAACGCTAATTAATAGCTTGATATCCAAAAATCACCGCGACAATATGCAATATCAGGCCTACTATTTCATAGGTACCTTAGTGATCCAACAATTTGCTTAAACAATGTAGGATCCACAGGTTCTTCTTCTTCATTCGTTACTAGTTTTACATTTGTCTCAGCAGGTGATGATGATGGATTGCAGTTCATCATATTGAACCTCTTCAATATATCAGATGCATATTTCATTTGATGCATTACCAGTCCCTCTGCATTTTCAGTAAATTCCAGGCCTAGAAAATAAGTCAATTTTCCTAAATCTAACATTTCAAACTCACTCATCATCTGAGATTTGAATGCTTCTATCTCATTCACATCACTACCAGTCACTATCAAGTCATCTACATAGAGACAGATGAGTAACTGATTACCTTCAATTCCTTTCTTCACATATACACCATATTCAGACTTGCATTTAACAAATTCTTGCTGCACAAGAAAACTGTCAATTCTTTTGTTCCAAGCTTTTGGTGCCTGCTTCAATCCATAGAGTGCTTTGTGTAATCTATACACCATATCTTCTTTCCCTTTGATTTTGAAACCTGGTGGCTGTGTTACATACACTTCTTCATCTAAAGGACCATTTAAGAAAGCAGATTTTACATCCAAATGATACATTGGCAAGTTTCTTCCACAAGCTATAGCAACTATCAATCTCACAGTCTCTAATCTTGCTACTGGGGCATATACTTCAAAGTAATCCATACCAGCCTTCTGCATGAATCCCCTAGCAACTAATCTAGCTTTGTGTTTGGCTACTTCACCATTTGGCTTCAGTTTCAACTTGAAAATCCATTTCACATTTATAGGTTTCTTGCTAACAGGCAGTTCAGTCAGTTCCCATGTGTTGTTTCTGATGATTGAATTCAACTCTTCAATCATAGCATTCTTCCACACTTCTTCATTCAATGCTATTTCATGGTTGATTGGTTCTGCATCTGCTAATAAGGCAAAGTGAACAAATTCCCCTTCTTCATTAACTAGATTATCTAGAATAACTTCATGTTCAGCTAACCTTGTGGAACCAAATCTCTGTCTCCCTAAAGTTCTAGTAACTTGATTCTCTTCAACATGTACTTCAGCTTGAACTTCAGTATCAGGTTGAACTTGTTCAACTTGATCATCACTTCAATTATTGTGGGAACTGTGTGATTGGAACTCTTCTCTTTCTTGTTCCAATCCCAAGCTTCATTCTCACAGATTTTAACATCCCTACTAATCACTATTGAATGAGTTAGAGGATGATATAACCTGTATGCACCTGTTTCATGATAACCAACCATTATCATAGGCTCACTCTTATCCCCTAACTTTCTTCTCTTTGCATCAGGGATATGTTTGTAACATAAGGAGCCAAAAACTCTTAAGTGTTTAGCTGACTGCTTGCATCCTAGCCAAATTTCTTCAGGATTTAATTCAGTTTCTTAGTGGGGCATCTATTCAAGATGTAGGTTGCAGTTCTTACAGCTTCTCCCCAAAAAGTATTAGGCATCTTCTTCAATTTTAACATACTTCTGGTCATGTCAAGCAGACTTCTATTTCTTCTTTCAGCCAAACCATTGTGTTATGGAGTATAAGGAGCAGTTACTTCATGTATAATACCATTGTCTTCACAAAATTTCTCAAACACTTTTGAGGTATACTCACCACCACCATCAGTTCTTAAAACCTTAATAGATTTTCCACTTTGCTTTTCTACTAAGATTTTAAACTTCTGAAACATATTAAATGCTTCACTTTTGGTCTTAATCAAATATAAGCAGAGTTTTCTGCTAAACTCATCAACAAAACTTATGAAGTATATGTTGCCCCCTAATGAAGGAACCTCTAAAGGACCACATACATCTGAGTACACAACATTGAGTAGCTCTTTTGATCTACTAGCAGTACTTGAACTAAATGCATTTCTAGGTTGCTTGCCCAACAAACAAGTATCACAGGTTGTGTTAGGTATCTCAATTTTAGGTACACCAAGAATCATTTCCTTATCAACCAGTTGATTAAGACCTCTAAAATTAAGATGACCAAACCTATAATGTCATAACTAGCTATCTTCATATTTTACCATTCAGATAAGAAGTTCAACTCTACAACTTTCATATTGGTCTGAAATGTTCTCTTTTTTGCAAGGGGAGTTTTCAAGACCAACCTTTGATGTTTATCAAACAACTTCAGAACATTATCCTTCATAGTAACTGAGTATCCTTTTTGAATGAATTGACCAACACTAAGTAAATTGCACTGCATTCCAGGGACATAGAGAATTTCTTCAACTATTGCTACTTTTCCATTCTTTCCTTCAATAGCAATCTTCCCCATACCTTCTGAAGTTAATGTACTATGATTTGCAAGTTTCACCTTTGTGTTCCTTCCATGATTAACTTCCCTCAACCATGTTTTGTTTCCAGTCATGTGATTAGAACAACCAGTATCTAAGAACCAACTTTCTGAATTGCAGCTCTCAGTACTAGTTGTTGTAACCATCAATAATAATGAATCATATGAATCATCTTGTGCAATCTTAGCTTGTTCTTCATCATTTTGACCTTGTTTTCCCTTACCAGACCAACATTCAGAAGCAAAGTGTCAAAATTTCTCACATTTGAAACACTGAATCTTCTTCTTATCAAAATTTCTCTTGTTTTGAATAGAATTTCTTTCTTTTGAAGATTCACTTTTGTCAGTTACTTTGTTCTTGCCTTTAGACCATTTTCCTCCCTTAATGTTATTCTTACCTTTCTTGTAGTTCTTCCTATCACAGTCATCCTTCTTGATAGTTTGAACTTGTAAGGCTTGTTGAATTGATCTTTCACTGCTTCTTTCTGAAACCATCAATTCATGAGCTTCTAATGAACTCTAAAGCTCCTCAATCTTCAAGGTTTTTACATCTTTTGATTCCTGAATTGCCACAACAATGAAATCAAACCTTGATGATAGAGTCTTCATGATCTTCTCAACAATTTGTTGATCTGTCATAGTCTCTCCACAAGCCTTCATCTGATTCACAACACTGATGAGTTTGGAGATGTACTCTGCAATCTTTTGCTCATCCTCCATCTGAATCAACTTCACCTTTCTTCCTAAGTGATTGAAGCTTAATCAACTTCTCCTTATCATCCCCTTCATGATACTTTGAAAGAATATCCCATGCTTCCTTTGAACTAACTTTTTTTGAGATTCTTTCAAAATTTGCTTCATCAAGACTCTGTTGAATCAAGAACAAAGCCTTGCAATCTTTCTTCTTCAAATCTTTGTGTGCGTTCCTTTGCACTTCTGTTGAATTCACAGCTAACTCACCAACTCCATTCTGCACAATTTCAAGCAAATCTTGTGCTCCAAACAGATTCTTCATCACTGCACTCCATCTTTCCAATTGCGTGCTTCAAGAATTGGAAGATGAGTGTTGAAGCTGCTGCTACCATTCATGGTACTTCCTTCAACGTTTCTTCTATGTACTTACGTGATTGAAGATCTTGATTACCCCTTAGAACGAAACCAAAGGCTCTAGATGCCAATTTGTTAGCGCAACTATGAAGCTTGTTTCGTAAGCAACTATTTTGATCTTTAGGGTTTTTGATTTGAATGGAATTTAGAGAGAATGAGAAGAGAGAGAATGATAGAGATTGAGAAAAGGAAATTGTGTAATTGATTAATGAGAATGTACAAGTGAATTGGCTTATATACAAAAGTTATGTTAGATTGCTTGAAGCACAAGCTAAGTAACAAACTCTAACAACTTTTAGCTAAATTCTAGGGAAGTTGTAACTAATCAATAACAAACTGAACTCTAATGTGATTAACCAACTAAACATGATTACATCACTAACAAACTTGAATTAACAAACTAACATTATTAATAGCTATTTTTTAGCTAATGGATTGAGCTGTAATTGGGAACAACTCTTGATAAGTATATATTCTAATCATTCTATTCGTTAGAATGCGTTGACAAAAACATAAGATGCGTTGCTTATCAGTACGAGTAGGGGTGGGAATAGGTCAGGCCGCTCGCCAGGGGCCTATGGCCCGGCCTACTTAAAGTCCGGCTCGGCCTAACTCGTTTATTAAATAGGTTAGACTCAAACTTTTTAAAAAGCTCATTAATTTAAATAGGTCAGGCTAAGACTTATAAAAAAGCCTACTAGGTCTATCAGGCCGGCCCATATATGTGTAATTATATATATTACATTATATAATATATGCGTGTTACCCTCTACAAAATACATTATATAATACACGTGTATTAGCCTCTACAAAATGGATGTGGTAGCTCTACAAAATTTTATTGGATATATATATATATATGCTAATAAAGTTAGGGAAAATAGATGTACATGCTTTACAAAATTTTATTGACTTATTAGCATTTTAAAAAATATTTGTTTATTAGCCTTTTTATAAATAAGTCAAATGTTATATTTAAAACTGTGAGTACAAATTAGGCTTTTAGACAGGCTAATAGGTCAGGCCAGACTTAAAATAAAGCCTCTGACAAGCTAAAAGGCCAGACTTAGGCTTTAGTTTTTTCAACTAGGTCCGGCCTATTTAAGCAAAGCCCAGCTCGGCCCGGCCTATTCCCACTCCTAAGTACGAGGTAGAAGAGCTATCACATCCTAGCTTCTTGCAAGATCACTCAATCGCCTAAAATGGATTCAACACAAGTATGAATAGTGTTATCTTAAAAAAAAACCAAAATTTTTTTTGGTCCTATTTATAAGAAAATGTCAAACTTTTAAGGTGTAGTTATTATTTAAAAGACTTTTTTACCCCTCATTTAGTGATTGTCTTTTTAATATTAGTGGATGTACTCCCCCCAGTCCTTATTATAAGAAAATTTTCAAAAAAATATTTGGTCCTATTTATAAGAAAATGTCACAACTTTTAAGGTGTAGTTATTGCTTAAAAGACTTTTCTATCCCTCATTTAATGCTTCTCTTTTTAATATTAGTGAGTGTATTTAATGTTTCACAATTTTTTATGAAGGTATATTTGTAAAAATATTAAAAAAGTTTCATTAATTAATGATTGTATTGGTTTGATGTTTTTTGATTTTGTTTCTTATAATAAGTACCGGAGAGAGTATTTAATGTTTCACAACTTTCTATAGGGGTATATTAGTAAAAATATTTAAAAAGTTACAACAATTAATGATTGCATTGATTTTTTGTTGTTTTGTTTTTCTTCTTATAATAAGAACCGAAGAGAATATCATTTTTTAGATGATAATATATCATATTTTGTACTGCTATCTATGATATTTGGACATCTCTGTTAAATTATTCCAACATAATAACCATTTTAAATTATTCCAACATGATAACCATCTAAATATTTATTGTCAAATTTTTGCATCCAAATAACACGACTCTACTTTTCTTAGTAAAATCAACAACAGTCGTTTGACCAAAATAAAAAATTAACAGTAGTAGTAATTTTAACTTAAACTTTTGAGATAACTACTTTTACCACGATTTCTTAAAAATTACACCCTTTTAAATTTATTCATCCGAACAAGAAAAATATACTTTTTACGTTCAGATGAATAAATTTGTCAAAAAATATAAATTCAGACGAGAGCAATTTTTAAATAGAAAAAGAAACTTCCGGCAACCTCACTCCTCTCTTAACACTACCCTGGTTTCTATTATAAGAAAAAATTTAGGCTTAATAGGTCATTTGGTCCCCTAATTAATTTCCAGTTTTCATTTTGGTCCCATAATTAATAAAATCCACGTTTTGGTCCCTCAAGTTAATCTCCGTTAGTCAAATAAGTCCACCACTGTTAAGTTTAACCCAAAATGTCTATGGTGGACCACCTACAAGGTTGGTCCACCATGGACCTTATTAATTTATTCAATTTTAACCCTTTGATCTTTTTTCAAGAAAGATGACCGTTGGATCACGCAAGTCTATTGTATCTTTCAGTGAACCATCACCACTTAATTTTTTTTCTCATTTCTTCATCTTCTTCTCTTAACTTCTTCATCATCCTCATGAAATCTTCAACAACATTCATAAAAAAAATCCAGAAAATCCATCATCCTTCATCTCTTCTCAATTCTTTCACCAATTTCAATTCATTCCAATATTTTTCTTTTTCATCTCATAACTTCATCTTATTTTCCTCTTCTCTCACTATCGTTCCTCTTCTTCTCTCCTCTGTCTTCTCTTCCTAAGATTTAATTTTGGAAGCCAACCACAACAACATGAACAATAGCAAAATCTGGAAACAACAACAGGAAGAATTTAATTCTGGAAACAAATTCTGAAAACCAATTCTGGAAGAACAACAACATTTTTCCCCTTTTCTATCGAACAACAACAACAACAAATTCCATCAGCAAATTCTGGAAATCAAATCTGACCCATTTCTAATCTCAAAATCAAAGAAGCATAAACTAAATCTGACCCATTTTTAATCTCAAACTTACCTTTTCCTAGCCTTTACCAAACGATTAGCGAAATTAAATCGAGGAATCAAGGACGATTCGATGACTCTCTCCAGGGAAGAGAAAGCGTAACTGCTTGCTTGTTGTCAAATCCACCAGCAACCAAAATCGAAGCCAACAACCCAAATCGACCACAACTGAAATCAAATCGAGGAAAACGCAAGTAAAAGGAACAATCTTTTCATCGTTCAACAAATTGGGGTTTTTTCGTTCCTTTTTTTCTGCATTTGAGAGGAGAATGTTTGTGATGATGGAATAGAAGCATGTTATGTTATTAGCAGCATTAGGTGTTGGGATTAGATTAGGCGTAGGACTAGGAACATGGGTTGGTGAGAAAAACTGATGCTATGTTTGGATCTAAGAAATATGTATAGAGATTAAATTCTTTTAGATGATTATGATTTTTTTTCTCAGGGTATGATTGATGAAGATGTATGAAGAAAATGGTGAAGATGATGAAGAAGAAGATAAAGAAAGGGAAAACAATCAGTTGTTGATGGTTCATAGTATGATACAATAGACCTTTGTGATCCAACAGTTCCTATTTTAAAACATAGATCAAATGGTTAAAATTAAAAAAATTAATAAGGTCCATGGTGGACCAACCTTGTAGGTGGTCCACCATAGACATTTTGGGTTAAACTTAACAGTGGTGGACTTATTTGACTAACGGAGATTAACTTGAGGGACCAAAACGTGGATTTTATTAATTATGGGACCAAAATGAAAACTGGAAATTAATTAGGGGACCAAATGACCTATTAAGCCAAAAATTTACTAATATGCAATTCCAGCTATGGAAACCCAAAAGAATCTTGTCAGCTTCGAAGGAATAGTGTTTGCTTACCATATGGGATTTGACTCATTTTCTAAAAGTGACAATTTTCAGAACAGTGAATAGGCAAAAATTCGTTGAAATTGTAACTTTCGTAAAAACCTACCTGACTTTTAAGAAACTTCAAAAACCTCCCTGAAATCATTAAACGTTAGTCAATTACCCCTCTCTATTTGTTTTGGCTGTTAAACTCTGTGACGTGGCAGTTAACTATATACGTTGCACCTCCACGTGGGCTGAACATTATGCCACATCATAGGGGGTAAATGATTTATTTTTTTCTTCCTTCCACTTCTTCATCATCTTCAACATCACCTTCATCAATATTCACAAAAAATCCAGAAAAAATTAAGAAACAACAACAATCAACATCATCATCATCACCATCTCATTACTACACCTCCACCACCATCAACAACAATAACACCACCTAAGCTAATAAAAAAAAATTCATCAACCCATAGCACAACTTCAGGGAGATTTTTGACGAAAGTTACAATTTCGGAGGGGGGTTCAGCATGTCTAGAGGAGCATTTAAGGCTCCATACTTGCGTTCCAAGTCTACGACCTGATTTTACTAAAAAAAATGTAAAACTAAATCCTCACATTTTTTTGAGTTTTTACCATTTTCTATTATTGTATTTTATTTAATCATGTGATGTTTTTTCTGTAACAGAACGAAAGCTAAAGGAATAAAAAGAGAAAGGACTAAGATATTGGGAAAACAATCATCATCTTGTCCGTCTTTCCGTTGGCAAAAATAAAATCAATTAAGACACTTTGGTTTCAAAAGAGAAAAGAAATGATAATCGTAAACAATAGATAAATGAGGTTTAATATATGTTGTTTAAAAAAAAATTGTCTATTGTGTTTGTGTGTCTGACTACAGAGCAGTTGTAGTTCCATTTATTATTAACAAAAGATTAAAATTTACAGTATACAACTTATGCTTAGATATCACGGTCCAACTATCGTTGATTATATGTTTGGCAAGAAGAGAGAGAAACAATTGAGTTGGATGAGAGACAAAGACGTGGATGTATATATGGTATAAAAACCATAGGATCTTATAGTGATGAGGTCAAATGTTTGATCTCTACCCTTAGGATAAAAAGTAACATAAAAAATATCTAACAATGCGTGACGAGTAGATTGCACACCCTAGCTGTGCTCAGGGCCGTCTATGAGTGGGTGCAAACAGCTCTACTGAGCTGAGCCTCTAAAATTTGGGGGCCCAAAATATTTTTTTATATATACTCTGCATACAAAAATTGTTTATATACGAATAGAATGTTGTTGTTCACACTTCATGGATTGTCTAAAAATACCAGTAAATTTCTCAAATGCCCCCACGGCAGTTAACTGCCGATGGAAAGGAGCCGGCGGCACCTAACTGCCGATGGGAAAGAAATCAGCGGCAGTTAGCTGTCGTTGCCATGTTTTGCCTATATTTTCCAAAACTTCACATTTTTTCATCTTATTGTAAACAAAAACGATAAAATGAATGAACAAAAATGATAAAATGACATGTGATTAAAGTGAAAATGTTAAAAAAAATGACAGCTAATTTTTTAACATAAAAACTGTTTTTAATTTTTTTAAAAACAGATTTAATTTTAACAAAAAAACTAATTCTAACATAGTTTTAATTTAAAAAAAAAACTGATTTTAAAAAATCAGTTTTTATAAATTGTTTTAATTGAAAAACAGTTTTCAATTTATTAAAAAACAGCTTTATTTTTTTTTATAAAATAACTATTTTCCAACAATAAACCTTTTTAGTATATTATTTTTAATGAGGTATTTTTATTAAAAAAAACAGTTTTTTAAATTAAAAAAATTAATTTTTAAAAATTATCAGATTTATGACTGCACAATGTGGTTGTGAATGTGTCGTTAGTTATGGATTGATAGTTATCAATGGTTGTCTTCGTGAATAAGATGAAAAAATGTGAAGTTTTGGAAAATATTGGGAAAACATGGCAATGACAGGTAACTGCCGCTGATTTTCTTCCCATCGGCAGTTAACTGCCGCCGGCTCCTTCCCATCGGCAGTTAACTGCCGATGGGGGCATTTGCGTAATTTACTGGTATTTTTAGGCAAACCATGAAGTGTGAACAACAACTTTCATACAAATAATGTGTCAATAGTTTCAGTTTTGTAAGTTTGGCCCAGTGGTTGAAGTTAGCAAAAACATGTCTTGGGTCCTTTGTTCAACACCCATGATTTCCATTTTGCTTTTTAAATTATTTTTTTTTAGTATGAGAGGTCTTCATTTTAGCATAATTTACCATGGATTTGAGGTCCATCTATCCTCAAATCTTTCTTATTCCTCCAATTCAGCCCAACTCTCATTAAAATATTTGATTATAAATTTACAAATAAAAACACAATATAACTTTTTTTCTTATTTTTGTTAGAGCACTTCTTCTAGTTTTTTGTCCATATTTGTCGTATAAATTAAAAAAGTTCTAATAACGAACATTATAATCATTCACTAGAAATCCTTAAAAAAAGATCATTCTCTAGAAAAAAACATTATAAACTTTATTTTTTTGCCTCATTATAAACTTTATTCAATTAAAATTGTATGTTAATTTTATCGATTACAATATTGATTGTTCTTTTAAAAAATTGTGTTTTTATTTTATTAGGGGCCTATTTTTAATGTTAGAACTGAGTCTCCAATTTTATAGGAACGGTCCTGGCTGTCCTTATACGTACTCAGACCTAAAATGCATGATATTTTCTTGTTATGTACTGGGTTAAAGATAACCAATTCGGATCATATGATTATATCGAGTCATGCACAACCTTGTATGTGGCTAACAAAGATCCTAATGATATTGTTTGTTATGTTCAGTTGTTACTTTGTCTTATAGTCAAGATGACAATAACAATCAAATACAGTTTCTTCTCAGGAATTTATTGTCCTCAATTTCTTACATCAGATTTGGTGTTAGACAGTACTCCCTCCGTCCCAAATTATAAGCAAAAAAAATCATTTCACATTTATTAAGAAAACTAAAACATACTAATTTGTAGTATAGTTTCTTGTGTTATCTTTAGAATAAGTTTCATAGAAATATGTAAAAATAATTTTCATTGGTTATTAGTTATAGAGAAAGTGAAAGGGAGAGCAAAATGAATGCAATTTGTATTTAATTTCTCTTTGGAAAAGATGATTTTTTGAAATAACATAATTAAATATGATAAAAATTGGTCTTTTTTACTTATAATTTGGGACAAAGAAAATGAGTTTTTTTTGCTTATAATCTGAGACAGAGGGAGTATATTAGTGTAGCTAATTACATCTAATGTAATAGCACTAGTTAGTATGTTACTAGTACCAAAGTAATTTTTTGACATGCTGGAATTGAAATTTTCTTACACCATTAATTTGCCCCTCTCCTCTCTTAATTAAACTAAAGGATGTCATATGCTCTTTGGGGCACACATGAATTTTGAGTTACTCCTTCAATTAATAACTCTAAAATCTTATGACTACGAGGGCCCAACACTACAAAAGGAAATTAGCTAGCTAGAATCAATCTTTTAATGTAACATTTCCTGTGGACACGTACCTAACATGTGTTGAACTTTATTCAGTTTTTCGTTTCTATATTTGAAAATTAGAAACACTCTTTAACTGACCATACTCATATCACATGCTAATTTGAAATTTAAATTTTTTGTTCTGTACCTGCTTTGCTATATGTGTAATTAGTGTTCATAATCTAATGCTCAAGCCAACAAATGATAAAGTTTTTATCTTAATGTCCCACTAAAAGAAATAGTAAAACAAAGTTGTGTGACCAGCTTCAACCAGCTTTTTAGTGTAAAATCGTTTTCATTTCCCTAGCACAAGTGTAAATCACATGCTTAGGGCATTTTTGGATAGCACAAGCTTAGGGGATAATAATCACACTCTAAAGTCTTTACCATTAAATCGTGTTTTCTTAATTGGATTAACCTTTACACCTCTTCCAACGGCAGGCAATGTGATCGAGATCTCGCAAAAGCTTTACTCAGCAACGGATATGTTTTATGCCAATGCTTTTGCAATACAAATGTACACAAGACAAGGCATTTTTGTTACAAAAGTTAATGTTAGGTTGGATAGCGTTAAAACAATTTTTTCAAGACTTTGAAGGTATCTTTGTTTTTACGATAAATTAAATTAAAAGTGCACGGCTTTATTTCAATATGGGTTTTGCATGATTTTGAGGAAAATGGAATCAAGAAAACAGCTTTTCCCCGGAGGAGCTAGACAGTAGGCAACATTATGGGGTAATTATTAGTTGAGTACCTTGCAAATGGTGCAATGCGTATAGCCCAAAAAAAGTCCACTTTGGGCATGGAGTAACGACAAGCCAAATTAATTATACAGCTCTATCCCCATAAGTGTGTAGGGGGGTTATAGCTAGGGATATGGAATTAATCACTTCCTCCCACCTTTAATTAATACTGTAAGATTCTTGATGTAATACTATTTTGGAGAACAGTTTTGATAGACAACTTAATCAAGTTATCGTAGTAGATGAAATATGGTGTGTCAGTGTCAGCCTTATGCATGGCATATTGATTTAGTCAATGTCTTTTGTGTCGTAAAGACTATGGGAAGCCAATTTAGACTCACTTCCTAGAGAATTCATAAAGATATCAAAATGAAGAGGGTCTTTGTTTAACAAGTAAGTATGGGTTGCTGCTAAAATGTATTCTAAGATCATATGTTAAAGAATTCAATATCAAAAGTCATGCATTCAACTTTTTAAATATCAAAATATTGATTTTTGATGCAAATTTTTCATTTTTGAATTCATTAACGTATATATACCTCTATATACACATTCTCAAAGGCAGCAAGGCAGTTCCATGTAATATATGCTCAAGAATTGTGTCATGTAGACAAGAATAATGGACAAAATGTAGTATATGTTGACTGATATGGTTGGATCTAGTGGAAACAACTAGACATTAACAATGTCGCGAATTAAAACTCAAACTCTATTTAGAAGAGATGTTCACATTTAACGTGTCATAATATCTCGAATATAATTACGGCTGATGGAGGAAATCTATAAGAAACAAAAATGTAGCATGTTACTGTATAATAAATTAAAAATTGACAAAATATATTAGATCTCGTTTACTTTTTGAAAATATTTTCTATTTTTATTTTTTAAAAATTTGTGTAAATTTTACTTCTTAACAATGAGTTAATAGTCTTTTAAATTGAACAATTGTAAGATTTTTTTTTGGGAAAAATGATAATGTCAAAAGAGTGTTTTTATTATTTCCACATAAATGAATCATTTCAAGCTATCCTTATATCTTCGGTCAATCATAATATGCTTCACATCAAGAGTCTCACATCCTCTAAAACAAGTTAATATGAACACATATTTTAGAAAATGAAAATATAAAAAAATTCAGAGAGTAAATGGGGTCTTACCTTCCTCTTTTATTTGAAGTCTTTTAGTAAAAAAAAACCATTATCTCATTTTATAAATCATTTACAATTTTGATGAATTATTAAGCACTTTTTATTATATTCTTAACCAATTATTTTTTACCACTTCTCAATTGAGTCAAAAAAATCATTATATTAACTAGCGAAAAGAAGGACACTCTCGTGCCCATCTTTCCGCTCTTTTTATTGCGCTAACGTTTGAAAATTATGAACGGTATATTTTTATGAAATTTTGATTTTGATTAAAACTAAAAATATAAATGTTTGTTGCTTTAAAATTATAACAATCAAACTAACCATGATTATCTATTTCCATGACACCAACAATATAACAAAAAAATATAATCTAAATTCTTATTTTTTTTAATGACATCAACAACAATCTTTATTATATAAAAAGATGTTTAAGGGTATAATTGGGATAATAAAAAAAGTAACTATAGATACATTCATCTAGTTTGTTACATGTTTTAAAAGATAAAGGAAAAAAACTAGATTTATATATACTTATATCGTGTTTGTTACACTTTTTTTAGGGAATGTTTGTTACACTTTTAATTTAATATTATTTGAATTTATTTTTATCTATTTGTTATATGTGCTATTTGTATTGAAAGTTGGAGGTAATTTTGGAAAGAGAAAAAGTCAGTCTAAAAGAGCCGGAAGCATGCTATTTTCTTTCTATATATATATATATATATATATATATATATAGTATAAATGTAACGTTTGCTCCCTAAAAATGTTCAAAATTTAGTTTTTTGTCCCTATAAAAAAGCGACACTTTTAGTCTCTATAAAAAAAATTCAATCAAATTTTAGTCGCTACTGGAAAGCTAACATATATTTTTGAATATTTTTTCATAAATATTTAGAACATCGTAAAAAGTTCTCAACAATATATTTTTTTTAAGTTGAGGTGAATTAAATGTTAATTTTTTAAATATAAAAAATTTAAGATAGAAATAATGAAATTTGAATCATAAATCAAATTTTGAGCTCAGTTTTCAAAACTATTTTTAATGTTCTAAACTAATATTTACCCGGACCCAACCCACATAAACCAATCAACCTCCAAGAAAAAGCTAGTAAAATCCGTTCACTCAAGCATTTTATTCCAATTTCGGTGTAGTACTTCGGTTATTTTGGTGTTTGAAAAATTAATTGCAAGTATTTGATGATGAATTTTATGATTTTGGTTTTCTTCTTATTATTATTATTATTATTATTGTTATTATTATTGTTATTATTATTATTATTATTATTATTATTATTATTATTATTATTATTATTATTATTATTATTATTGACAAATGGTTTTCTTATTTATTGTATGTTTGTATATTTGATGCTAAAATAAAAGTGAAAATAAGCTACCCTATATTTTAGGGATAAAAAATAATGTTTGGACATTTTTTTAACAGTTTGATTTTTTAAAAATAAAAATAGAATGCTGGTAAACCTATATGAATATGAAAATTTACGGTTTAACCCAACCCAATGCTACAACGATCGGTTTTTAAACTAGAACCAAACCAGAGTTCTCTAAATAATAAGTTTTCGGTTTTGTGAACCGACTCAACCCAACCTATGTATAGCCTAGTAGTTGTAGTTTCCATTGTTATACACCCCCTAAATCAGCAAATAAATATGTCCCAAACTCCATGCAAGAGTCCTAGAATTTTTGTCCGATACCTTATGGTTTATATGCTTCATCTCTTTCACAGTCAAGCTAAATCATAAGTACCTAGCTGAGCTATTCACAAAACAAAACAAAAATTCAAATTAGTGTCCTATACATTTGGAAACTGAAACTCAATTTGACAAAGTCTATATTACTCCCTCCAAAACAAAACAAAAAGAAGCGTATTAAAAGATTAAACTGGCATTAACCATCAAATTCAAGTTACTTTACACATTGTGTGAGAATTAGGAAAACTCATGTGGTAATTGAGATTGTTAGTGTGATATTCACAAAATGTATTTTACTCCCTCCGTTCTTTTTTAATTGTCTTATTTGAAGAAATTTTTTGTTACTATTTAACTGTCACTTTCAAAGTTCAATGCAACATTAAATGTTGTTTTACCAATATTACCCTTAATTATTTATTGCGGAGAGAGAAATATATGAAATGCGATATTAAATGAATAAGATCATTATAGTAAAAGTATACATTATTGTACTCCCTCCATCCCAAATTATATGTCGCTTTATAATACCAATGAAACATTAATGTTATTTTTCCTATTATATCCTTAACTATTTATTACTCTATATTTTTTCAATTCTTTAATTTATCTTTCACATACTATTTATTAAGGACAATTTTGTAAAACAACTCATAATATCTCTTTCCCACACAAAATTAATTGTATTTCTTAATACGTATGAAATGTCCAAAACGTCATGCAATTTGGGACGGAGGGAGTATTAAAAGTACTAATATTTATTGATTGTCTTAATTTATGTAAAATGTCAAAAAATGACGATATTTCTAAAACATCGGGAGACACGGCATAAAAAGTCGTGGGGGACCTTTGGCCATGTCTCTTCACTTTTCCCACAAAAATGACAAAAGAAAAAAACAATAGGACTCTTCAATCTAGAGAAATATCAACGGTGAGATACTCATCATAAAGTCTTATATCTTCCCTAGAGAAAAACTACAAGTTTCTGAAAGATTAAAATACTAGTACTAGTACTAATAAACAAAGTGCTAGGAAGTAACAACCATAAAGAGCCTCCACTCACACTCCCAACTCCCAATAAACCTAAAACAAGAATCATAACATACCACATTCTAGTTTTCTGCTATTGCTACGCTCTCCATGTTATAGAAACACCATTTGCAAAGTTTCATATTTTTTTTACAATGAGCAAATCCAAAATCCAAAGAAAGCCTACCATTACAAATCATATAAGCCAAAAAGAAAACCAAAAGCCACAAAAAACAGAGAAACAACCCTCTTGGGCAGTGGTAAGAGGCTTTTTGGCCTGTAAGAATGTTCAAATCCAACAACAACAGCAGAAGGAAGCAAAACAGCTACAACAACAACCTCAACCTGTACCAGAAGCAAAACAACCAAAGAAAAAACAAGAACAAAGGAAGCTGAAAGAAGAAAGAGTCTCAGAAGATACCAACAAGAAATGCAAGAAGATGAAATGTTCAGGTTCACTCTGCAACAACACTGGAATGACAATGGCAAAGCCAGAAACAACAACAGCAGCAACAAGAACAAGAACAACTACAGATATTCACAAGAAAAAGGTTTCACTTGGTGGATGCAAAAACAACTTGGATTCTAGTTCAAGCAGATCCATGAAAGCTCCTTTGAATGAACTCAACGGAAGAACTGTGTCCGCCTCTTCTTCGTCTTCGCTTTCAGCAGCATCTTCTAACTCTTCAGGAGCCGGTTCTTTCAGGGGAATGCAGTTTAGGAGACTCTCAGGTTGTTACGAGTGTCGAATGGTTGTTGACCCCGTTCTTGGTTTCACTAGAGACTCTTCTCTAAGAAGCTCCATTTGTTCTTGTCCTGATTGTGGTGAGATCATGAAAACTGAAAGCCTTGAACTTCATCAAGCTGTCAAACATGCAGGTATTTCTAAACCTACTTGTGCCATCTAAAATCTTTAGTTTCAAATTTCAATAATTTTAATTTGACATAGCCAAGGTATCCGTGGCTGAGTTGAGACTGCTTCCTCGAGATAATGACATTCATTATCTCACCAAAGGTAACTAATTTGTTAAGATACTAGTATTCATTTTAATGGATACCGGTAATCTTAAGACTATCGGAATTTTAAGAAATTAGTTACGTCCTAACTCTCAGTTGGGGAGATAATGAACCTCGGTGTCTTCCATACACATATGTAAGAGTTGAAATAATTTCTCAAGACACTGAGATTTATTTTCTCAATTGAGAGTTAGGACATAATTGATTTCTTTGATTCATCCAGGGACCGATTATCACTCGTGTTACATTATGTTTGTCTATTGTTCCAAAAATACCAATGCACCATAATTGAATATACTTAAATGTTTGATTATTTTTCATTTTATTTTTTCCTTATGCATATATTAGTTTCTGAGCTGGGTCCAGAAGATACAAGCAAGAACATAGTTGAAATAATATTCCACTCAAGCTGGCTAAAGAAGCAATCTCCCGTCTGCAAAATCGACCGCATCCTTAAAGTCCACAACACACAGAAAACCATAACCAAGTTCGAAGAGTACAGAGACTCAATCAAAGCAAAAGCAACAAATCTCTCGAAAAAACACCCTCGCTGCATAGCAGACGGAAATGAGTTACTAAGGTTTCACTGCACCACCTTTGTTTGCTCTTTAGGCCTAAATGGTTCCTCAAATCTCTGCAACTCAACATCACAATGCAACGTGTGTGGCATAATAAAACACGGGTTTAAGTTGAATGGTGGCGATGGGATATTGACGACAGCAACGAGTGGGAAAGCACACGACAAAGCTAGTAGTGTTTTGGATGTTTCAGGTTGTGAGAGTGGTAATGAGAAGAGGGCAATGTTGGTTTGTAGGGTGATAGCAGGGAGAGTGAAGAAGAACATGGAAGGTGGTAGTAATGTTATGGAAGATTATGATTCGGTTAGTGCTGGTGATGCTGGGGCTTATTCTAATTTGGATGAGTTGTATGTGTACAATCCTCGAGCTATTTTGCCTTGCTTTGTTGTAATCTATAGAGGCTTTTGATAATGTGTATTCTTGGTTTTTTGTTGGATTAGGGGACGAAATTTCTTTGCAATGTAACTTGATGGTGTTTTTAGTTCTTTTCTTAATTAATAGTGTCCTAGCTAAATTTAGTTCATTGGCGTTTTCCAGGGAAAGTAGTAGAACTGCATTGATGGTATCACACTATCACTCCCATTAAAATCAATGGAAAGACTTAAACTAGGATTGTATATTAAGGCGATTATTTATGTAGGATGGGTCATATATTTATGTCGGAAATTCCACCTTGATTTGTCATTAGGAAAGAGATAGACACAAAAAATAGGTAGTGGGTTTCTATTATTAAATAGGTCTCACCATTATTAATTATTTTCAAGATTTTGTGTGTCTTTATCTATCCAAATGGAAAAAAATGGAGAAGAGTTTAAATGGATAGGATTTTAACTCGATTTGGCCTGCCTCTAATTGGCTTATATTTTGGCATTTGGGTTGTCTCAATTGCAGCTTCCAACACCTTCATTGTGTTGGATGTAGGGTGGGTTTAATCACACATTATAGAGATATGAGATGTACTAGTATAGTGTTTATAAAACTTGAGTAATTCTTACCTTACAATCTGATTTTGTAAGGTTGAATTAGGTCCAGATAAACTTAATATTATAATAAACTATTTATATTCTCCTAATAAAACTGGAGTACATTGAACTATTTGATACAATATAACACCCTTAATATCTAAAATGAGTTTCCCACTTTACAATAAACAGATCAAAAATATGTATGTATCCCTTTATGAGTGTAGTAGGAGCGCTACTCAGCAATACCTTTAATTTTGAGAACTAATTTAGGAAACTGTATAAAACTAATAAATATAAAATCTTATAATATAAGTTTGGTCTAACTCAATATTACAAAATCGTCTTATGATGATTACCTCTCGCTTATAACTCATGTTCAACCATATCTCTCGAGCTCTTAGCACAGACAATCCCATAATGTAATGTACATAAATAGTAAGCAGTATTTATTTACAATATCTCTCAATATATAAGAAAACTTAAAATGGCAATTAATATGACATAGATAACCCTTAAAAAAAAGTGACAGATAATGTAGGGTTTAATAATTAAGAAAAGCTACTCACCTACCTCACGATCTCGCGTGTGATCTAGATTTGTGTGGTGTGTTTCCATCGAATCCGGAACAAGTCATATAACTCTAGTTGACTCTTGTTTTGTACTCATTGTATACATGTAACCCAAAGTTGAGAGCAACTAAGCATGGGTTTAACAAGAGAATTGTGGGGAATAATATCAAAACACAAGTTTTAACACATAACATAAAGTATGTTAAGAAAACAAAGCAATTATAATTGTTTTATTAACACACAAACAAAAGTGTTAGCATCAATAAGAAGCCACATTAGCATATATATTGCCCCCATTTAGCTCTTCATCATAGCTAGCTAAATAAGGCGCGAAAAGTGAGTGGGAAAAAGTCATTTTGGCGTGGAAGTTACGCGGCAAATTTTTAGACTGTGCAACTTCTTGCTTATTATATTGAAAACTGTGAAGGAATCACAACTTGGCATGCCATGGTTGTGAAGATGGAAACAAAAAGAAAAAGTTACTTCGGTAGGAAGTCAGAATAAAGAATGAGTGGAAGAGTAAGGTAGTGTGGGTGCAATGATTGAAATAGATATAAACGAAGGAAGCATGAGAAATGAGAGTGAAAATTCCATGGAAGAAACTGTCACTAGCACTACTAGCATGGATGAGATGGTGACGGTGCACAACAATGACTTGGCCTTATGCAGGCATGCAGCTAATAGTGATGATAATGTAAACGTGGGGTTCACCATTAATCTTCATGGTAGTGGGACCTACCCATGTCCTAATGTTTGCCTACTCTTCATGATGCGTTTCATCTAGAGAAATATGGTTTGAACTTTTGGGGCAAGATGTTTATTCATAGTAGGTCCACTATTGACATAGTTAGATAGAACCACACTGTGTCATAAGGTCACATGTTAAGGATCTACATATAAACAAAATCACTCCCCTCTAAAACTTCAACGAAATCACGGTGATTACGTTAAATTCATTGTGATTCTAAACATATACTTCGTGTGTGTTTGGTTTTCTATATTATACACTGCAATTCCAAACGTTCAATAAGTCTTCCACTTAAGATCTTATGTCATCTCAATTTGGGATAATTTTAACAATAGAGATTGCTTCATGTTGTTGTATACACACATGGCTTGCTTTTTCTAATTTAGGTGCCCCCAACCATGCTTTAAAATAATAAAGTAGTCCTTTAACTTGTTACTAACAGCATGGTTTGGAAAGAACAAAGATAATATTCATGAATATAGCTCCATTCAAGGCCAAGCCTAATACATAAACGTCAAAATCCCTGCAAAAGTGACCCCCACTTTTTCTTTAAACTTTTCGTACAAATGCAATGACTGTCAAGTACAGAAACATAATGATGAAAGCATAACAAAAGATCTGTGGTATTGAAAAATGGTTGCATATAACACGAGGAGCGGTGTTTTATCACTGTTTTTCTCTGACAGTGTAATCGAAATTCCCTTCTGATGGAATCATAATAGAATAAAAGTGGTAGACATTAGGAATTTGTGATCACCCCATCACGATTCAGTGCTGCCTAGTGGAGGCTCAACCTCTTATTAACCCCGGCTTATGATGAAATCAGAAAAAGCAAAACAAAACTGGATAATGTTGGTCCATGGTAGGCATGATACTAAGTGCATGTTTGGTATTAGGCATGATCCTGCCGTGATTTCAATAAATCCACCGTGATATCAAACGTACACTAAGTTGGGTACTCTAGCCCATTTTCATACCCATAATTGGAAGGAAAAAAAATACTTGTACCCCTATTCATACTTGTGTCGGTAGCAACTTCAATATTATTATATGTAAGATACCTAAGTTATTTGTACATGCACATGTACACGTTATCTTTATTTTAACTATAATAAATCAATAGATAATAAAATATCATTGTGACTCATTCCAAAAAACATTCAATTCAAATATTTTCAAAATCAATTCATAAAATATTATCATGAGAATCATTACTTTTTTGGAGCCAAAACAAAAAATGGCAGTCCACATAACCGCCCAATATTTCTCAAATTCAGCATTCAATTGAGCTTAGTCTGCCACTGCTTCAAATAGAGATTTATTTCACAAACTAAAGGAAGTAATACTTTTGTTGTGCTCCCCTGCAGCAGGGAAAACAACTGTGAAAGGAGAGAGGAAATTGAGAAAAAATATGGGACAAGGATCCCTTACACTGCACACGTGGTGGCCATTAAAATGAGGAAAGGTGGAAGAGAGAGGTAGATTGAGCTACAAAGGGTATTGTATCAGAGGATCCGAGTCCTAAATGAGTACATACCAGTTATCCGACTAAAATTTTCCAATCTACTACAAACTGAATTTGCAATTTTCACTACCTGTTATGGGTAAACATTTATACAAATGTTCTCTTATTTTCAAATGAATAAAACAAACAAGGTGTAACACAAATACTAGATACTTGAGTTCCATAATCATATGTTAAATCGCTTTTATAATATATTTGTTAAGACAATTCACCGCAAAAAGGCGAACAAATAATAAAATACACCATTCTCACCACATGCTCATCGGAATGAATCTTTTCAAAGAAACGCCAAGAATGTCAAGCAGCTAGATCCGGCTAAAAGATGAGCCGTGACCTGATAACTTCTGCAAACAGCAATGAGTACAACATCAAAAAATTCAGAAAGCATAAGTTTGTTTCATTGCAATATACTAGTGAGCAAAAATATAATACAAGAAATTACGAACACATGGCACTAATGTAGCAATAAAAACAACGACAAGGCCTAAGGTGCATTTGCAATTAAGTGGTAAAGGCACCACCTCTGATTTTGACCAAATTAGAGTTCACGTATGATTGGAATTGCGTAAGGCGCCAAATCTCGCATCCCAAGTCCCAATGTCTTTTTTGTGTGGTTCCTTCGATGCTACAAATTGTGGACTTGACATGCGTTTAACAATTTGTGGCTGCAAAAAGAGACTCGTACCATTTAATAAAGCTGATCACAGAAAGATGTTAATAGAACATGTGGTATATGCCTAATCGTGAAGTGGTTACTATGAAACTGAACTGCAGACTGCTTAATTAAAATAAGATGTTGTAAATCACAAGCGGTATAAATACTATTGAAAGTACAATTGAATTTACCTCTTTAACTTTTGTCAGGTGATGCAAACATTGATATGTGAAACTAAAACCTCATGGCAATAGCAGGTATGTATTACAAGCTAGATTGAACGAATTTACCAGACAAGTTTTAGGCCCTTTCATGTGCATCATGAAACAAATTGCATTTCATATGGACTAGCATTATCCGCAAGACCAGCAATGATGTTGTTCCAAGATACAAGATCTGGTTCCAATATTGGATAAATCACTTTCACGACACCACCATTTAAACCTTGTTTAGCATGTCCCAAAATGAAGGTGTTCCATGAAGTAGAACTTAACATGGGATTTCATAGAAAACTGAAAACTCGTGTCATTGTCCAGTAGGCAGTAGGGAGGAACTCAGAGAAGTTAGAACAGTTTCAAACATTATATGTGTGAAACCTCCTGGCAATAGCAGCCAGGCATTACAATGTACAAGCTTATCAGATTGAACTGCTGCATTCATTGCACTTAACCTTATGTTCTACAGTGTAATAGCTTCCATTTAAAAGTTATTTAGAATTTGATTCTTCTGCGCTTTAACCTTCTAATTGAACTTTTGCCATTACCAAAACATGAAGAACGCCTTCAGAATTCAGGGTTCAATCATATGCTATCCCTTATAAGCTAGAATAACCAGTGACTCATCTGGAAATATCTTATGTATGAGGGTTAAGCTATGCGCCAAACCAGCATTCTCAACTTGAGATCTCAATCCAGCTTTTTCCAGCTCTTTTTTTGCCGATTTTTTTTACAGTTTCTCTGACTTTGCTTACACTATCCCACATTCCAAGAGCTGCATAGACATTTGACAGCATTATGTATACAGAAACATCTTCTGGTGAGGTAGCAAGGAGATGCTCGGCAACAATATTTGCAAGATGTCTGTTCTTGTAAGTTCCACAGGCACCAAGCAAGGAAGACCATATAGTTTTGTCAGGGCTTAAATGGCATTTCACTAATCAATCTTACTGCTTCTTCAACACGTCCTGCTTGACCAAGTATATCGACCATACAATTGTAATGTTCTGGGCAAGGAATCAATCCATGATTTGTTTCAATAGAATTAAACACATCCCATGCCTCGTCAACTAGGCCAGCATGCCTACAAGCAGTGAGAACGCCTAGAATGGTGATTTTATTTGGCTTTGTACCAGATTCTGTCATCTTATGCAGAAGACTTATTGCTTCATCTGCTCTTCCATTTTGTGCACATCCCACAATAATACTTGTCCAACTCATGGTATCAGTTTCTGAAAGACAACCAAACAAAGATAAGGCATCCTCGATGTCACCACATTTTGCATACATATCAATCAGAGCAGTTGTAATTACTCCCTCTGATTCATACCCCTTCTTAAGACATAAAGAATGAACTTGCTTGCCATGTTGATGAGATGCCAAACTTGAGCAAGCTTTTAGCACAATTGAAATAACAAAATGATCAATCTGAAGACCCAAATGAATCATATCCATGAAAAGGGAAAAAGCTAACTTATCTGAACCGAATCTAGCACAACCAGCAATCAAACTAGACCAAGCCACAACATCTTTATCTGGCAACCTCTCAAACAATCTTAATGCATGGTTAATACTGCCCTGTTTTGCATATAGATCAATAAGAATGCTCCCAACAACACAATCTAACTCATAGCCACTAGTGATGACCAATCCATGCACTTGAGATGCCAAACTCAAGTTATCAAAGTCGATGCAGATCTTTAAAACAATACTGAAGGTATAAAAATCAAAACGTACACCAGAATGATGCATGTGAGAAATCATACTGAGAGCCTCAACATAATCTCCATTGGCAACATACCCAGAAAGCATAGAATTCCAAAGTGCCAAGCTTTCAGAAACCAAAGAGTTCTTGAAGTATTGATCAAAAATCTTCATTGCTTCACCCAATAACTTGCAATTCGAATACATATCAATCAACGCTGATATACAATAACAGCTAGACTCAAACCCGGACTTGATAATATAACAATGAATCTGTCTCCCTAACATTAACTCATCACTGCAACCGCAAGCTTTGAGCACACTTGGGAATGTGAATTCGTCCATTTTAAGGCCCTTTGCATGCATCACAGAAACAAATTGCAACGCATGTGAACTAGTATTATCTACAAGACCAGCAATGATGCTGTTCCAAGATACAATATCAGGTTCTGGCATTTTATCGAACAGTTTCATCGCATCATCAATCAAACCTTGTTTTGCATACCCCAAAATGAGTGTGTTCCATGAAGTAGCATTTTTACACGGAATTTCAGAGAAAACTTGTTGAGCATCCCTCAAGCTTCCACATTTCACATACATATCCAAAAGGGCATTCATCAGAACAATATCAACATCTAACTTAGATTGAAATATATGATAATGAACCATCTTTCCCAATTCAACATTTCTTACAAGACCGCACGCTTTGAGAACCGCAGAGTACAAGAACTGATTCGGCTGTTCAATTTTTGATTCTATCATCTCATTGTAGAGTCTAAGAGCTTCATGGGGCATGCCGGAATTGGTGAATGCAGAGACCATTGTAGTCCAAGAAACTATGTTCCTGTGAGGCATTTCGTCGAACATGTTACGTGCATCAATGAAACTAGAACATTTTGCATAAACTGAGATCATGTTGTTTAAGATAAAAATGTGATTACAATAACCGGATTTAATTATGTGAGAATGGAGTGATTTTGCATTTTTAATTGATCTAAAGCGAATGCAACAACGTAAAGCGATTTGGATATGGTTTAAATCCATTGAAACACATTATGTGTTGGATTAACGAACTATGAGCATTGCTGAGAACCTTTGAAACACCAAGGACTATTTCAGAAATTAAATTAAATTAAAGTTTTTTCAAATCAAATTACATACTTAGCAAAAACAAAATTTAATGATTTTGAAAAAAGAGGAAAAAAAACAAAAAAGAAAGCTCAGATGTGCCAGTTTTCGCAACCGAAGTAAACGATAGTGATGAACCCATCACCACATTTGACACAAATTTCATCATAGCTTTGCACCAGCCGGGAATCGAACCCGGGTCTGTACCGTGGCAGGGTACTATTCTACCACTAGACCACTGGTGCTTTGATGTTAAAAGAATCCACGTTTAAATACATATAGTTTTTGCTTTAAAACAAGGATATTCACCAATTTTCAATTTTTTTTTTTTATAAAATTTACCCATCTTTTAATTTTCTCCTATTCCTATCGCATAACATACATATCTACATAATATCACATCAGTATTTTTATTTTTCTCTTTCAATTGAAATGAAAGTAATATCTCCCATGTTTTTTTTATTATTATTCTTCTATGTGATAAATCATAGTGGAAAGTTTATAGGCTTTTACCCACTGTCACATCAGCGAAAATGCACAATCATATGCGCCGAGGGTCCAAAACCAAAGAATCTTTAAATTTTACAGGGGGACACTTTTAGCTTTCAAATTAAATTCCAACGGCCAGGTGCATGCAAATGAGAATTATCTGCAATTTTAGACACACAAATTCTGTAAGCACTCCGAACAGAGTACTTACCACTCTTCTCCCCTTTCCAAATCAATTTATCTTCCGTAACAAGAGGCTGAAGCGGTGTATTAAGAATTAACTATGCAGTGGCCGCATCAAAAAGACTAAAATTAAGGGACTTTTCCAGACCTTCATGGATTGATCAATAAGTTCACATAACTTCACCTACAACAAAGGCTCAAATATTGGGTTTTTCGTAGACAAAGACAGACCACCCTTAAGTCACGGAGCACCTAAGAGAGGTATACTAGCTCCTGATCCTATACGCCGCCGCGCACCTTATTTAGCTACAATTTTTGCACTAAAGATACTCCGCCAAACATAACTTGGATTATGTCCAATTCTAGACCCAATAAAATTAGTGTTATGGAAATATCGTGCCTTAAACAAATGAGAAACAAGACTAGATTGATCAGTTTGAAACTTCCAACCTTGTTTTCCTAACATAGCCACATTAAAAAGGTCAAGTCCTTTAATCCCATGCCTCCAAAATTTTTGTGAACAGACAACATTTCCCAAGACATCCAATGTAACCCACGACGCATATTACCCCCATGACCCCACCAAAAAGCAATTATCATTTTCTCAACAACATCAATGAGCTTAGTAGAGAGCAAATAAACACTCATAATATAAGATGGGATATATTGGAGTACCGATTTAATCATGACTTCTCTACCAGCTTTGGGTAAACACTTACTACTCCAGCTATTAATTTTATGCCAAATGTGATCCTTAATAAAGCCAAATGTCGCCTCTTTGCTTCTAACCACCATAGACGGAAGACCAAGGTATTTTCCAGTTCCCATTACCGCTCTTGAAGTAGCAATAAACGTCACAAGAAAGAGGGGTTTGAATTGTGACCCTTTTAATTTTTGTCCTGAAATTCTTAAACAAGATTTTAGGTACTCAAGAAAAAAATTTGGTAGTAGTTAGTTCACAATGAAACAAGTAATATGTATGGACCAGAATGTTCTCGAGAATGTTTAAAAGAATGGTTAAGTTTTTTTTCTTTTAAGAGTGATTAAAAAACTTACTAACTATGAAGATAAAGCAAGGCTATTTTCAGGGACCAGAAAGTTCTGGAGAGTTATAAAATGGTTTGTGAAATGAAATCAATGATTAGTTATGGACTAGAGAACTCTGGAACTATTTTAACCAATTAAAACGTGACCAGAACGTTCAAAGAATGTTCTGGAGAATGATTAAAAAATGTTTGTGCAAGTGTATGTGTTAAAAATAAAGACACAAATAATAAAAGAGAGAGCAGAGGAAAAATGACACTAGAGATTTATCCTGGCTCACCAAAACCGGCTACTTTCAGTCCCCACACCTTGTGTGAGATTATCCACTATAGTATCCTATTATCAGAAACTTCTGAATAACACTATAAGGTCTTGATCACACCAGATCAATCCGTTATCTCTATCACACCAGATCAGTCCGTTACAACTGTATTATCAATCTGAAAAAGAGCTATTGAGACTAATTTTGAAATGAGAAAATGCGCTCCAAAAGATGCTTGGGGACAAAGGATCAATTATGTTCATAGAGAACGTTCTTGCCACTACCCAGATCGTTCTCTTAGTTCCAGCCATTCTTGAAGAAAATAAAGCACACATTTTTGCCAACTTGTGATGAGCTGTAACCTTCTCTTAGGAAACTTGCTGCCCACTTGTTGAGCTTTGTTGATGTGTGATGATGTCACAAGTTTTGATCATAAATATCACATGTAGAATTTTATTCTCTTGATGGATATTTTCTTAATGGGTCGAAAACTATGGGAGCCCAATAACTGATTTTATTCCTTTTATGTTCACATCATATGTGCAAAAGTAATTGCGTTGATTGCTTTGCCTTTTAATATCATTTATAGATCTTGATTCCTATGACCTTTTTATTTCCTCTTTAGGTGAAACAAAAAGAATATTTGTTTTGCTCTTGCTCTTAATTATGCAGATCTTGACATTTACTCAAAAAGCTCATAATTGTCCATTGTTTTGTTTGAGGATGTTTTGCTATCTTTGTGAGCCCAGAACGTTCTCTTACTTTGCCAAGAACATTCTCATGAAATGATTCTCACAAAATTCATTTGTAGATAACAAGATGATTTAAATGTAAAATGTTTGTTATCTTTAAAACATTAATAAGAGATTTTGCTTTCAACAATCTCCCCCATTTTGATGATAACAAACATTCAAAATTTATTTTGATTGCTTTTTTTTGGAAAAATATAATTCTTTGATAACATCTTTGAGAAATAAGTTTATCAATAAACTCCCCATCAATTTAAGCATTCAATATCAATAATTATAAATTGAGAATCAAGATTTCATTTTCATTCATTGTATGACATGATTCATCAAAAACCGTAAATGCAAAAATACATCATAATAACATAAGGTCCTAAGATGCATAATTAAAGATACATCATTTGATTTTCAAAAGGTTGCATAAGCAACTAATACAAAAACAGAAACATAAAACATAGCAGCAGCAGCAGTTTTTCAAAATATTCAAAATATGCATCATTTCCCCTTTTTCTATCTCCCCCTTTGTTTCATCAAAAAGGAGAGAGAGCTCCGAAGCTTGTCAAGGAGTGGGAGAGGAGCCATCAGATGAGGATGATGTAGCAGGTACTGACATGGTGAAGAGTGGTGGTGGATAAGGATGAGAAATTGGGGGAGGAACATTGTACCTCACACTTAAAGTGTTGGTTATCCAATCCCTTAGAATTTGATACTCAATAGCATTGAAAACTTGGTGAATGATAATAGCTCTCTGACCCTCAAACAACCTAGGTAGATCTTTTCTAATTTTGCCCACAACCTTTTCAAGTTTAGACCTTTTAGGAGGTCTAGTATCTTTAGGATCATTAGTTGTGCCGGTTTGAAAAGCATTAGCAAAGGCATCAACAATCATAGAGGGAAGAGTAGGACAATTTGACTGTAAAGTCCTGAAGGATTCTAAAGGGACAGAGGAATCAAAGCTTGGAGCAGGATTGAAGAATTTGCTCACAGAACTTTCATTAAACAAAGGTGGGTAATTAGTTTGAGGAGGAGAAACAAATAGATGACTGGTTTTTGATACCTTGATGGGTGGAGGAATTTTTACCTGAAAGCTATTAAGCACTTCAGTTGCTTGAGCAGCAGAAAATAAGGTGGTTTGATTTTTGAAATTTGCTAAGAGCTCTTAATGCTCTTCCAACACAGGAGAATATTGTAGAGAACGTTCTGGGGATCGTTCTGCATAATGATCTGGAAGAGGATTTTGAGGTGGATTTGTTTCAGATTCAGTGTCACTCCTTTTTCTTTTTGAAGGAGTCGGAGATGGGGGGTTCAACCTTCATGTTAGGTTCAATCTTCATATGACTAATGTTCTTTGGAGTGAACTTTGAGACTTCAAAGATAGATTCTTCATCATCCAAAGAGACACCAAACTTCCTAAAGATTTTTTTTAGCATCATTCCATAAGGAAAGCAGTATTTTTTGTTCGTGTTTTCGGCTGCAGTTATCATGTGTTGAATGATGACATAAGGGAGGCATAGGCGTTTTTCAAAGAATAAATGATAAATGATCAAGAGATCATTCTTTGTAACACAGTCATGGTTCTCTTTTCTGGGTATAAGTCTATGTTGACTCAACAGATTGAACATTTTTGGAATTTGTTGTAGATTTGCAGATGTAAATTCAGAGGTATTGGGTAAGAAAACATGTTTGAAAACCTCCTCAAGATTTATATTGAGATCAACATCCCAAGCATCACCATAGACGCAAGACCCACTAACAGGGATGTTGAGAATGTCTCCTATGTCTTGATAAGTAAGTGTTATTTTAACCCCTTTTACAGTTCACACAAACATGCTTTTTTCTGGAAAGGTTTCAGCTTGAAAAAAAAAAAAGGATTAAACAACTTTTGGAAAATACCTTTCACAAATTTGGAGAAAGGAAGACCACCCAACAACATCAGTGATTGGCCTTAGCATGCTGTTTTCCTTTTCCAGTGCATCAAGATCCACATAGCGACCAATATATATGGGTCTTGTGCTCCATTTGTCAAAAAAATCTTCTTCAAATTCTGGATCAAAGAGAGGAACCCTTTTGGATTTTGAGACGGAGAGATTCTTTGAAAGATTTCTCTTGACACTTGAATCCTTCTTAGGAGATTTTTGAGACTGGATAGGAGTTTTTTCCTTACCCTTCTCTTTTTTGGTTGGAGGCGATTTTGGGGCAGCCTTTTTAGGAAGAGAAGGTTTTCCAGAGGATTTTTTAGGTTTTTTCAGATGATATGGTTTTGGTTTGGGCTTTTTCAGGAACCTTTTGAGATAGATTTCCAAAGGTTTTTGAGGATGCCGGTTTGGATGGAACCTTTTCTGGGATATTGGTTGCGAGAGAAGGTTCCTCAGAAGGTTCAGGTTATGAGGGTTTGTTAGGGTTTGCCTCATCTTCTGAATCATGAATAACATGCACACTGTTATCTGTGCTTTGAGTTTTGCGAGTGCCAATACCAAAGATCAACCTTTGAGACCTCCTGGTTCTAATGGTTTGAGTAGATTTTGTCGTTTTTGGTTGAGATTTTGGCTTAGTTTTGAGATGGGGGCGGTTTGAGTGAAGTATGGTGGTGTAGGTTTAAAAAGAGGATCAACAATCATATCTAAAGGTTTGATGTTTATGGTTTGGTTAGGAGAGGTATTTTTTGGAGATGTTGGTGGATTTTGGGTTAGGAGGAGACAAAGAACATTGTGGTGACGGCGGAGAGAGTGGTGGTGATTCTTGAGAGGATGAAGGTGATGGGGTTTTGTTTAAGTCTGGTGGAGAAGGAGGAGAAGGTGGAGATGGTGATCGTGGTGAAGGAGATGGTGATGGATTTTTTTCCCTTCTTTGCATTTCCCTTGGTTTTAGCTATGGTGTTGATGGTGTTTGTTTGGGAGAAGATGAAGGGATGAATTTTATAATAGAAGGAGACTGATCAGAGAGAGAGAGAGAGAGAGAGAGAGAGAGAGAGAGAGAGAGAGAGAGAGAGAGAGAGAGAGAGATGAAAAGAACGTATGGAAATGAGAGAGGAAGAAAAGGTGGTTTTTACTTTTGATTGATGGTGGTTTGAAAAAGTGAGTGGAGGTTTCCATAAACTTAATGATGATATTTTCATCTACAAATAAATATGACTGAAAAAGGCATCTTTTAAGAAGATCAAGAGATTAAAGAAGCAATCAGGTTTTTTCAAAATTATCATACCCTTTTTTAGATATTTCCTAAAAAGAAATATAAAAACGTGATGACCAAGGCTTGAGGAGAATATTCTCTAAAATGTTCTGGAGATCAATCTTTTTAAGGTTTTTTAATAATATGCAATTTTTCTTTAATGAAATTAAAGCAATCTTCCACTAAAGATTCGTAAAAATATCAGCCAGTTGATTTTCAGTGTTAATGAATATTAATTCAATTTCCTTTTTGTTAACATGATCTATAATAAAATGATGCTTAATTTCAATATGTTTTGATCTTGAATGCTGAATGAGATTTTTTGATAAATTTATTGCACTTGTATTATCACAGAATATGGGAATGTTTTTGTACCTTATTGAGAAATCTTCTAGTTGATTTCTTATCCATAATACCTGGGAGCAACAGTTGGCTGCTGACACGTAATCAGCTTCAGTGGTTGATAAAGCAATAGTGTTTTGTTTTCTACATGACCAACTGATAAGTGCATTTCCAAGAAACTGGCATGTGCCGCTTGTACTTTTTCTTTCTATTTTGTCCCCGACATAGTCAGCGTCACAGTAAGCTGTCAAATCAAAACAAGACCCTTTGATATACCAAAGGCCAAGATCAGTAGTACCAACTAGATATCTGAAAATTCTTTTTACTACAGTTAAATGATATTCTTTTGGAGAAGTTTGAAAACGTGCCCATAAACCAACTGCAAAAACAATATATGGTCTACTGGCAGTTAAGTACAATAGGGATCCAATCATTCCCCTGTATTCTTTTTCAGAAATATTTTTCCCATTCTCATCTTTATCTAAACTTGATGATGGATGCATGGGAGTTGCCATGATTTTGCCTTCATTCATTTTATATTTTTTGAGAAGATCTTTAACATATTTTTCTTTACAAATAAAAATTCCATTTATTTCTTGTTTAATTTGTAAACCAAGAAAAAATCTTAGTTCTCCCATCATACTCATTTCAAATTCACCTTGCATGAGTCCAGAAAATTCTTCACACATTTTTTCATATGTTGGTCCAAATATAATGTCATCAACATATATTTGAACAATTAGAAAATTTGATTTATCATCTTTTCTAAAAAGTGTTGTGTCAATTTTTCCTCTAGAAAAATTATTTTTGATTAAAAATGTACTTAACCTTTCGTACCAAGCTCGTGGAGCGTGTTTTAAACCATATAATTCTTTTGTAAGTTTAAACACATGATTAGGCTTAACAGAGTTTTCAAAACCAGGTGGTTGATGCACATAAAATTCTTCATTTAAAATCCATTTAAAAGGCACTTTTAACGTCCATTTGAATGAGTTTAATGTTTTTATGTGATGCATATGCAAGAAGAATACGTATTGCTTCTAACCTGGCTACTAGAGCAAATGTTTCATCGTAGTCAATACCTTCTTGCTGATTATAGCCTTGTGCGACTAATCTGGCTTTATTTCTGAGGACTTTCCCTTCTTCGTCTAATTTGTTTCTAAAGACCCATCTTGTTCCAATTATAGAATGACCTTGAGGTTTAGAAACAAGAGTCCATACCTCATTTTTCTCAGAAAGTTCTTCTTTCATGGCTTTTACCCATGATTCTTCACATATAGCTTCATGTATATTCTTTGGTTCAATATGTGAGATCATTGCCATATTGTTGTCATTTCCTTTGAATGATAGTCTTGTCCTGACTCCATCAAATGTATTTCCAATAATTTGTTCTGGAGGATGGTCACCAACAATCTTCCAATTTTTTGGAGGAGTTTGAGAAGAGTATGCTTGATTTGTATTACTTATAACTTTTTGATTTTTCAGAGTTTCCTCATAATCTTCTTTGTTAGTTACAAGATCATCAAACTCATCAAAAATAACATGCATGCTTATTTCCATAGTTTGATTTTTTAAGTTAAAAATTCTATACCCTTTGGAATTTGTTGCATATCCCAAGAAAATTCCTTTGTCTGATTTAGAATCAAATTTTCCTAGGTTTTCTTTATCATTTAAAATATAACAAAAACAATCAAAGATGTGAAAATATGATATGTTTGGTTTTCTATTTTTCCAGAGTTCATAAGGAGTTTTATTGAGAATTTTCCATATTGATACACGATTTATGATGTAACAAGAAGTGTTGATGGCTTCAGCCCAAAAATATTTTTCAACATTGGATTCATTAATCATTGTTCTTGCCATTTCTTGTAAAGTTCGATTTTTTGTTTCAACGACTCCATTTTGTTGTGGAGTTCTTGCACATGAAAAATTATGTGAAATTCCTTTTTCATCAAAGAAAGTTTTAAATGAGAAGTTTTCAAATTCACCTCCATGATCACTTCTTACAGAGATAATGTTTGAATCTTTTTCATTTTGAACAAGTTTACAAAAAATTTCAAAAGCTTCAAAAGCTTCGTCTTTATGTTTTAAAAATAAAACTCATGTATATCTGGAAAAATAATCAACTATAACGAAACCATATTGTTTTCCACCAAGACTTGTGGTTCTAACAGTTCCAAATAAGTATATGTGAAGAAGTTCAAGAGGTCTTTGAGTAGAAACAACATCTTTTGATTTAAAACTACTTTTGACTTGTTTTTCTCTTGTACATGCTTCACATATTCTATCTTTTTCAAAATTGATTTTTGGAAGACCTCTTACCAAGTCAAGTTGTGATATTTTTGAAATAGTTTTCATACTTACATGACCAGCTCTTTTGTGTCAAATCCATTTATCTTTGTCAATGGACATAAAGCATGATTCAGCTAGAATGTCATCTAAGTATAAAACATAAAGATTTTTCTTTCGAGAGCTAGTGAAGAAAATATTTCCACTGGATACTTGTTTAACTTCACATATGTTAGGTTTGAAAATAACTTCAAAACCACTGTCGCATAATTGGCTTATGCTTAGTAGATTGTGTTTTAAACCTTCAACATACTGAACTTCTTCTATTTTAGCAGAGTTATTCTTACCAATAATACTTTTACCTTTAATTTGACCTGTGTCATTATTTCCAAAGGTCACCAATCCTCCTTCTTTCTTTATGAAGGAGATAAAACATTGTTTGTCACCTGTCATATGTCTTGAACAACCACTGTCCAAGTACCATGGCTTTTTCTTTGCAGTTTGAGAAGATTCCTGCATTTTGAGTTAGTGGTTTCTTAGGTACCCATGATCTTGTGGGTCCTTTGATGTTAGTTTTAAGCTCAAGATTTTTAATCTTGAGGAAACAATTAATTTCTAAGCGGCCAATTCTTTTACAATACGAGCATTCCTTTCTTTTTATTAGGAAAGAATGTTCTTTATTTTGAAAAGAATGTTCAGGTTTTGATAAATAAGATTGTTCTGGTTTAGATTCTGTTATTCTTTTCTTATGAAAACAAAAGGACTCGGTATGTCCATCTTTGTTACAAAATGAGCATTTCATTTTATCCTTTTCTAGTATAAAAAAGTTTTCGTAAATTTTTTTTGATGTTTAGAAATATCAAAACCTATACCAGCTTTGTCAAACATTCCTGTTTGAGATCCCATAATCTTTTGAAATGTTTCAGTTGATTTTATAAAACAATTTAGATCATTCCTTAGTTCTTTGACTTCATTTTTTAGCAAAATATTTTCATCAAGTTTAGAGTTTTTAGTTTTGCTAAATTCTTTTAATTTTTCAGTTGCTTGAAAATATGAGTCTTGTAAACTTTGAATAATTTTCTTTTGATCATTATTCATAGTTTGAAGTTTCTCTTTTTCTTCTTTTAATTCAGTGATCTCTTTTTGTAAGGAGTAGCATTTATTAGTTAAAAAATCTGAATTAAATAATAAACTATCAATTTTGTTTTCTAATTCTTTATGTAAAAGAGGTTTGTCGAAAAGAATTACCTCTTCGTTATCTGAGTTAGCCATTAGACACATGTTTGCTTCTTCTTCTTCTTCTTCTTCTTCTTCTTCTTCTTCTTCTTCTTTTGGTTCTTCAAGATCATCCCATGAAATCAATGACTTTTTGTAGGGAAGTTTCTTCTAATTCTTTTTGTTCAGTGGACATTCGTTTTTGTAATGTCCCATCTTGTTGCATCCGAAACATGTTACCTGACTTTTTTCAGCTTCATTTTTTGAGTTGTCTCTTCTGTTTGGAAAGTATCTTTTTATTTGATCTCTTCTCCTCATCATCCTTTGATTTTTCTTTGAGATGAGGGCTAGTTCATCTTATACTTCTCCTTGAACAATTTGTTCTTCTTCATCTTCTTTGATCTCCTCATTTTGTGAGGATGCTTCATCTTGATTATTTTGGGTATCTTGAGAGGCTTTGAGAGCAATCATCTTTCCTTTTCTTGTTGGTTTGTCTCCTTGAAGTATAACTTCATGAGCTCTTAGTAAACCAATAAGATCTTCTAAGGCTAAGACATATAAGTCTTTTGCTTGAGTGATTGTTGTAACCATAGGTCTCCATGAACTTGGGAGAGATCTTAGTATTTTTCTGATTCTATCATGAGTGGAGAGATCTTAGTATTTTTCCCAGAGATCTCAACTCATTTACTATGGATGTAAATCTGGAATACATTTCATCAATGTTTTCCTCTTCACTCATTTCAAAAACTTCAAACTTTCTTACGCCAATGTCTATTCCTGTTTCTTTTACATGGCTTGTTCCTTCATGATGAATTTGTAATGTATCCCAAATATTTTTTGCAGTATCATATTCATCTACTTTTTCACTTTCTTCCATGCTTAGTGCACATGATAGAAAGAGTTGAGCTTTAGAATTTAGAAGTACCTTCTTTTTATCTTCGTCAGTCCATAAGGCCTCAGGTTTGATAGTTACTGCTGCTGTAACAACATCAGTGGTTTTTGGTACAAAGTTTACTTCAGTGACAACTTTCCACATGTCTATATCTTGAGACTTTAGGAACAGTTGCATTCTTCCTTTCCAGAAGTAGTAGTTCTTTCCATCGAAGAATGGAGGCTTTATGCATGACATACCTTCTAGTATGTACTTGTCTCTAGACATTACTTCTTCCTGAATCTTTTCCTCTAGCACGTGTTAAGTGCCTGACTTTTTGTAGAGACCGTGCTCTGATGCCAATTGAAGTAAGCAATAAACATCACAAGAAAAGGGGGGGTTTGAATTGTGACCCTTTTTAATTTTTGTCCTAAAATTCTTAAACAAAATTTTAGCTACTCAAGAAAAAATTCTTGGTAGTAGTTAGTTCATAATGAAAAAAGTAATATGTATGGACCAGAATGTTTTGGAGAATGTTTAAAAGAATGATTAAGTTTTTTCTTTTAAGAGTGATTAAAAAACTTATTAAACTATGAAGATAAAGCAAGGTTATTTTCAGGGACCAGAAAGTTCTGGAGAGTGTTTATAAAATGGTTTGTGAAATGAAATCAATGATTAGTTTTGGACCAGAGAACTCTGAAAATATTTTAACCAATTAAAATGTGACCAGAACGTTCAGAAGAATGTTCTGGAGAATGATTAAAAAACGTTTGTGTAAGTGTATGTGTTAAAAATAAAGACACAAATAATAAGAGAGAGAAAAGAAAAAATGACAAGAGAGATTTATCCTGGTTCACCAAAACCGGCTGCTTCTAGTCCCCACACCTTGTGTGAGATTATCCACTATAGTATCCTGCTATCAGAAACTTTTGAATAGCACTATAAGGTCTTGATCACACCAGATCAGTCCGTTATCTTGATCACACCAGATCAGTCTGTTACAACTGTATTATCAACCTCATCAGGCTTATACAATTCTTTGCTTTCGTACAAGAAAGGTTGGAACTTTCCTACTCAAACTATTTATAACCTAAATAGACTTGAGAGCTTGTTTACACTTTGTATGGTGATTGATTTGTTTGGATCGTGATTACTCAACACATGTTTGAGATTTTACAAGACAAACTCAAAAGATTATGATCCTAAGATATAATGAGAGATTTTGGAGCTTGCTTGTTTGTTGAAGAGCTTGATTGAGAGAATGATTATTTTGCTTTGAAAAGTGAATGCTTTGTATTTCAAACTCTTGCTATTAACCTTCAATGCCTTCCTCTATTTATAGGACTTGATGAGCCTTGGAGGACAAGCTGAAAAAGAGCTGTTGAGACTCATTTTAAAATGAGAAAATGCGCTCCAAAAGATGCTTGGGGACAAAGGATCAATCTGTTCAAAGAGAACGTTCTTGTCACTGCCCAGATCGTTCTCTTAGTTCCAGCCATTCTTGAAGAAAATAAAGCACACATTTTTGCCAACTTGTGATGAGCTGTAACCTTCTCTTAGGAAATTTGTTGCCCACTTGTTGAGCTTTGTTGATGTCATCTTGATGATGTGTGATGATGTCACAAGTTTTGATCATAAATATCACATGTAGAATTTTATTATCTTAATGTATATTTTCTTAATGGGTCGAAAACCATGGGGGCCCAATAACTGATTTTATTCCTTTTATGTTCACATCATATGTGCAAAAGTAATTGCCTTGATTGCTTTGTCTTTTAATACAATTTATAGATCTTGATTCCTATGACCTTTTTATTTCCTCTTTAGGTGGGACAAAAAAATTTTTTGCTTTGTTCTTGCTCTTAATTATGCAGATCTTGACATTTACTCAAAAAACTCATATTTGTCAATTGCTTTGTTTGAGGATGTTTTGTTACCTTTGTGAGCCCAGAATGTTCTCTTACTTTGCCAAGAACATTCTCATGAAATGATTCTCACAAAATTCATTAATAGATAACAAGATGATTTAAATGTAAAATGTTTGTTATCTTTAAAACATTAATAAAAGATTTTGCTTTCAACATCTATGACTCCAAGAATATTGGTGATAGTGTGCATCATAGGAGAGGGAACCACAATGCTAATGAAAACTTCATATTTTGGAAGACTAATGGCCTACCCCGATGCTAATTCATAGGTATGGAGAATGGTCTTCATTACCTGAGCTTCCTTCTCATCTGCACTGAAAAATAAAAAGAAGTCATCTGAAAACAAAAGGTGAGAAATAGTAGGAGCTTTAGTACAAATAGAGATGCCATGAAGGTCTCCTCGCAGTTCTGCTTTTCGAATAAGTGCATATAGTCCTTCAGCACAAAGGATAAATAAATAAGGTGACGAAGGGTCACCCTGTCTCAAACCCCGCCCTGGTAGAATCGGTCCCACCATCTCATTACTAACAATAATAGAATAATCAATAGTTTATACACACATCATGATTCATCGAACCCATTTACTAGCAAACCCCATATGTAGCATAACTTCCTTAAGGTAAAGCCAGTCAATTCTATCATAAGCCTTACTAATGTCTAGCTTGAGAGCAACATTCTTATCATAAATTTCTTACTTACTTTCATATGGTGTACCACTTCAATGGCAATCATGGTGTTGTGTAGAATAGAACTCCCTGGAACAAAAGCTGATTGATTTTCACAAATGCACTTATGTAAAATATTTTTAAGTCTATTACTGAGTACCTTTGCCACCAATTTATATAAGACATTACACAGGGCTATAGGTCTCCATTCCTTCATTGATTTCTGCTCACTTCCTTTTGGTATCAAAGCAATATTTGTGGAGTTAAGCGACAGTGGAAACTGATTATTATTAAGCCACATGCAGTATTCCTGAAAAATATAAGAACTACACACTGACCAAAAGTGCTGAAAAAAGCCTGGGTTAAAACCATCCGGATCAGGACATTTATCCGGGTGCATAGAAAACATAGCTTCTTTGAAATCATGAGCCTGAAAAGGAGCAGTTAGCAAAGCATTATCATCATCAGAGACAACTTTTTCTATAATTTCCACAACCGAAGCGCGGGTGCTATTATTCTCCAAAAATAAATTCTCAAAATAACTTTTTGAAGGTGAGAAAAACACACAAGAAGGGGGGGGGGGTTGAATTGTGTGGGATTAAAAACTTTTCTTTCTCAAAACAAATGATAAGTTCAGAATTGGGTTCTGAAACTTTTTCAGAGGTTTATGCAGCGGATTAAAAATAGAAGAGAAATGGAAAGAGAGACACACAATATTTTTATACTAGTTCCTTCCACAAGTTGGAAGTAGTCTAGTCCCCCTGTCACTTACAGGAGATTTAACTATAATCAAACTGATTACAATTGCTCAGAACACAAAGTAATGAGACTTCAATGCTCAAACACCTAGTAAGAGACTTCTAATGCTCAGAACACAAAGTAATGAGACTTCCCTGCTCAAGACACAAAGTCAAGAGACTTCTAATTGCTCAGAACACTAAGTAATGAGACTTCAGATTGCTAAGTACGCAGACTGAGACTTTGGTTCAAACTGATTTACAAATAAAGAAGTTTGAGTTGAACACTTGATCAAATATCAGAGGTGTTCACTTAATACAACTCAGGTATAAGACTCAACACTTAAGAAATTCTAAGATGAAAACTATTGTAAGAATTTCTAAGAGTTTTTGTGACTTTCAAATATTGGCAGCAAAACAGAGCACGAATATCAGTCTTTTGTTTCAAGAGTCTTATCAATTTTCTTCTTCAAATCTTCACCCTTTTATAGAGGAAAAAATAGCTGTTGAGAATTGCCCATAAATCCAGCAAAGACCTGTTGCAAGTTGTAGAAGCTAGGCAGCTGAAAATGTGTGCTGAAACTGCAGAACAGAGCATGCATTTTTTGAATAAACTTTCCTTAAAAGCTAGGGAATTTTTTGGTCAGGGAGACAACTGTTCCATTGGAGTTGTTCTGACATTGCAGGCATTAAATGCTGACAAAGACAGTTGCTTTTCTTTCCACGTCAGACTTCAGAAGCTTCTCAGACACTGTTCATCAGAAGCAGGTCTTCAGACTCACCCTTCAGAAGCACTGTTCATCAGACGCTCCCTTCAGACGTTGACTTTTGTTGACCTTCAGACTCAACCTTCAGACGTTGACCAACATTGACCTTCAGACTCAGCCTTCAGAAGCACCCTTCAGACGCAGTCTTCAGACTCTGCCTTCAGAAGCACCCTTCAGACGCAGTCTTCAGACTCAGTCTTCAGAAGCTGCTTCAGACCCAGTTTTGCTTCAGACTTGCAACAAAGGCTTCAATGCTTTCTTTCTTGCTCTTAGCTTGTTCTTCCATAACCAATATAAATTACCAACATTAAAAACATGGTTCTGCACACTTAGAACAAAGTATTAGCAATTCCAATTTTCTTTTTAACACTTTGTTATCATCAAAACCCAAAAGAGAGTTGTTCATACACATTTTGTTCCAACAATCTCCCCCTTTTTGATGATGACAAACATGAGTATTGATAGAAAATTGTTTTTAATTTAATTAACAAGTTAACTACAGGGTGTGAGGTTTGCAAGCTCCCCCTGAGTCTGATCCAGGTTAATTAAATTCAGTTTAAATCAAAACAGGTGAAAATTTCAGAATTGTTGTTAAATTTAATTAACAAGCTGACTTCAGGATGAGGTTTGCAAGCTCCCCTTTAGTCTGATAATCCTCAAGGTGAGGTTTGCAAGCTCCCCTTGATTCTTATCCATGTTAATTAAATTTAACTTAAAACAATAAGGTGAAATTTTCACTTAGAATTGTAAATAACAAGCTGACTTCAGGTTATGAGGTTTGTAAACTTTCCCCCTAAGTCTGATAATCCACAGGATGAGTTTTGTAAGCTCCCTGAGTCTTATCCAAGTTATTTAAATTCATTTCAACTCAATAAAGAGTAATGTATTATCTCACAAAAATTAATTCAGAATTTTTTTTTATCAGAGATTAAAAACAGTTCTCATAAGTTAATTTCAATCAGAACTTAACTTATGTTCAGAGCTCAAGAGCAATACCTTTTACTCCCCTCATAAGTTAATTAACTGACAGAATTTAACTTATATTTTGAGCTCAGGAGCCTTAATACTTGTTTACTTTTTCTCCCCCTTTTGTCATCAACAAAAAGAAAATTTCCAGAATTTTTTAAGAGAATTTGAAAAACATGTGAGATAAAAATGCAATCATATAGGTAATCAAGCAGCAAAGATAAGCATCAGAGCAAGCTTGATCATACATGAAGTGTATAACATTGCATTTGAAAATCAGAGAATGCTGTTTAGAACATAAAAAAAATGTTCAGAGCATTCTGATCAGACATAATATGTTCAGAATTGTTCAGTACCACTGAACTGGTTTTAGAAAACTGAAAACAGATCATTTTGTTCAGAGCATTTGTTCAGTACATTCTGTTTAGTATCACTGAACTATTTTAGACAAAATTGTTCAGATCATATACCAACTGAAGGTTTTTTAGCACAACTGAACTCTTTTTCAGAAAAAAAAACTGAAAATCAGAGCATTTAGCTCAGTGCTTCTGAACTTTTCCAGACATAACTGTTCAGGGTTTTTAAATAAGGTTTGAAAAGCTGAACATGTCTGATACCAAAGAGAGACTATCAGACAGAACTGTTCAGAGTTTTTAAATAAGTTTTGAAAAACTGAACATGTCTGATATCAATTTGAGCAATTTTGATGAAAAATGTGTTTGTGTTTTTGTTAAAACATTTCAGAATTGAAACCAAAAACAGAAGAAAACATATTTCCATATTGATGACTTTGGGAGGGACAAAGTATAACTTTCAAAGCTTTAATTCATCATTGCCCATAGTTATAACTTACCAGATTCTAACCAAAAGTTTGAGAACTATCAGATTTAGAAGTCAGAAAATCCAGGTTCTGAAACTTCAGACTCTGAAGTTTTTCAAAAACTTAACTTTCTTCAGACTCTCAGAATGAGTGACTGATAAGTCTTAGCTTCTGATGAACTCAGAATCTCAGTTTCTATTCAGAGACAAGCATATTTTTTCAAGAGATGAAATGCATGTTCAGATTCTTTTTAATAAAATTGAATCTTTCTTCTGTGAGGGGTTTTGTAAATATGTCAGCCCATTGATGATCAGTATCAATGAACTGAATATCTAAAACTCCCTTCTGAACATAATCTCTTATAAAATGATGTTTAATTTCTATATGCTTGGCTCTAGAATGCAGAATTGGATTTTTAGACAGACAGATTACAGCAGTATTACCACAATAAATAGGAATGCTATTTGCATGAATCTGATAATCTTTCAACTGATGTTTCATCCAGAGCAGTTGTGTGCTACAACTTGCAGCTGAGATGTATTCTGCTTCAGCTGTTGACAAAGCAATAGTTGCTTGTCTTTTGCTGGCCCAGGATATCAGATTCTCACCAAGAAACTGACAGTTTCCACTGGTGGATTTTCTTTCAATCCTGTCCCCAGCATAATCAGCATCACAGAATTCAACTAGCTTATAATCTAAGGATTTCTTATACAGAAGTCCCAGATTAGTAGTTCCTTTCAGATACCTAAAGATTCTCTTGACAACAGTCATATGAGATTCTCTAGGATCTGACTGAAATCTAGCACACAGACATACACTAAATAAAATATCTGGCCTAGAAGCAGTTAAGTATAACAGAGAACCTATCATACCTCTGTAGAGCTTCTGATCTACTTTTGAGCCATTGTCCTCTTTGCTTAAGGTGCATGTATGATGCATTGGTGTTGTCATCAGCTTACAATCATCAAGCTGGAACTTCTTCAGAAGCTCCTTTATGTATTTGGACTGATGAACATACACACCATCTTTGCATTGGTTAATTTGAATTCCAAGAAAGAATTTCAATTCTACCATCATGCTCATTTCAAATTCATCCTGCATTAACTTAGAAAACTCTTTGCAAAGAGAGGCATTAGTAGAACCAAATATGATATCATCAACATATATTTGCACAATTAAGATGTCTTTCTTAAGAGTTTTTCTAAAGAGTGTATTGTCAACTTGACCTCTTACAAAATCATTTTTAATCAAGAAATTACTTAGTCTTTCATACCAAGCTCTGGGAGCTTGTTTCAGACCATATAGAGATTTCTTAAGTTTAAAAACAAAGTCTGGATGTTTTACATCTTCAAAACCAGGAGGTTGTTTAACATAAACTTCTTCAGAAATAACTCCATTTAAAAAAGCACTCTTAACATTCATTTGATATAAGATGATATCATGATTAACAACATAGGAAAGAAGTAACCTGATTGTTTCTAGTCTTTCAACTGGAGCAAAAGTCTCAGTGTAGTCTATTCCTTCCTGCTGACTGTAGCCTTGAGCAACCAGTCTTGCCTTGTTTCTGATCACTTCTCCTTGTTCATTAAGCTTGTTTCTGAACACCCATTTTGTTCCAATAATGTTCTTATGATCAGGTTTTGCAACTAGATCCCATACATCATTCCTTTGAAACTGGTTCAGTTCTTCTTGCATAACTACAATCCATCCATCATCTGCAAGTGCTTCATCAGCTGTTGTGGGTTCAATCATTGATAGAAGTCCAATCATAGAATCATTCTGACAGAATGCTGATCTTGTTTTCCTTGGACTGTTCTTGTTCCCAATAATCAGCTCCTAAGGATGTGAAGACTTGTACTTAAATGAGGTTCTGGGTGGATTAGCTTCTGAAGAATCACCAGGGACTTGTTCAGAACCATGCTGATCTTGATTATCTTCAGGAGTAGTGTTAGCATCTGAGAGTTTCTCAGTTTCTTCATTATTTCCAGCTTCTGAACTTTCTTCAGACTCTGAACTCTGTTCAGGTTCTGAAGGTTCTTCTGAGAGTCTGAAATCTGCAAAACTCTCAACCAGCTCTGGTATTTCATTACCAGGCTTCTTATCATCAAATCTTATGTGTATTGATTCTTCAACAACATGTGTTTCAAAATTATACACCCTGTATGCTTTGGATCTCTCTGAGTATCCTAAAAAGGTACCCTTTTGAGCCTTAGCATCAAATTTCTTTAGGTAGATCTTATTGTTCAGTATGTAGCAAGTACAACCAAACTGATGAAAATAAGAAATACTTGGTTTTCTTCCTTTAAATAGTTCATATGCTGTTTTATTCAGAATAGGTCTGATATAGATCCTGTTCTGAATATAACATGTTGTGTTAACAACTTCTGCCCAAAAGTACTTTGCAATTTTGGATTCATGGATCATGGTTCTGGCCATTTCTTGCAAAGATCTGTTCTTTCTCTCTACAACTCCATTTTGTTGTGGAGTTCTAGGAGAAGAGAACTCATGGAGAATTCCATGATCTTCACAAAAATTTTCAAAAGGTTCATTTTCAAATTCCCCACCATGATCACTTCTGACTTTTAAAATTTTCAAGTCAGTTTGATTTTGTACTTGTTTGCAGAATTTATTAAACACATCATATGTTTCATTTTTAGTTCTAAGGAATTTAACCCAAGTCCACCTAAAGCCCATACTTCTTCCCATTGATTGAAGCTGTTCCAACAGGACCAAATAAATCAATGTGAAGCAGTTCTAAAGATCTTGAGGTGGAAACAATGTTTTTGGATTTGAAAGATGTTTTAGAAAATTTTCATGTTTGGCATGCTCCACACAGAGCATCTGAGTGATAGTTGATGTTTGGCAGGCCTCTGACCAGTTGCAACTTGCTAAGCTTAGAGATGAGTCTCCAGTTAGCATGTCCCAACCTTTTGTGCCATACCCATTTCTCATCACTCACAGATAGAAGGCAAACTATCTTCTGTTGAACCAGTTCTGAAAAATTGATTTTATAAACATTGTTTTTCCTGTTTCCTTTGAACACAACATATTTATCTTTGTTGTTGATTACAGTACATGTGTTCTTATTAAACAAGAATTCATAATTACTGTCACATAATTGACTTATGCTAAGTAAATTATGTCTAAGTCCATCTACCAGCCAAACATCATCAATGGATAGGGAAGAATTACCTATCTTACCAGTATCAATGATCCTTCCTTTCTGATTTCCTCCAAACCCCACAGTTCCTCCCTCTTTCATGCTCAGGGTTTGGAACATAGACTTGTCTCCTGTCATATGACGCGAGTATCCACTGTCCAGGTACCAAGACCTTTCCTTTTCTTTGGATGACAAGCATATCTGCAACAGAAATTATCTCAGACTTTGGTACCCAGATTTTCATGGGTCCTTTATGGTTAGTCCTGAAAGGTTTAGCCTTTTGCACCTTATGTCTGGAGTTATAGAACTCAGACTTGTTCAGATATCTTGGATATGAATCCTTGAATCTTGAATATGTCTTAGTTTCAGAAACTGAGTTCTTCAGAACCTGAGTTCTCAATGGTTTTGACTCAGATTTCTTCAGAACCTGAGACTTGAAAGTCTTTGGTTTTGAGTTGTTTAGAGTCTGAACCATTGAACACTTTGGTTCTGATTTCTTCAGAACTCTAGTTTTGTTAACTCCTGACACAAGGCAAACTTCAGTTTGACCTTTCTTAAAACAATCAGAAGCAGATGGCAGTTTGGCTTTCTTTTGCTTGCTTTGCCTGACATTCTGGGATTGAAAATGTTTTGTATAGTCTAGTTTAGTAGTTTTTGAAGTTTTCATGAACCCAGTCTTAGTAAAATTTGAGTTTGAATTCTTCAGACTCTGAGACTTACTAGTTTCAGTTTCTGAACTCTTCAGACTCTGAACATTTTCAGGTTTAGAGTCTGATTTTCTCATACTCTTTGGCTTATAACCTTTTGGTTTAGACTTAGGCAAGGTTTTAACATCTGCCTTCATCTTCCCTTTAGGTTCAGAAGCTTTAGAGTCTGAGCAGTTTAGAACTTCAGACTCTGCAGTCTCAGTTTCTGCTAAATTCAGTTTCTCAGAACTGTCAGAAGCAGGCACAAAGCACACCTCAGTGCCTTTCAAAATATTTCCAGAACAAGGTGATATTTTTGATTCATTTGAAAGATTGAATGAATCATTTTTAAAACCAATGCCTTCACCTTGGTTTCTGTAAATGCTATAAATCATAGAAGCAACCTTACTTCTATTGATTCTAGTTAAAATAAAGTCCTGAAGAGAAATTTCATGTTCATTTGGAATTTCTTCAGGTTTCTTATGAGACACATCTCTGAGTTCTCTAACTTCTTCATCAAACTCAATGATTTGATTCTGAAGTTTGAGATTCTCCTCATTCAGCAAGTTATGTTTATTTTTCAAAGATTTTAGTTCACCTAACTTACTTTTGAGATGGTTCATAAGATCTTTAACTGTTTCAATCAGTTCAGATCTTGTAAGTTCAAAGTATACCTCATCTTCATCATCAGAGTCTGAACAAGATTCAGCATCAGAAAATGTTGTTGCCATTAAAGCCAAATTTGCTTCCTCTTCATCATCAGACTCAGAATCATTGTCCAGATCATCCCATGTTGCCATGAGACCCTTCTTAAGTTTATTTCTGAAGTTGCTAGACTCAGAGCTGGTCTTCTTTGGTTTTTCTTTTGACTTGTCCTTCTGAAGTTCAGGACAATCAGCAATGAAGTGACCAGGCTTCTTGCAATTGTAGCAATCCTTCTGATTTTCCCTCTTTGAACCAGATCCTTTAAAGTTGCTGCTTCTGTTAAAGAATTTCTTCTTTCTATTCATTAAGTACTGAATTCTTTTGGAAAGCATTGCAAGCTCTTCAGCATCTGAATCTTCTTCAGAATTTCCCTCAGGAAATTCTTCTTCAGATTCAATAGCTTTTAGAGCTTTAACAGACTTTCTTTTGGATTTCAGTGCTATTGATTTAGGCTCTCTAACAGAATCATCTTCATTAAGTCCCAGTTCATGCACTTTGAGGGAGCTTATAAGATCTTCAATACTTAAAGTATTTAGATCTTTAGCTTCCTCAATAGCAGTTACTTTGGGTCTCCATTTAGATGGCAGACTTCTTAGAATTTTGTTCACATGATCAGCACTGGTATAACTCTTCTTCAGAATCTGAAGTCCAGAAACCAGAGTCTAAAATCTTGAGAACATAGTCTCAATATTTTCATCCTCTTTCATTCTGAACAGTTCATATTGCTGAACAAGAATATTAGCCTTTGCTTTTCTAACTTTTTTGTTACCTTCATAGTTAGAGCAGAGGGATTTGAAGATGGCTTTAGCTGTAGATTTATCACTCAGCTTTTGGTACTCAGTGTGAGGTAGAGAATCCACAATGATTCCTCTCACATTATGATGCTTTCTGTATATCTTCCTTTCAGCATCACTCAACCCTCTTCTGTTGACAGCTACACCTTCTTCATCAACTGGAATAGAGATTCCATCTTCTATTATATCCCATAAGGAATCATCAATACCAATGATGTGGCTGTACATCTTACTCTTCCACCATGAGAACTTTTCTGGATCACCAGTAAACATTGGGGGTTTATTGTGTGATCTAGATTTTCTTTCCTCTGTACCATAGTCATATGATACAGAAGTACCAATACCTCTTTGATTTCTGGGAGAGGGTGGAGGTGAACTACTGGATGACATGTTTTTCTCAGGATCTCACTGACTCACTGTTAAGTGATTTAATATCAGAACCGGAGCTCTTATACCAACTGAAGGTGAGAAAAACACACAAGAAGGGGGGGGGGGTTGAATTGTGTGGGCTTAAAAACTTTTCTTTCTCAAAACAAATGATAAGTTCATAATTGGGTTCTGAAACTTTTTCAGAGGTTTATGCAGCGGATTAAAAATAGAAGAGAAAGGGAAAGAGAGACACACAATATTTTTATACTAGTTCCTTCCACAAGTTGGAAGTAGTCTAGTCCCCCTGTCACTTACAGGAGATTTAACTATAATCAAACTGATTACAATTGCTCAGAACACAAAGTAATGAGACTTCAATGCTCAAACACCTAGTAAGAGACTTCTAATGCTCAGAACACAAAGTAATGAGACTTCCCTGCTCAAGACACAAAGTCAAGAGACTTCTAATTGCTCAGAACACTAAGTAATGAGACTTCAGATTGCTCAGTACGCAGACTGAGACTTTGGTTCAAACTGATTTACAAATAAAGAAGTTTGAGTTGAACACTTGATCAAATATCAGAGGTGTTCACTTAATACAACTCAGGTATAAGACTCAACACTTAAGAAATTCTAAGATGAAAACTATTGTAAGAATTTCTAAGAGTTTTTGTGACTTTCAAATATTGGCAGCAAAACAGAGCACGAATATCAGTCTTTTGTTTCAAGAGTCTTATCAATTTTCTTCTTCAAATCTTCACCCATTTATAGAGGAAAAGATAGCTGTTGAGAATTGCCCATAAATCCAGCAAAGAGCCGTTGCAAATTGTAGAAGCTAGGCAGCTGAAAATGTGTGCTGAAACTGCAGAACAGAGCACGCATTTTTTGAATAAACTTTCCTTAAAAGCTGGGGAATGTTTTGGTCAGGGAGACAACTGTTCCATTGGAGTTGTTCTGACATTGCAGGCATTAAATGCTGACAAAGACAGTTGCTTTTCTTTCCACGTCAGACTTCAGAAGCTTCTCAGACACTGTTCATCAGAAGCAGGTCTTCAGACTCACCCTTCAGAAGCACTGTTCATTAGACGCTCCCTTCAAACGTTGACTTTTGTTGACCTTCAGACTCAGCCTTCAGACGGTGACCAACATTGACCTTCAGACTCAGCCTTCAGAAGCACCCTTCAGACGCAGTCTTTAGACTCTGCCTTCAGAAGCACCCTTCAGACGCAGTCTTTAGACTCAGTCTTCAGAAGCTGCTTCAGACCCAGTTTTGCTTCAGACTTGCAACAAAGGCTTCAATGCTTTCTTTCTTGTTCTTAGCTTGTTCTTCCATAACCAATATAAATTACCAACATTAAAAACATGGTTCTGCACACTTAGAACAAAGCATTAGCAATACCAATTTTCTTTTTAACACTTTGTTATCATCAAAACCCAAAAGAGAGTTGTTCATACACATTTTGTTCCAACACTTTTCACAACCTGGCGCATTCCTTGCTCATTAGAAACAGAAACCCCCACATCATTTTCTAAAGAAGTGATACAATTTACCTTTTTTTCTAGATGCGGCAGAAGCATGGAAAAATTTAGTATTTAGGTCACCATCACAATACCAATGGGTCTTGGCTCGCTGCCTCCAATATTTATCTTCTTAAATCATCAGCTGCATCATATGTTTCCTCAGATTTGTCAACACATTTGGATTAGTCGCGGCCCCTTGATTACTGCAATGGTTCAGTTCACGTCTACAATCATCAATTTCATGCTTTAATCCATTGATATTTGTTTTTCTCCACGATCTTAGATCATTTGCACAATGCTTGAGTTTTTTAATCACCTGCATACCGGCACTTGATAACCAACTATCAGACACAATGTCATAAATTCCCAGTTCCACACACCAACCATTTTCAAATCTAAAGTTGTTTTTAGGAACCCAAACACGCTGAACAAAAAGAATCAGAAGAAACTTCCCTACAAAAAGTCATTGATTTCATGGGATGATCTTGAAGAACCAAAAGAACAAGAGAAGAGGAAGCAAACATGTGTCTAATGACTAACTCATATAACTCAGGAGCCACTAAATTCTCAACCTTCACATTCATAAACATATGAAACCAGTCTTCGTTAGGAAGGGCTCTGTCTAATTTAACCTCAACAGCTTTGGGGGTGCCTAAACTTTTAAACCACGTATACGGGTAACCCTCCATATAAACATCAGCTAGCCCATCATCAGAAACCGCTTGTCTAAAGCCATTAATAAGCCATCTAGGACGTGCAGAACCCCCTTCTCACAAGCATCCAGGATATCATTGAAACCTCCTCCTAGAATACACCATGGAAGGGAGGTGTTACGCGCAAGATTCCTCAAAAATTCCCAAGAGGCACGTCTTTTACCTCCTTCCGGAAAGCCATAATAACATGTGAACTGCCATTTTCCTTTATTTGAATCATCAACCTCTACATTTATATGATTAGCAAAAAAATTCAAAACCGTACAATTAAACGAACTTTGCCAAAACAGTGCTAAGCCACCACTCCGGCCATTACTACTAACAAAGAAACAATTATCAAAGCCAAGCAAATAACGAAATTCTTCAGTTTTATTGGAGTGGACTAGTGTCTCACTTAAAAATAGCGCATCCGGCTTATAATAGAGGACTAAATATTTTAATTTAGGAACAACACTCTGTTGAGACAAAATCCTTCTTTGATGTTTTAAAGATTACAAACATATTAAATTTTTCTATCTTGTTATCTACTAATTTGTTTTATGAGAATTGTTTCATGAGAACGTTCTGAGAACATTCTGGATTCACAAAGCAAATACATCAAAAGAGCAAAGTCAGCAAAAAGAAGCATGACATGAGAAAGCTTTTTGAGAAGTTATCCTGGGACTTAAGCAAATCGATTCATTTGAAAGAAAAGTCCATTAAAGGATAAATATCTCATGAAATGAATTAAAGCACATGTGAAATAAACTTGACATCATGAGTGACATAATCAAGGTCACTTCATCTTAGCAAGCAACAGCTCACTACAGCTGTATCCTTTTCACGCAAAAAGCAACACAAAGCCAGCTGAATCAACCAGAACATTCTGGATGTGTAAAAGAACATTCTGGCCGAACTGAAGAAGAAAAGTGAAATCAAATGAAGCTTTAGACAGCTGTACAAAATGTGTCTAACAACTCTATTTTCACCCTTGGTCACCAAGACACTCCTCACCTATAAATACAAGAGGCTTTGGAAGTTAAATGCAAGAGTTTTGAAAGCAAATATTCTCTCAAGTGAAAATCATCACTACATACAAAAGCTCTTCACAAACAAGTCTCAAAGCTCTCTCTTTTTCATTTGGATCATACTCTTTCGAGTTTTTTTAGTAAAATCTCAAACATGTATTGAGAATTTTATTCGATCCAAAATTCATCTCTTTTCATACAAAGTGTATTGTAATTCTCAAGTCTATTCGTAACAATAGTTTGGGAAAGAAGTGTAACAACCTTTCTTGTGCAAAAGTAAAGAATTGTAGAAGCTTGCTGAGGTTGATGATACAGGGTGTAACAGACTGATCTGGTGTGATCAAGAACTTATAGTGCTAGTTAGAAGTTTCTGTTAGCAGGATACTATAGTGGATAATCTCACACGAGGTGTGGGGACTGGAAGTAGCCGGGTTTGGTGAACCAGGATAAATCTCCTGTGTTTTTCTCTCTTCCTTTCTCTTTATTATTTTCGTTACACAAAGTTCACACACTATCACTATCATAATATTACTTATTAATCTCTCCAGAACATTCTGGTCCTAATTAATTACAATCAAATTAATCCAGAGTTCTCTGGTCCTAAATTAATCACTTATATTGTTTTATTAAACTGCTTCCAGAACATTCTGGTCCAAGATAAAACAATTTGTCTAAAATAAACCCACATTTAAAATCAACTTAATTATAATATTGTTTTATTATTCTCCAGAACATTCTGGTCCTTACTGTTTTATCATTCTCCAGAACATTCTGGTCCTTACTGTTTTATCATTCTGCTTTTATATTAAACATTCTCCAGAACATTCTGGTCCTTGTTTTACATTTCAAATATCATTTTTCTCATTCTGTTTATATATATTAATCATTCTCCAGAACATTCTGGTCCTCACTAAAAGCAACTTAAATATTTTATATTTAATCCAGAACATTCTGGTCAGGATAAAACAAGCTTAAAACCCATAATCTTTTTATACTAACACTTACCAAGAACTTTCTTGAGTATACAAACTTGTTTAGTTTTTCAGGAATAATTTTAAAAAGGGTCACAATTCAAACCCCCCCCCCCTTTCTTGCGACGTTTATTGCTACTTCACGCTCAGGTTCCCTAGGCCTCGGCAGTTCCATCCTATGAGACTCATTTTCCTCGGCAATCCTAGTGATCCCAACGAGCCATAACTGACCTTTGAAGTCTCACCATAACAAAACAAATAACACAACAAAGGGAACAACAATAATTCAATCCAATATACGACGTTAATTCACCAACTTGACAACATTACCTTTATCTCTTAGATTTAACAAAATATTACCGTTCATGAAATTGCACAAAGGCAAAATAAACACGTTCATGGAAGAATTTTCTTACCGAACAATCACAAATTGGCATAAAGCTTAACAATACGTTCAGATCAAGCGGCCTCAATCGAACGAAAAACAAACCTCTCACAAGGACGGCGGCGGAAGCTCTAAACCCTAGGAGAGCGGCACTCACAAAGATGGTGGCGTACACCGTGCACAATTGATGATGGAAATAATGGCGAAATTGACAATAAAATGCATGTCACAATAAAAACGACGGTAGAATCATGACGGAGGTCGAAATCCCGAATCCAAATGGCCAGTCCAAAAACATAACATGTTTGCAATCTTCAATCGAATTTAAAAATAGAGGCCATCTTGCACAAAAGCTTGTTCATACAACGATCTTAACATTGCCTCTAAAACAGTGAAGAAAATTTCACATACCAATGACAATGAGATTTGCAACTTTATCCGTACAAGCACATCTTTCCTTTGGATCTAACAACGACAGGGCAGCATGCTTATCATATTGGAGGACCTAAGAGTAGTAGTACTATTCGATCTAGATGGTTAACCTTGAAAATCCATCATGTCACGTTTATCATATTCAAATCTCAATGCTTAATTGCTTAGCATAGTATCAAATTATTTTATGTCCTTAGTTGTCTTTATGGACGTGCTTGCAAATTGCAATTTGACACTAGTGTAAATGTTATTACTAGCTATTACTTATCTAGTGAGTAGTGACCACTGACCAGTGCCTTGTGCCTAGAGGCTGACACGGAAATTTTTTCGCATCCAATCAAGTGAAAATAACACAATTAAGGATTGAAGATAACATACAATTTCATAATGGAAGAAAAGTTGATGTGTGTAGTGTATTGCATGCACCAAAGTCAAAGTGGGGTATTTTATTTCCTAGCTTTTTGAATAATAATAGTAATAATTTTTTGCTTTTTTATTTGCCCATGATGGATGTAATCCGAGTCAGAAATGAAAGCAAGAAGGCAAGTGACCTTCTCATGCATCCATATGGAAGGTGGGGAAATAACTAAGAATCTATATATTTGCTCTGCTTAAAGTAAAGATTATGCTATCATCAGTGCCATCAACATCAAAATCAAGTTTCATCGATAGAAAATGACTATCCAATCTTTGATATTTTCTTTTATAAACTTAAGAAAAAAAATAGTGTGATAATTGTTTTATGATAACTATCGTTATAACTTAGCTATACTACTTTTTTTCGCTTAATACTTTAAACTTTAGAGATCAATTATTCATGATAACTATCAACTAAATAATCATTTAGAACCAAACAAAAATGAAATAATTAATCACTAATATTCAGGTTTAATAACTTTGTCGTGATAAGCCAACAATGGTTTGTCTAGCCATAAGGATTTGAGTCATACACCACAAGAGTGTCGTGAGTACAAATCTCGTTGAAAATACGAGAATATCATCAATGGATAAAATATAAATATTTATATCTTATTTTCTGAACCTTGAACTATTTCCTTTTCCTCATGACCTTTTGAGTTCAACTCGTCGTTTGTAAGGAATTTATATATAAAAAGTTATGAGATATATAAATGGTTTATATACAATATTTCTTTTATATGTTTATTATCAACACATTTTAATTTTTTTTTTAAAGTAAACCCATTTTAAATTTTAATTTATTAGGCCTACAATAGATTGGGTAGTCAAGATACCTAAGTTACATACCTTGTCCTTATCTATTCAAATAGTTTTGACCTTGCTTACTTTAAAAAAACAAAATATCGTGATCCGAGTGAATCTGATGTACCATAAAATCCTATTAATAGTTTAACCTATTTTCATCATTACATGTGATCAATAAAGTCCATTGAGCCGGGAGTTCTCGAATTTCATGAGTTGGGTGAATAATTTAAATACTATAAATATATTGAACCTTTTAAAAAATTAGTATATTGAACATGAACATATCTTGCATGTATGCATATGGTTTAATGCATGTCCAACCAACACGTATGAAGGCCTAAAACAAATTTTCATGAGTTGTTTTTAAACTCCATAACAGTACTTTTAGTAAAATTACTAAATTTTGGTTTAAGTTTTATTTTTAGATGTTTAAAATGCAAAATCATTTATTAAATTAGTACTTTCAATATTACATTTTTATTTGATAATAAAGTCAATAAATTTAATCTTTGTTGAAACAATATTAATTTTAGATCTGATTTTTTTTTTTTTACAAAAATTCTAGATCTGATTTTATTAATTTTAGTTTTAAAAATAGTAGACTATGATGCCTTTTTATTAATTTTTTTAAATTTCTTTGGAGCCACTCTGGTCTAAGACAATTTCCATGGTAACCTCGTCTTGGGCCTGATGCTTCAACTAAGTGTAAAAATTGTACACACATATGTAATCATATAATGTACATATAGATATAGATCGTTGTAACAAGTATTTTAGAAAAATAACATTATGATAAGAGTTCGATGTTGGTCTAAAAAAATTATAGTAGTGCTATCGTTCATAGTATTTAAATTTTTTGGGGTAAAGTAGTAATGTTATTCACAAACTGAGCTAGAAGGGGATCAACGGAGGTCACGGTCTTTCTCAAACTTTTATTTTTATTTTTTTATACTAGTATGTATTACTACTATATTTTTTTGTCCCTATATTTATTTTTTGAGAACTTTATATGATGTTGTACATTTGACTTTTTTACTCAATATATTGGACCATAAACACTTAAGTTTTTAGGTTTAATTGCACTATTCTTTAATTTAAATCCTTAAAAGAGAAAAAGAAAGCGGGGTTTGTCTGCAATTTACAAAAGAACCATGATCCTTAACAAGAATCTCAATTTAAGATTTCTCATTGCAAATTCAGTTAGAAATTTCGACTCATTGTTTGTGATTTTGTTTGCATATTCTCGACACTACCAACGAGTTACTGCTAGCGATTTCATTTTCAATTCATCCTTCTTTATTTGTATGCTTATTCACGACTAATTTAACATCCATTTTTAAGACTCTCAACAATTAGACCATTCATTTTTATTTCATGTCACCTAATATATTGTCACGTCATCAAATTGAAAGGTCAAATTCATGTCGTTCCTCAAGAGATGAGTTCGGACTTGTCTCTGGTTTGATTTGATGTTTGCAAACTTTTAGACATCTTTCTTTTGCAATATGGTTTCGTGACATGTGTTAGGTTCACTGAGTTGTGTTTTTGGTGTGTATTCATCTGCCACACATTTGGTTTCATTATTTACTGAAATTTTGTCTAGTTGTATTTTTTATACCACTTTTGTTGTTGTAATACCCATTTAGAGTTGGGTTGATGCCCCCAATTTTTTGCACTTTTTTTTAAGTAATATATTTTTCTTTGCTTAAAAAAACAACAAAAACATAGATCTATAATCACAATACCTTAACTAATACTCCCTCCGGTCCTTATTATAAGAAGAAAAACCAAAAAACATCAAAACCAATACAATCATTAATTCATATAACTTTTTTAATATTTTTACAACTATACCCTCATAAAAAATTGTGAAACATTAAATACATTCACAAATATTAAAAAGACAAACATTAAATTAGGGGTAGAAAAGTCTTTCAAACAATAACTCCACCTTAAAAGTTGTGACATTTTCTTATAAATAGGACCAAAAAATTTTTTGAAAATTTTCTTATATATAGGACCGGAGGGAGTACTACTTACATAGTTAAAATATTCAAAATATTTACCACAAATACTTAAATAGTTTTGATACAAAATTTAAAATACTAAATTCCCAAATTTTGTCTGATTACGAAATTGATTACGAAATTTTAAGTTAAATAAAATTAAGATGAATATTTTTTTATAGCTAATCTCCGTCTATCATCTTTTTATCTTTGGAAAGGTGACTAAGAAAAGCTTTACCATAAAGTTAATTAATCCAATCAACAGATCTTATTGTATGTTTTGAACCTTTACGAGGAAAAGGAAAATGCCTAAATCTTGACTGTTTCTTTTTCCGTCTTATGAGTTTCTCACACGTCTTATGTAGTTCAGATTTTAGAATCTGAATTGTATAAAAATCTCAAAAAACCTCCAAAAACATGTTGAAATATTTCGGATTTTAAAATCCTAATATGGCGCGCGAGAACCTTATAGGGTGAAAAAAGTTATGACCCTAAATTTTAAGTTCATAATCCAACAATCTCTGAGTTCTAGGCCTAATGGGTTGGTAGGGTTGGGTCATTCTGAAAATCAAATCTGATATAATGCCCATGTCAAGATGCTTTATTTCTCTTTATTTTCCTTTTTATCGTCTCTTTTTTGACCAAAAGATGAGGATATCACACCTAACCTAAGTCCTCACAGTGAAAATGAAATCTTCCATACTTAATGATGCAATAAAAGTTAGGGTGTGTTTGACCTGGTAACAAATAAATACTAAACACTATAGGATAGAACAACACAATATAAGGTAGAACATCACATGACAAATTTTAACTTTATTAAACAATTTTTTATCTTATATGATATTTGGTTGACAAAAAACTATTTTGGTATTTTAGACAACTTGTATTTAGGACAAAAATGTGTGTTGTGGTTTAGTGAGAGACAAAATTTCAATTTTCGTCTTGTCTTTGAACCCGTAGTTTGTCAAGTCTTGGGAACAGTTTTACAATCAAACACAATAGAACTTGAGTTGTCGTGCTCAGTCCCTTATTTTTAGCAGATCAAACACACCCTTAAGGTATGTTTGGTTGAAGGGGAATGAAGGGGAAGGGAGGAGAGGGGATAAAAATTTCTCCTAAACCAGGCTTAAACACCCTTATATTTAATGTAATCTTGAATATTACAAGGGTGAAAAATATAAATTTATATTTTCTCTTAATTAAAATTCTCTCGTCCAATGAAACATACAATATTTTAAAATCTTTCTGATCCCCTTCTTTAAGGGTTAAATTAGGTTATAGACCTAACCAAACTTTGTAAGATTTAAGTTTGGTCTGATAAGAAAAATTCAAAGTCCAAATTTGGCTAGTAATCCATCATAGGCTAATTTCCATGCTTGAGTTTTTCCTTTTTGAAAGTTTACTATAACATGCAAGTATATTTAATCATGCATTGTCAAATACGAGATAATATATCCATGAGATTAATTTATATTTTGAGATTTATAAAGTATGCCTAAATGACAACATATGTCAAAATTAATCCAAGCTAATATACTTAAGTTAATGAAAATGTTTTTCGTAAAAAAAATGAGAGCGTCCAAACAAAGTTCAAAGTTAATATAATAAAAACAGTTATGAGAAAATTATTCATATTTATTTAAGTAGACCAACATGATAGGCCTAAAAGGTTTCTTATGTGGCCTAAAACCTTGTATTTTTAGTTACACACACTTTTAAAAAACGTTAACCTTATTTATTTGAAGAAAATGAAAACTAGTTTGACTTTAGTCTGAAGTAGATTCAAAGGTAAATCCTTGTTAGACGGTCTAATCTATTTCCACATATGTATCATGTGTGCATAATCATTTTGTCGAAAAAAAAAATCAACGGATCATATTTTGTTATATCTTCTTTTAAACAAAAGGCATGCAAAAGTTTCACGTGACGGGTCAAAACATATCAACTATGTTGGCACCGCTTGACCACCACCTAACAATTGCAACACTCCAAAAATATTATCAAATTTTTTAAAAAAGATAGAAATATACAAAAGCATATGGGGTGATTAGACCAAAACCAAGTTTGAATAATCAAGGAATATTAGCATTGGCCTCATTAAAACTATTGTCACAAAAATCCACAAGGATAAAACTTGACAAGGAAAAAAGAGTACAAAATATGCAACAATAAAAACCGAGGAAAAAAGAACCACTTAGCATCTTCAACAAAATCTAAATTCAATAAATCCTAATCTATTCTGGTTTAAAATATCTAAAATACAAAGCGGAGTAGAGTCCATCCAAAACATCTCATTCTGCTCAAGACACGAAGAAATAATTTTGTTTGCAGATTGGTTGCACTCTCTAAAATTACGAGAAATGTAAAACTACAGGTTTTTTGTTAACTCCATACAATTTAACCATCTATTTCTAAAGTGCCATTGAACAATACAAGAACTTCTGAAAGCCATAGTCACAACGGGAGAGTCCGGAGAATCGATCTCTAACTAAAGTCTACTGGTGTCTCCCAAAACACTATGAATATTTTAAGATGGAAAGACTTAGTGCAAGTATACACTGTCCAAGTTATAATATAAAAAGATATCGATCTCACCGGGACTGGGGAGCTATAACTCTCTATAGCTTTCAGAAGAAAACTTGTTTGCAAGAAAATAAAATAAGTCATTTGTCACAACAATAAAAATAAAAGTTAAAGGTTGGGAAAACAGTTAAAAATATTTAGAAATTCTCAAAGTGAAAAGTGTTGCTTAGACAAAGTTCAGTTATGACAGAGCTTTACTACGATCTACGGAGCTATAGCTTTCTGGCAACCTGGTGGCCACTGGGAGTGTTTCGCATTCAGCCTTCGTATTAAGCCCGTGAAGACTACATCCCGGTGTACAATCACGCAAAACTTAATACGCAAAGTTGCTAGGTTAGGATCTCAACATTTCCCACCGAAGTATTATTCTGCAGAGCCTTTGGTCTATGACATGAGTCCTAGTTAGATCTTAGCACCTAAACCCTCTTCCAAGATATAGTACTCGTGCAAAGTAGTCTCTCTTAATCCCTTCACCTCCCGGTGCATAGGGACTAACTCATATCAAACAAAAATGTTCCATTCTCATACCCTGTCGGTTTCAAGGAACTATAACATTAGAAGTAAAAGTGATCAATTTGTGCTTCTAAAGATTTTGAGTTAAATCAGTTTGTTTGGAAGAAGCACTAAGCTATAACTTTATAAATCGCAAGTAAAGAATATCATAACTTCACCATGTCTAAACCACATAGATGAAGATGAAGTAAAACATAAATGAAAACATGAAAAGCTAAATTAATAGATTGAATAGAGCTAGTACAAGATTACAATTATTGAAGGAGAGTTGTGACCTTAAAGCATCACCAAGTAATCTAACTCTAATTCTTTAAAAACTAGCACTCATGCTCATCTATGGAGAAAATGAGATGGAGTGAGAACTCTAAAGCTGTTAACCCTAGCTGGAACTTGGCCTCTCCAATTCACTAAAAAAAATTTTGCCACTTGGCCCCAACACATGGTTGTCCTTTTATAGTACAAGGCCAACAACTATAAGTTATAACCTTTGGTCATTTTACACATGAGTTGTCCTTATCATATCCTACCTACTCCAGGCATATTCCCTTATATTCATAGGATTCCAATTATTGGCACCATATCTTTAGTGATCCAAGGTTCGTACCATATATTCCTAGGCTCATAATTCTTACTCCTTAAGCAATGATCAGAAGTGGTTCCATGGGTTCGTACCAATAGTACGAGCCAGCTAGCGATCCAGGGTGTTGCAACTTTCCATATCTTCAACGAAGCAATCCTAATCCACGCTGCAACTTCCCATATCTCCAGAGACATTCCTCATCTTGTATCATCAAACATCGACAACAAACATTACTAGTTCAAAATGATTAATTAACACTAAAAACTAATTAAAACTATAAAATCTTAAATAGACACTGATTATGTTTTAGGCAATGCATTCACTCAATATTTTGTTCAGTATGAGGGGTAAGTACAACTTGATAACCAACTATTTTGCCGATTATCCGTCACTCCATTTTTTTTTTCTTGTAAGCTATCTCAATAGCATTCATTAGCCCATGAAACCCGGCCTGATAAACAATATTGACATGCAAATTGATGACAAATCCACCAAAGTAACCACCAGTTTTATCCAAGAAGGTTCCTCCACAAGATGCAGGGTCTGAAAAACCCTTAGCAGAACAATCAATATTATACTCTATCCGCTTAAGAATCGGGTGCTGCCACAACACCTCCTTAATGTGAGGAGTATTAGGCGCAAGAACTTTAATAAGGAAAACTTTTAAAATCACAACCACTTGTAAGTTATAGCAAGATCGCACCTTGGCATGGTTCCCTAACCAGCGAGGTGTAAGAACACACTAAATTAGCCGCAAATTGCCAATTACTATTGATACCATCAAATCTTCATCTGTTTCTATAATACCAAATAGTGTTGATCACGTTGATAATGAGTGCAACGACAACCACTTTACATTGCGGTGACCAATATTTATTACTAATCTCAATCACAGTATGCTTATTATTGGTGTCTACCTGCATTTTAAAAATCGAAGAAACTCAATTTTAAAGATGATCTCCAAAATCACATTCAAAAAACAAATGCATGTCGGATTCTTCATATTTTTGGCACAAACTATACATGGAGACATGTTGCAACCTTTAGCCCTTAAATTCACGTTAGTAGAAACCTTGTTGTGGAGCAACCTTTAAAACCAAAAAAGATTTGAAAGGAGGAATAGTTGGGTTCCAAATAATTTTTGGGACAACCTTATTTTGTTATATCCATTCTTAAAATATCTCAATAAAGGTTGAGATAGGATTAGAAGACTGTGTGAACTTTTTTAAACTCTTATTAATTTTACAGGACACTTGGAATATTTTCTACACAATTTTCATTAATTTCATCGGGTACTTGAAATATATCCCACTACATGAACCATATAACAAACAGAAAACCTAATAACTTGAAATATATCCCACTACATGAACCATATAAAAAATAGAAAGCCTAATAACTTACGAAAAAGTGGAAATGAAAAAAAGAGAGAGTTAATGGACTTGGGGTTTTTGCTAGAATTTTCTTTTAGTAAAGCTAGTTGGAGCACGTATGGTACTAATCATGATTAGCACTAAGCCCTCTTGAGAGCAATGATTCCTTCCATCTTAGTTTCCCCCACATAAACATGTACTCTACTCAACTCTCACACTCATATAAACTTTTTTTAATCTTCCCCTATTGAAAATTTTCTCTTTTAATTTTGCTTTTATCAACATTCATGATCAATCAATGTGCATGGGATCTTTCATAACAAAGAAAAGAAATAGTCCAATGGTGGGCCACCCCGCTCGTGCATTGTAGCTAATGTTGGCCCAGTACAGCCTACAATACTGATCATGAGGTTGAACCTTCACATTAGCTATTGGTAAGAAAGAATTATTAAGGGAAAAAAGCCGAGTACATGTGATATAAGCAAAAACCTTTCCACCATTCACACACAAAAAAGTTCATATAAGGAAAGGATCCCTGTCAATTTTTTAAAATCGGAGTGGAGATCGAATTGGTGAGATATCTAGATCATAGTTCGTGGTTTAATTGACTTAACCTAAGCTGAACCAAATGACAAATACTTCCTCCGACTCATATATAAACAATTTTTTTTAGGTTTATTGAATAATTGATTTATTTAGTCTATATTATAAACCATATACATCAATTATTCAATGAATCTGAAAAATGAATCTTTTGTTTATATTTGGGACAGGAGGAAGTAAATAGTTAATATTAAAAGGTGAAAAGAAAAATAATATTTTTAATTCATGTTTACCATCTGTATTGTTTCGCAACTACAACTCATATGGTAAAAAACTATAAAGTTGTTTGATATGCTGAGGGTCCGCTTTTCAACACTTGGTGTGAGTTTCGCCACTAAAATTTTTAAAAGAAAAAAAGAAGAATCATAATCGTCGGATCGTTATAAATGTTTGATTTAATCATATAACTACATATGATTAGTCGTAATTTTTCATAGAAATGAAAATCGATTGAACCATCCACGATTGAACCGGTTCAACCCAATTCAATCAAATTCGACCGCATTATAAGTAGGATCGAATCAACCGACAAACATGCCATTCTCGGTTCAACCGATTGAACCGATCGGTTCAATCCGGTTTTTAAAACATTTGTAGCTATATAACAATTTAATGTGAAAGTGGAATATAGGAGTATGAAAAGAAGCACTTCTCCTATCTATATATATCTTTGGTCACTTAATTCTATTGTCTTTCCCTTAAAACACTTTAAGGGAGATAACAATAACAATAAAAATGACTTCTGAGAAAGTTGAAACTGTTGTTGCTGGAAATTACTTAGAAATGGAAAGGGAAGAGGAAGGTTCTAAGTCCACTACTGGCAAATTATCTAGGTTCTTCTGGCATGGTGGTTCTGTCTATGATGCTTGGTTTAGTTGTGCTTCAAATCAGGCACTTATTCATAAATCATTATTACTTCTTTAATTATGCAATATCTTTTTCTTTTGGAGTGACAAAATTCTCATAGTTTATATGTTTGTTGGATTTAATTATGTAGGTTGCACAAGTGCTATTGACATTGCCATATTCCTTTTCACAATTGGGAATGTTATCTGGAATTCTATTTCAGATTTTTTATGGATTAATGGGAAGTTGGACTGCTTACATTATCAGTGTTCTTTATGTTGAATACAGAACTAGAAAAGAAAGAGAGAAAGTTGATTTCAGAAACCATGTTATTCAGGTGATTATGTATTAATTATATTTATCAGTTTAATTTAGATTATAAATTCTTCTAATTAACCTTGTATTTTTCACTGTTTGCAGTGGTTTGAAGTTCTTGATGGACTTTTGGGAAAACACTGGAGGAACCTTGGTCTATTTTTCAACTGCACCTTCCTTTTGTTTGGATCAGTAATTCAGCTAATTGCTTGTGCAAGGTTGGTACTATGTTTTGAAATTTGAAAAGATAATTTTTGCATGTATGTAATTTTAAGCTAACAATTTTTATTTTTCTATACTATGAATAATGTCACAGTAACATATACTACATAAATGACCATTTGGACAAGAGAACTTGGACATACATCTTTGGAGCTTGTTGTGCCACAACAGTTTTCATCCCTTCTTTCCACAATTACAGAATCTGGTCATTTTTAGGCCTAGTGATGACCACTTACACTGCATGGTATATGACCATAGCTTCCATTCTTCATGGACAGGTAAAAGTTTCAAACATATACAATTCATGAGCCTCATCCTCTAAATTCATATAATAAATTCAAGAATTTAATTTATATACACCGACAATGTAATGTTTGTTACACCGTCAATAGATCATAACTGTTAGATCATAAAAACTGTCTGACTTTAATTATAATTATTTCAAAAGTCACACACATAAATGGTTGTGATTTGCCGTTAGTGTAAAAAAAAAAATCATTGACTCACAATGTATCAAAATTAAACTCTAAATTCAATACTTTTGATATATATTAATATTGCTTCATTTGTGTTATTCAATCTCTATGATTCTGAAGGCTGACGATGTGAAGCACTCTGGCCCAACCAAATTGGTTCTTTACTTCACTGGAGCTACCAACATTCTATATACCTTTGGTGGACATGCTGTTACAGTGTGAGGACTAAAAAGCTATGCATTAAGAGATCAATTAATTTTCATTACATTTATTTAAGCCCTTGTTTTTGAAAAATTGAATGAATTTGTCATAACTTTTAATTTTGTATTGTGATTTCAAAATTGACTATATGTGAATCTGACAGTATTGTAATTAATTTTATTATACTGTAGGGAAATTATGCATGCAATGTGGAAGCCACAGAAGTTTAAGATGATATATCTAATTGCAACTTTGTACGTGATGACCTTAACTTTGCCATCAGCAGCTGCAGTATATTGGGCATTTGGGGACAATCTTCTCACTCATTCCAATGCTCTCTCATTGCTCCCTAGGACAGGGTTTAGAGATACAGCTGTCATTCTCATGCTCATTCATCAGGTTAATTGATTATCATTCAATAAATAATCTTTATTAATTATTATTTATAAATCATTGACAAAATATGACATTACTGATACACCGACACCTGTACAATTCGATAAAGTAAAATATTTGATGTAACCACATATGTTAGTATGGAAGACTGGCCGCACGTTCCATCAAAAGTGTCATGCTAGATATATATTAATTCACATGTTCATATATCTAAAGGGACTGTTTGTTGTTTTGGTGATACATTTTTGCAGTTTATAACATTTGGATTTGCTTGCACTCCTTTATATTTTGTGTGGGAGAAATTTCTTGGAGTGCATGAAACCAAAAGTTTGCTCAAGAGGGCATTGGTTAGACTTCCTGTTGTGATTCCAATATGGTTCCTGGCAATAATATTCCCATTCTTTGGCCCTATTAACTCAACTGTTGGATCACTCTTGGTTAGCTTCACTGTTTACATTATTCCTGCCTTGGCACACATGGTCACATTTGCTTCAGCACCAGCTAGAGAGGTAATTATTCTTATTGCTAAAACACTAGCTTGAACTTATTATTTTACAAATTTATGTATATACTCTCTCTAGTCGAATATAAGCAACAAAAAAGTTATATTTGATGGTTTAAAATATACATAAATTTCAACTACTTTTATCATATTTAATGTTATTATTCATGAATTATCTTCAATTAATTTAAATTTTATTTTCATGGAACAAGTTTTTACAATTTAGAAAATATAATATTTTTTTATTAATACAAAAAATCAAATGAGAACTATTTTTCTTAAAAGGTATGATGTTAAATATATATTTTTTTGCTTATATATAAGATTGAAGTATGCTGCAATATTTATTTAGTATACTCCAATTGGTGGTGATAATGTACACCAACATATATAGTTACATTTGTTTATTTATTTATTGACAGAATGCTGTGGAGAGACCACCATCATTCTTAGGAGGTTGGGTAGGATTATACTCAGTGAATGTCTTTGTGGCTGTATGGGTTTTGGTGGTAGGATTTGGATTAGGAGGATGGGCAAGTATGCTTAATTTCGTACACCAAATTAAAACATTTGGGCTATTTGCTAAGTGCTATCAGTGTCCTCCTCACAAGGCCTAATTAGCTCTCTAATTTTTTGTGACACTCTCAATTTCAGATCATACATGTGTGTAAAGAGATTATTGGCTTTTGTACTATTTTTTTTTTCTTTCATATATTCTCCCTTTATTTTATTTTTTCTATGTAAGAAGCCAGCCAAGTGATGTTGATTGTATCAGCTAATTAAAGGTGTGATGGCAATCAGGGCCACCCCTTATATTATACCAACTTAATCACAATTAGAGTTTCGTGTGCTGATTAATCATGATATGCACTACCCCTTAATGATTATTTCTTTTTGTGCAATTACATTGCTATATATATGCTGGACTTTCTTTTTTTCTTTTTCTTTTTTTGCTAATAAGGACTTTCTATTTTTTGTTTGTATATTTCATCATTTTGCTTATACTTTCTTTTCTGGTTATAGCTACATTTAATTAACCACAAAAATTAAAGGAGAATAAAACTTCATTTTCTATTTTGGTAAAGTGTATTTTAAAAAATTGATGAGTTAATGCAAGAGTTGCTTTAGGGAGCTATTTTTTCCTCACCTCCACAAGTAAACTTCGGATGAATAAATTTAAAGAAGAAAACACATTTTTTACGGTCTGAAAGTTTATTTATTTCAAAACAAAGTGCGGTTATCAAAATCCTATGTTATTATACATGACAAACATTTAAAAAATAAACCATAGGGTTATCAAAATTCACCTCCTTTACAACTCGCAAGAATTTACCTTTCAAAGTACATATACTTTGTAACTAATAAAAAATGTACACACACCCACTTTGATATTTGTTAAGGATAGGAAGGTCATAAGAATTTTGACAACGACAATGGCCAAAATGGAATTAAAGTTGTTGTATTGTATGCATGGTGTTGGAAGAGCTATATATCTAGCTTTAAGCTCAGATTTCATCCTCTAATCTCTGAATCTTATCCGAAACCTTTGCTTGCAAAATTGAAAAAGTCATATATATCTTTCTTGATGGGTTTCTTCAAATAGATATTGTCTAGCTTTAGTGAAAGGTGTAGTGTGATAAATCAACCAGCTGTAAAATGCAAAATCTAAATATATAGTACGTTATGGGCCACAAAGTCATGACAATCACCACACATCCATGAACTATATTAGGGCACTTACCACATAACTTAAATTGGTTGTTGCCTAATTTGATGTGTCTTCTTTCTGTGCTATGCGAGATGACAAACATATTGAACAGATAACTTTTACTTTTTTTTCCCAACAATAATAATATTATTACTTTCAAATTTCGTCAACTAGTAATTGTCTTTTCCTTTTGGACCCTCTTTATGGACCTAGTGATTGTTTGCATATTGGGGAATATAACTACGCCATATTTCAGATGGATTAATTGCAACTTTTGTAAGTTGTCACTATTTTTTCTTTCTAAACTCGATATAACTTGAGTCAACTCATAGAAGTGACCAAATCGTAAAATTAAGACCACGAGTTCTTCTTTTAAGAATGTGCTAATAACATATTTTTAAGATAATAATCAAATTCTAAGTACATTTCTAACAGGAGACCTTAATTAGTTTCTTTAAAATAAGCAATGTACCTTTTTTGTTTGCCACTATTAGAGTTTGATTCCTTAATTAGTTTGATTTATCATGTTTTTATATTACAATATTTCTCATCTCATTCTCAAGAGAAAAATGATATTTCCCATCATATATTTATGTAATATTTTGTATTTTCATCTTCTTTTTTTGGACAGAATTTTGTTTATATATTTTACACATTAATCAAAATTGAACTAGTAACCACGATAAAATGAAACTAATTATAATGAATATTATTTCCAATACTTATGTTTTGAGTATTAATTAAAATAAACGAATTAGTATTTTAATTTGAAACAAAATTGAGTATAAATATTTTAATTTTAATATAAATTTAGCGCGTGAGCTGCTAAATGGATGCCTAATTTTTCACTGTTGAAGCAAAATATGTATAAATTGCCTAAAGATAGTTACTCATATTCTTCCCTAAAAAAAGAAAAAGATAGTTACGACATATTCTAAGGCTTAGGCTACGGTAGGAGACATGTATAGGCCTCTTACCGTGAGAGAGCTGCTTTTTTTTCCTTTCCAAAATGAATATGGACTCTAGGATGCACGGTCTAGTGCAACAAACGCACGGTCTAGGGCAAAAAATGCATGGTCTAGTACAAAAAACGCACGGCCTAGTGCAAAAAACGCACTAGCATAATTTTATATATAATTATATATTAAATTAATAATGAGCAAGGTCAAAAAAATAAAATAAATGAAACAAAAAATTAATAAAAATGTTAAAGTTGAAAGAAAATATATAATGTTATAAGCTATAAGCTGAATAGCCACATGAAATAGCATTCATGAGAGATATATAAATAAAAAAATTCTAAACTTTAGTCAAAAAATAAATCCTAACCCTAACTCTAACCCTAACTAAATTGACTATACCTTAGAAATTGTACCACTTATATGATTATTTAACGGTTAATCAACAAGTACCCTTACAGGAAGGATCTTAAAGTTAAATTACTTCTATTGATGTTCACAGTAATCAAACTCACTATCAACGACAAGTATTACTAAAAATGTTACCCTAACAATAACCAACTTGAACCAAAACTACTTTGAGGACTATTTAATGATTAATCAACATAAAGAATCTTAGACTCGGACTAATTGGATAAATGTTCATACATTAATCAAACTATTTATTGACAAATCAAACTCACGACAATTTTTCTAACACTAACAATCTTAGATTTTAGTTGTTTTATAACAAGTCAAAGTCACTCAGACCGTTCACTAACAATCATAGGAATATATTGACCAGATTGTTCACCAACAACTCAGACTCACAACTGTTACCCTAACAGACATATAATTAGACTCAAAGAACTTCGATGAATGTTGTTCGATTGACCAGACTGTTCACCAACAACTCAGACTCACAACTGTTACCCTAACAGACATATAATTAGACTCAAAGTACTTCGATGAATGTTGTTCGATTGACCCGACTGTTCACCAACAACTCAGACTCACAACTGTTACCCTAATGGACATATAATTAGACTCAAAGTACTTCGATGAATGTTGTTCGATTGACCAGACTATTCACTAACAACTCAGACTCACAACTGTTACCCTAACGAAAAGATTCTTAGACTCAAAGTACTTCGATGAATGTTGTTCGATTGACCCGACTGTTTACCAACAACTCAGACTCACAACTGTTACCATAACAGACATATAATTAGACTCAAAGTAGTTCGATGAATGTTGTTCGATTGACCAGACTATTCACTAACAACTCAGACTCACAACTGTTACCCTAACGGAAAGATTCTTAGACTCAAAGAACTTCGATGAATGTAAAACGATTGACCAGACTCAAAGAACTTCGATGAATGTAAAACAATTGACCCTCTCACTTATAACCAACAAGTACAGCGGATCCCTTCCATATGTGTAGGATCGAATCATTTCCTCCACATCAATGTCTCTTTCAAGAGTCTTACAATCATAGCTTGCCTTGTAGTTGTCAGTGTCATCAGCCAGCGAGTCGTATAACGTTACATGACAAATTTGTTTCACCTTTCGAGTTGGATCGTTATCTGGGATGAAAAAACGGTTGAAAACCCCTATTAACTGTGACAACGTATCATTTGGTGAAATCCACCAGCAATCAAACGGTTTGGTTATATGATGAAATTTAACATTGCAAACTATTCCTACGGGCATGGACATGGTGAAAATGATAAGAGAATAAGGATAAAGAAGAAAAAATATCAAAACCAAAGATGAAATGGTGTGAGATAATGAGAAAGGATGGTATGTATTTATAGTACATGATAAATTATTATTTTTATTAAAACTTAAAAAAAACAAAAAAAAAATAATTCTGATTTTATCCTTCAAAGAAATAAAAAAATCAGATTTTTAATACCTACACTTTTTGACATATCTACATAAAAAATTAATTTAATCAACAAACTTTATTTTTATTCAAAATATACGAAAAAAATAAATTAATAAATAAAAATATTTTTTATGACAAACGAATTATTTTAATTAAATTTCATAGTTAATTAAAATTTTAGTAATGTACTCTGAACAATATTATAAATTTATTCTGCAATTGCTGATAAATACAAAAAATCCAAATAGAAAATGACAAAATTCTAATAGCTTTTGGGCATTTGCTGCCAGGCGAGGACAGACAGGTTTCACATTTTAATTGGTTGACAACTCTCTGATCGTGCTTTTAAACCAACAGATCGTGCGTTTTAGCGAAGTATTCTCACTGACCGTGCGTTGTTTTGAGTAACTTACGAACGGTCCGTGCGTTATTTACACTAGACCGTGCGTTTCAAACTATAGATCATGCGTTTAAACCATCAGACTTGCAACAATTTTGATACAGTGGCTTTTATTTTGGTGATTTGATATATGAATTTTGATAAAGTGACTTTTATTTTGGTGATTTGATATGTGAGCCACTTATCACACGCTTGCAGACAATTTGTACATTGGTTTTAGTAACAAAGGTTATATAGGCTGACGTTTTAGAGTCATAGGTAATTTTAGTTGTAACATAAAAAAAAATCTGAAGTCTCTTACCGTAGGAGACCTAATGCGGTCTCCCACCCTAAACGGCGACATATTCTAATTGCGCGAATTGAGTTTTCAAGTATCACTTTTAAGATAACGTAAAAAAAAAAAAAAAGGCAAATTCTTGTTTGCTCATCAATAAAATGTGGGTAATAGTATCCATGCTGAGTTGACCCAATCAAAACAATATATTTATATAACATTAAAAATAATAGAAAATAAATAAATATTTTGATTGGTGTCAACTCAGCATCAGTTGTGTTACCCATCTTTTACTAATAGGTAAAAAAGTTGTCACAAAAAAATATCTCTTTTAAGATGATTGATACATATAGGGGATTCTATCATCAAACTGTTCAAATGAGTTTGAGTTCGTGCTGGGTAAAGCTTAAATAAGAGAGTTTGGATCACCTTTTTCCATCCTTCCTTATCCTGCATCTCAAATAAGTGTAAAAAGAGAGAGAAAATCAATAAAAAATTAATAAAAAGAAGAGAGCGAAAATGTAAGAGAGAGATAGAGATGAATTCACAAAGATATTTGAGAGGCTTATTAAAAGAAGATGACATGTTTAAAATTTTATAAAGTTTCTTTGTAAAAATTTAGAATTTTTTAACATGGAATGAATTAAATATGAATTTTTTAAATTTCAAAAGTCCAAGAAAAAATTAACGAAAACTTCAACCTAAAAATCAAGTTCTAAGCTTCTTTTTTTTTAGAAACAATTATGACGTTCTAAACATGCATGCAACAAAAATTTATTCAAAAATAGACATTAACTTAACAACAATACTAAACTGTATGCATGAAAATTTTGTAAGGACGTTAACGTGTCACTTTTTTTAAAATGGAGACAAAAAATGAAATTTGGTATTTTTTTAGAGACAAATACTTATTTAATCCTTAATATATTTATTACATGTATAAATTTTAAATATGTTAATATGTACTCATGAATATGAGTAATATACAACGTGTTTCTTATATCTATAATATATATAAAGAGAATAAGGGATTTTGGAGAATTTTGGTCTGGCTTTTTTGTTATTCCAATTATACCCTTAAAAAAATTTCTCATAATAATGTTATATTGTTGGTGTTATTAAAAAAGATAAGAATTTTTGTTATATTTGTTATATTATTGTTGTCATTGAAAAAGATAAATATGGTTTGTTGAGTTTGTTACATTTGAAAGTTATAAATATCTATACTTATAATTTAATCTATATCAAAAAAATTATATAAAATATCGTTTCTAATTTACATGCAAAATTTATATAAAATATCGTTGATAATCTAAATGCGTTTGTATAATATACATACTCTTAATCTCATAAGTACAACTCAAAATGATAAAAAAACTGCATAAATCTTTTATATACTGAACATGAGTTCGAACACACAATTCTCCACTTCTCAACACTTACTGTGTGTGAATTTTACCGTCAGATTTGATCTTTAGGAAGAAAAAAAAGCTCTTTTATAGAAGAAAAAAAAATTGTACATTTTGATGTATATGAAAAGTGGCATTTAAAGAACCCTTAAAATTAACACGAAGTTAGGCCAAATGCAACTAAGAAAGTGTGGTAAATTCAAAAATACTCTTGGATTATTATAACTAAATGCACAAGAGTTTTGATATTTAGAGAGTGCAAGTCCTATTTTGATTGTCTAATGCAAAATTGCAAATATACTACAAAATTTTTAGAAATACTCTAGCGATTAGTGAAACTCAGTACTCATCTAAACTTTTTTTATGTAAAAATTTAATGTACTTATTTTAGAAAATAAGAGTGCACTAAAAATCTCATCTCATCTCATGTATATAATCACGAGGTCATTGATATCTATTCAAATAATTTTAATTTTTAATAATTGTTTTCTAAAGTGAACTTTTACGAATAGAAAGAATATTTATTTCCATCCCTCTTCCATCCATAATTAGACATATTACTTTAGGAAAATTAATTTGTAAATATAACTCCCCCATGCAAAGTAATGAGAGATCTGATCTCCCATGATATAAAGAAAAATTCATCATCAAAAATATTCATGATACCATATACTGGAACGATTCGGACCAGGCAGGAAATGGCCCCAACTTGGGGTGAGCCTACCATATCGTTTTGTGGCTAAAGCTATATTTTTGAAGATGAAAGTAAAATGGATACAACGTGGGTAAAAGCTTAGACTGAGACAACAACCTCATTCACATGTGATGCTCTAGTTTAACTTTTCAATTCATGTCTTTGACCTTACACATGGCTATGGAAGCTTAAAAGGCACACTTTTCTCAAGATATGTCTAATCTAACACAAGATAAAGTGTCACGAGTACCCATTAATCTTCCAAGCATAGATTCATGGCACGGGAAAGGGAAGTGCAAGATCCAATATTATGTATTATCTATTTCTTTTAGACTTTAGGACTTGTGAGCTACATGAAATTTGTGTCCCACAATACAAATGTTGGTAGTGATTGTGTGTACTTCTAACCATGTGAGTACCCAATTGAAGGAAAATAATTACAAATTATCAGTGGCGACCACTAGTACTTCACAATTTGTCAAGAACTTTCCATGTCAATGATATTGTCACGTAATTTTCATAGAATGTTTCAATTATTTTTTCCTGTGGCTTCACCAAAACGGATCATTGAATCTGGTAATTCCAGAGAGTTGGTGTGTTTGCTTTTGACTAGTCATTCAATCAACAAATTAACAAATATCAATGTATGGGGGGGACTCTATTCTTAAAGTGCCAGTAATGCAATAAAAGTCACTTTTATTTTACTTAAAAAGAAAAAGATGGTTCTATATACGGGATCTAGTAAGGGGCAGAAACAATAAAGCTAAGGTAAAGTAAGGTAAAACTACCTGTAAGTAGGAAAAAGGTTCAGAGCAAATTAGGTAGCATCAAAGAACTTCAAAACAAGTCAGAACCAACATTTTAAATCATGGTCACATAAACCCCCTCAACAATATACACTAATAATTGTATTTGTATTTAGTTTGAACCCTTTCATATTTAAAGTTTTGCATATTTTGCACAAACACGTTAATTATATTGAGAGAGATGTGTTCGATAAAATTGATAATAAATTGTCTATTTAACAATTTCAGAACATGAAACTGGGTAGATCTAAAAGACAGTTTTTTTAGGGAGATCTATGATACAATTGTAGATTATGTATTTAATTTTTTTAGTACAATGTAAGCTGAGTACAATCTAATTTTTTGATATATATTATTAGAATTATTAATTAAAGTTAAAAAAATTTGAACACTTAACTCAGGGTCTTGGCAATGTCATTGATCGCGCCGTGATACATAATATTGTAAACAATAAAATGAATGTGATCGATATAATATTAATCATGGTCGTGTTATTGTTGGGAAGACAACATCGATCACATTTCATTTTGTTTTCTTTCGAAAGAATCGATCACATTTTATTTTGATTGTTTATCTTTTTATTGCGCTATGCGTATAAATTACGAACAATAATTTTTATGAAATTTTAATTTTGATTAAAACTATTTTGATTTTGATAAAATTATAGGTTTAGATACTTTGCATTTTTATATTGTAACAAATTATAGTTATCTTTTTAAATGACATCAATAATATAACAAATATAATATAAAATCTTATCTTTTTTAATAACACCAATAGTTTATCATTCTTGTCATTCTTGTAGGCAAATTAGTTTTAAGTGAAAAATGACTAAAAAACCATGTATTTCATTTATATATAGTATAGAATATGGTCGTCAAATTTGTCTAAGACCTTGGTTATGATGTGAAGTTGGCTCGACCCACTAACAATATTTTCAATTAAGCAAATCAGAACGTGACCTATAACACAATGAAATTGGAGTATAATTTACTATAGAAATTTCATTCAACAAAAAAAGTCATTTATTTTTTTACTACCTTTGTTGGAATATTTTACTATTTAATTATATTCCGATATCATTATGTGGACAAATATCGTAATAATAATTATATTAGCTATTTATCAATTGTGAGCCTTAATTGATTAGTGATCAAATTAAGTAATAAGGCTATTAGATTTCTAATTGGATAATTAATTAAATATTTAATTAGTTGATATGGACTCAATATGAGTGGATGTCCGGATGACCCATTAACGGAATAATGGGAAACCCTAATGGTCATCCAATATAAAAGAGGCTATGGTCCCCAATACACCGTACATAGCAAACTCTCTCTTCTCCCCATCTGAAGAGAACTTGAGGCATAAAGGTACCGGTTGAGGAAGAACCAAATCAGCCGCCGCTAACCCTTTGTTATGTTTTCATATCAAATCACCTCCTCTCTGTTTCTGACGGCTGCTATTGGGTGGTTGCCATGAAAGCTTCTTTCAGGTATTCCTAATACACTAATTCTTAATATCCTTGGTAAATCAAACATGTTGTAGATCCGATCATAATCATGTTCAATGTTTTGATCGCTTCCGCTATTGATTTATAATGATTGAACATGTTTTATGAATTCTGTTTTATTAAGACCTAAATTTCCAACAAGTGGTATCAGAGCGGTCTTCATGTTTGATCTATTGAGATAGGTTAATTTTATTACCCTTTTGTGTCAATTGAATGAACCCTAAAATTTTAGTTTGGCTATTGTTTTGGTTTGTTTTCTTGCCGATCACGGTTGAATTTAATTTTTCAATAAATATACTCGTATTCTAATTAAACGAATATGCGATGAGTTTTCCAATTTTGCCGCACGCATCCATACTTTGTATTATGGCTGGAACCAGGCTTTGAGTTTGATAATTTTGGAATGAATATCATTTATTTTAGCTAAATATATTTTTCTAATTCTTCCCATATTTTGCAAATCGGTTATTTTTTGTGTAACCCATTAAGAATCAGTTTCCGACATTCATTTGTTACAACATTGAATTGTTATTATTTTTATTTTGGAGAGACTTATTGTTTTTTTTTCAAAGTTTCTTGTGAATCCAGGTTATAGTTTATTTTTCATTAACTATGTGATTTTATGGCCTGTCACATTACTTTGAATATGATTTGCGTGAATTAAGGAGAAATTTCATAATTTTCCTATTGCTTATTTGGATCCAGCATGTAAGAACTATTAAGAAATAAAGTTTGATTCCTATTTTGTGTTTGGATCCAGTTTTTTTTTGTTAATATTGGACATTATCATGATTTAGTCAAAGAGTAGATTTGTTTCTTTTATATATTTGACTGTTGAAGGTGTTACAAGGAAATTATTCATTTTCAAGTCACTGGTATTTTTGAGATTAAATATGTTGTATATACATGTATAAATACTTGGTATTTTGTATTTGAGATCGAATAGTGGGAATAACATATTCAGCCAATTAGGAATATGAAAGCTGTAAAAATATTTCATTAGTTTAGAAAGCAATAATTTTGGTTATCATATACTATTTGGATTTGATAATGATTTCAATTTTTATTTTGACTTTGGTAATTTGATTTTTAAATCAAATCTTTTGATAAAAATAATTTTCAAACATTGTTATCATATCTTGCAGCTTACTTTCTATTTGAAATTAATTTTGATTCACAAAGATTTTGTACATAAAGTTTATTTTGAGAAGTAGGCAAATAAAGAGTTAAAATATATTTGTGATATATATGTTGCCTTTTAATAATGAATCTCAATATTATGAAGAAATTTTTGGTATAGAAAGTAAGAATTCGATTCTTTAAAGTTTGGAAAATAATAATTCTAGTTTTGTTTATTTATAGACATATAAAGTTTGTTTCCTTTATTTAGGAAAACATTTATGCTAGAGTTATGTTTTATTTTGTTTAAAGAATCATTCAGTTTCTATATGTGAATCAATTGTAGCATGAATAATTTTTTTTTGGCATATAAAGATTCAATTTTTATTTGATTCAAGATTGAATATTTAGTTTTTAACACGATTATGATGTTTGAGTTTATTGTTATTAAGTTTTATACAATAATATTTTGTCTTAATCATGCATTTTGGATATATTTTATGCTATGTTTGTTGTTGTTACTTTATGTGACATTCTGTAAATGTATTGTCATACACACATTGGTGTAATTTTTGACTTGCATCTTCCTTTGAATTCTTGTGAGTTTGTTTCACACTTAATGGTTGTCGAGTGACCTTATGGTTACTTGACGACATAATGAACTAATTTGGCCTACATTATGTTGGTAGTGCCTTGTAAATTTAAGACTTTTCCCATTTAAATTTATTTATTAAAATGTCTAGTAATTTTGGTTGAGTTGGTTGAAACAACATGTTGCCAAAGTAACATCTGTTGCGTAATTTTGATTCAACTAAACTTACAAAAGGATGTAGCATGGAATTATTCATGCGAGTTGTCGTCGGCCCTAAGGAAGGCACAACTTGGCCGGATAATTGCATGCTTGTGATGATAAATGTGTGGTGATTATTAAGTAATTTTCCATGTGAATAATAGGATACTCGAATGTGACTATTATTTGACAAGACTTATCACCCCATTTGATATATATTAAAATTATCTAGTAACTACGGTTGAGTCGGTTGAAACAATAAAGTTGTCCAAGTAACCTCTGTTGCGTAGATTCGATTCAACTGAAGTTACAAAAGATGTAGTGTGTAATTATTTATGCGAGTTGTTGTCGGCCCCAAGGAAGGCACAACTTGGCCGGATAGTTACAACCTGTGATGGTAAATATGTAGTGATTATAAAGTAATTTTCCATGTGGATAATAGGATGCCCGAAGGTGACTATTATTTGACAGGACTTATCACAAATGTTTGATCATTGCATTGAGAGTACCGCTTGCAATTAATTTTTACAATCCGAAGATTGAGAATTAATGATGCGCTTGGTATCTTGTTAAGGTCTTTTATTTACAAATAAAGATGCACGTTTCTATAATATTTTTCTGACATGTGTATTAATGTTGTGTGAGTGTAAACTTATTATATTATTTAAGAGTTTACATTCACACGAATATAATGGTAAACATATGACAATTATAAGAATTTATTCTTTGTCAAAGTAAATTGTCATTGTTTGATCATTGCTGTAAAAATACCACTAGCAATTGATATTATTGTTTAAAGACTTAATATCAATGGTGCACTAGGTATTTTGGTGAGTGCCTTTGCTACTCTTGTTCTCTTTAAGCTAATATAGTTTATGTATATGTCAATTTGAGTTAAATTTTTAACACTTAAAAGTTTTAACTTTTAGGAATTAAAGAACAATATTAACATTGTTCTTGGATCTAGACCTTATATTAGGGTGGTGAAACTCACATTCTCTCACAAATTCAACATCTAATGTGAGAATTAAGTTTGACAAGTGAGTATACACCAAATCTCATAGGTCACATGTGATCATAAAGCTAAAATATCATGGATCTTATAGGTGTTATTTAAGTTGACAAAATTTTTGTCGTATTTTCTTTGCTTAAACTAAGGTGCTTTTAAAGCAATATAGAGAAAGACAAGCTCTCATTGGAGAGTGATTATTTCATTAAGATTATTAGGCAAAGAAAATATTAGGAGCACATTATGTAAATATTTAATCTTGCTGAGACACTATAATTTCGACTATCATATGACTTGATCGAAAATTCTGTAATTTCGACTATCATATGACTTGTTCGAAAATTCAGCATTTCGTATTCCCTTTGCACAATTAAATTTATAACTGTTCCAGTTAGAAATGATCATTTAAATGATCAATTCATAAAGTGTGAAAATAAGGAAAAGTTGAAGCAAGAGAAAATAAAATAGTGCTCATTCTGAAAATACCTCAAACATAAAGGCAAATAAAGAAAAGTAATCTTGACTGACTTATGTCCAATGATGTTGAAAGATATATCAATTTAGAATGGACAAAGTCGATAAAGATTGCTTTATTCATTTTTGAACTATTTTTTAGATTGTCATTAATGGATGATTTTTGTATTTAAAAGACAATTCGGTGAATCATTACTTGGATTGATTTTTGTTTTAATTTCTCTTTGAATAAATCAATATATTTTGAGTTTTATTTTCAAATAATGATTCAATGTGTCTTTTAAGTTAAATTATTAAAGTCAATTCAGTTATGACTTGTGACATTCTATAATTGTTTAAGGGTTTGAAAACGATACATTTTTTGTCCCACAAATTAAGGAAATTTTGAGACATAAATTGTTATGTTTTCTTGAGGATATTGAGTTTGGGGGAGAGATATGGTAATAGAACAAAATTGAATGAGGAAGACTTAGTTCTAAACTAATTCATATAGTTACTATTATATTTGGATCCTCATAAGGACATTATTGTTCTTCCTCTCCATCAAGTTAAGAAGTTAATTCATATAGATCAAACTCAACACCCTCAAGAACTAGGGCATCTGGTGTCATAAAGAATTGACTAATAAGAGAAATTTTATTTATTATATTTGAAAGACTCTATTAAGACAGTCATGATACTGGTTTGCTTATTATAATTTTGGAGCTGCATAAGATGGATTTCAGTATAGTGTTTCTTAATGGTGACATTAATGATATAATATGGTACAACGAAATAAAGCTTTTGTGTCAATTGATACAAAGTAGATGGTTTGCAAAGTCACGAAATCCACTTATAAGTTAAGAAATTTGTCTCTTTAGTGTTATCACAAATTCTCATAAAGTAATAGTCTCATTTGGTTTTGAGATAATATTAAGTAGAATTGTGGATTTAGTAAGCTCAGTGGGAGTAAATTTATATTCCTATTTTAATGTGTCGATTTTATTTTATTTTAGTCAACTATGATATATGTTAGTAATGTGAAACCAAGGAAATCTCTAACAAAAGTTAGTGATGAAAGATCCTGGGGACACCTCTTTTGTATTAGGCATTTCAATGCTTAGAGATTCTTCTCAAGGTATTATTCGGATATCACAAAAGAGTTATATCAGTAAAGTTGAAAATAAATTGACATTAAAGTTAATAAATTTTTGGATGACCTCAATCATCGAGAGAGACTTTTCAGTCTCAAATATTGCCCATTAGGAAATTTATGAATTCAGAAATTTAAGTATTTTCCTACACTTTTCCTATAGGATTTTTATGTATGATTTTATTATACGCATTTGGAAATAGCGTATATAATAAGATTGTTTGGCAGATATTTGAGCAATTCAAAGTTTGAATTGTTGAAAATGCGACCATAAGGATTCTTTAAAGAGAACAAGAGAGCTTATTCTCACATCAGGGATCTGACAATTTGGAGATCATTAGTGTGTTAGACTCTGACTTTTGGATGTGTGTATATAATACACATCCTAACTCAGGAAATAACTGTAAGTATTTATGTCACTTGGTTGCATAGTAAAAAGGTATTGAAAACCCATTTAAGTTATATAGTGACATAATGTAGTCATATAATGTTTTAATAACAAAGTTTATAAGGTTCATCCCCTTATAAATTATTGTTGTTAATAGATAGAACATTAGAGACAAACTTTATGCTAGGTGACCCACTAATCAAAGACATGACACATAAAGTCTTTCATATGGTTGTTGTCATTAAGGATGTCTTAGATTAGTGGGAGTCTCTTTTATTCTATGTTCTATACTTCTGTTTTGATATCGATACAGACTTTATGTTATGACTTTCTGCAGAAATAAAGTTCATGAGGTTATGTTTATTATAACCATTTCTGTATCAGTTTGTGCAAATATTAAATTTGCAAATCTTCAGTTTTGATCTCACTAAAGTTTTTAGTTGGACCAGTTGGAAATAGACATGATTTAGAGATCACATTACATGAAATTTTCATGTCACTCATCCATATCGATCTATGTCATCAAGTGCATTGATATGGTGGTCGTCGGGGTTCCGTCACGTTATACGTCAGTGACGATAGCCGCGGTGGTCTCATTATTAATGTATGAGGTGGACCAGATTGTAGAGTTGAAATCTAAAGATAAATAGCATTCAGACGCGCGCCTAAAGAATTCTGGTATAATTATTAAGGTATGTAGCCCAAGTGGGAGATTGTTGGAATATTTTACTATTTAATTATATTCCGATATCATTATGTGGGCAAATATCGTAATAATAATTATATTAGCTATTTATCAATTGTGAGCCTTAATTGATTAGTGATCAAAATAAGTAATAAGACTATTAGATTTCTAATTGGATAATTAATTAAATATTTAATTAGTTGATATGGACTCAATATGAGTGGATGTCCGGATGACCCATTAACGGAATAATGGGAAACCCTAATGGTCATCCAATATAAAAGAGGCTATGGTCCCCAATACACCGTACACAGCAAACTCTCTCTTCTTATTTTTTTTATTAGTTTATTTTCTTTTTTTATTTATTATGTTTTAATACTAAGTAAATTATAGACAAAGTTTACCTATATATGGAGGGTTGAAGATGTGTTCTACAATAAAAAATTATACCTATTGTTGAGATTTCAAAGCAAGTAATGCAAACGCATTTGTGGGTGGATGATTATAAACATTTTTAGTGGAAAACAGTTCCTATAATTCCATCAGTGTATAAGCAAGACTTTTAAATATTTGTAAATAAGTATATTCTCTTTGTACTCCAAAGCGTAGTACTAGGGGTGACAACTTGGTCCACCAAATCCATATTCATCCAATTCATCCACCATAAAATCCATCTAATCCATCCACTAAACAAATCTTTTGTTAATGGATTGGTTTTGGATCCAACCATTTAGAACAATGGATGAATTTGATCCATCCACCTTATTTTAAAAGTCCATTGGATTATATTTTTTTTAAAAACAAGTCCATTGGATCATTTTAAATAATAAAAACAAGTTAATTTTAAAAAATAAAAATAACTTATTTACAAAAAAATTATAAAAAACTGAAACAATTGAAGGAAAAAAACTGGAGAACCACCGGTCAATGCCGGAAGTCCGCCGTGAACCACCGCCCGCCTCCGTAATCTTGCCGGAGCTCCGGTCAACTGCCGCCGGAGCACCACCGCAGTCAACGCCGGTCAACGGGTGGTCAACGCCGGTCAACAGGTGGTCAACGGCGATCAACGGGTGGTCAACGCCGGTCAACAGCTGTGCACCACCACCTATTATTATATATTTAATTTTGTTTGGGCTAAGACAAAAATGAAGTTTGAGCTTGATAATAAAATCTGTTTTGGACTTAGACATGAATAAATAGGTTGAATATTGTTACTTTTGGCACCAATTAATTAACTAAATATTTATGAAATACAAATTAAATAAATAACACATTTTATTTGATGGATCGGATGAACAATCCATCCGTTAAAATCTAGTAATGGATGGATTGAATGGTCAATATACTTAATGGATGGATCAGATGGTTTTTTTTTTCAACAAAAAAATTAGTGGATTGTAATGCATTAATGGATTTCTTTTAATCCATCCATTAGGATCCAAACCCATATTCATCCAATTCATCCATTTTGCCACCCCTTCGTAGTACCAAAATATTTCTAAATTTATTTGTCATAAATTGAACACAACACAAGAAGACACAAATTTTAGAAATATTCTTCTCCCAACGCACAAGTACTCAGATTTACCAACACTCTTCCCCTTTGTTTTCTCTAGAAAGTGGTGTTAGAATAGATATTAACAATCCACTCAGCTCAAGAATGCAAGTGAGATTGATCCATGTATACGTATAATCATTCATTGCATGTGAAAGTGACCTTACTATACGTTACAAGCTACATGCTAAACTCAATAATGATTTTGTGGATTGCACTATGTCGGAATCATGCATGAAATTGACCATAGAGCTCCCGGCAAGAAGAATAAGATGGGACTTGTATTGGTTAATAGCAGTAATAACAAGTTTTCAATATTCATCATTGTATTATTGTATAATATATCTTCACAATGATTTGACAAGTGGGAACAATTCATAATGTGGACACAAACAAGAATTTGTTAAGGAGCTTCCAAGAGACTATAAGGATTGGCCCTCAACCAGTGAACTTTGAATAAAGACAAACACCAATTGAAAGATATAAAGATGATGTTTTTTTTTTGAGGGAATAAAGATGATGTTTTGTGAGTCCATGGAAATTTTATTGTGAAATTACACAATAAGTTCTTTGAGTTATTTAATTGTAATAAATTGGTCATTTAAGTTTTATTTGTACCATTTACGTCCTTTAAGTTATTTAATTGTATCAAGTTAGTCCTTTAAGTATTCTTCGTAACGCTTAGGTCCTTTAAGTTATTTAATTGTAACTTTTAGACCCCGAATAACTTACATTTTTAAGATCTAAAATACCCCAAATTGTTACAGTTAAATAACTTAAAGGACCTAATTGGTACAGAAAAAACTTAAAGGAGCAACTTGTTACAATTAATTAACATAAAGGATCTAAGTGATACGAAAAAAACTTAAAGGACCAATTTGTTACAATTAAATAACTTAAAGGACCCTAGGGTAATTTAGCCAAATATTATCTACATGACTACAACTTGAGTGGGTGAGATGAGAATTGTTCCAAGTTGATATTGGTTCCATATAGGATTTGTCCCTGTCAATGAAACCCTTGCACACTCCAAATTTCTATCCTTCGTAGTCGCTGCGGTCGTTACAATACTAATCTAGTTGGTTAAAATTGTCGTGACCAAAAGTAACATGTTATCAACTTCTCAAAGCAAATGAAAAAACTTTGTAAACTGATGATAATAGATTAATGCCATAAGCGTGAGTACAATAATCACAATCTAATATGAAAAAAAAAATATAGTGAATCATGGAAATTTTACCCCATACCCTTACATATGTACCTTCACCCCTACAATTTATCAAAATTCCAATATTACCCTTTTTGTTTTTTAACTTTTTATAAATTTATCTTTATTCTTAAAGAAAAAAAAACATTTCTAAATCAAGATGAATTCACCCCGACATTAAAGTCCACATACGTATTTTCCATAAACATTTTTTAAACCTTTGCAGTTTGTTTGGTGCACATGATATAAAAACATGATATGATAAAATTATCTTATCCTGATTCAATTCGTTATTTGGTGCACCAATAGAAAATAATAATTTAAATTTATTTCTAATCATATCCTACTCACTTTTTCTTATTTTTATCCTTAATTTTTTGTGGGTTAAAACATAAAAACTAGTGCGCTTCTTTTGTTCCTCAAAAGACCTCCTTTTACTCCCACCCTCTCCAATGATTCTATTACAATACCGTGTTTCATGGTTCGTTCTTTCTCCTAATTTTTACCTGCTTATTTCTTTCTTCAGGTTTTTTCTTTTTTCATATTTTTAATTCTCTGCCCAATCGATTTTATTCTAATCGATTTTCAATTGGCTTCTTATTTTGTGCTTCATGTTTCATTTTTTTTTCTATTCCAATCAATTTTGTGCTTATGTGCTTCTTAATTTCCAATCGATTCAATTAGCTATATAACTATTTCTTTATTTTGTGCTTTCTCATAGTTTTTTAATCGATGCATTTTTTGTTGCTATTGCAATCGTTTTTTATGTTGTACTTCTTAATTTCCAATCGATTCAATCAGCTATACAACTATTTCTTTATTTTGTGCTTTCTCCTAGTTTTTCAATGGGTTTTTTTTTTCAATTCACCAAAAAAAAACAATTTTTTCAATTAGAGTTTATCCCGTCACTATCATATATGTGCACCAAACACAAGATATGATAATATATTGATATCATCTTTCTTATCATGTGTGCACCAAACGCATGATATGATAAATACATATCATGTTACTATTATATCTTATCCTTATCCAACTTCTAATCATATCATGTATCTATTCTATCATGCGCACCAAACGGACCGTTATGGTATGAGGTATTTTCCAAAAATCTTTTTTAAACCTTTATGGTATGAGTTCACCCCCGCATCTAGTGTCGGAGCCCTTCATAGACTGGGATAGGCTACGGCCCACCCAGAAAAATTTAAAAATTAACAACTATAGATCTATTTTGTGTGATTTTAAACAGTTTTGCGTTGGTTTTAGTTTTCGTCGAACGCTGCTGAACATCAAAGAAATCTTGTAAGCAGGCCTGCAATCCACTTATGAGCTACACCCTTTAAGGTCCCAACAAAAGTTTTGCAGCTCAATGCATCATCTACTCCGCTTATGAACATCTGAGTTTGGAAGATTGAGACGTGACTGTGCGGATCACTAATCCTATCGTATGAATCATTGGTGGGCTCCCGACAGTAATGAGGGATAACCACCTCTTGAACTTACGCTGATAATGGTTGGAAAACCTTAGGCATTAGTCTAGTAGTTTCAGCTTCGGTGACATTGTTTCTCAAGAGCTCGAGCTGCTCCCTCAGCTCTCTCTCCCCGACCCCTCCTTCTCGCGCCGCAGCTCGGCCTCCTTAGCTTGGGCTTCAGCTTGTTGACGTTGATGTTCTTTGTTTTGTTTTGTTTTTGTTGTTCAACGTTTCGCTCTTGAAGCTCACACACTGCCTCAAGCAGCCGAGCAAGTTGTGGGTTGGCATTGTCTTCCAGCTCGGATCTGGATGAGGTTTTGTTTGGTCTGCGTCCTACCATGGTGGTAGGTTTGTTGAAAATGAAGCTAGGTCATTGGAAAATTTTACCGTAGCCCCACGGTGGGCGCCAATGTTCACGTATGTAAACATGAATTACAATAGATGAGATATTCAGTGGAGCTGCCTATGAGGAGCTCCAAGAATACTCTAAAATGACTAAGGTGAAAATACAATGTGTTGGCTAGAATGAATGAATCCCGTGCTGCTCTCTAAGTATCTCCTTTTATAGGCCTCACTTTCTTGACCTAATGGGCCTCTCTTTGGATGTCTAAGCCCATTAACCTTCTGAGGTCCATATGACTCATTTGTACCAGGCGCGTGGAGTTGATCATGTTTCTTTTCACTACTCGTCCATACAAGGCACGTGGAGTCACGGGTACACAGCTCACGTCACTTGTTCGTGCAGGACATGTGGCACATTATGAGATAACTTCAAGAGGAGGACCACAATGTTGCTTGGACAACAACCTGAGAGAGAGCTAGTGATGTTGAAAATGGAGCTCACGTGACCTGAACGATCAAGCTGAGTTAAGCAGGTGAAGCTCACGTGACCTGAACGATCAAGCTGAGTTGTACATGTTGAATAGTCAATGTATAGGAGAGTCCATGTGGTGTGGTCCTCCATACCAGTCTGTCGCGTCGAATTTCGGATATCAAGCTATTGACAAGCGTTGAATCATTAATTTTAAATCACGACTGAACTTTTAATTTTTCGGGGAAAAGGGGAAAAAGTTCGAAATTACCACAATGTTAGAGATTTTGGGTTCGGGAGTCGATTATGCGAGGGGAAGGTATTAGCACCCCTCACATCCATTGCACTCAACGGGAACCTCCTAGTTAGCTAAGGCGAAAATGTTTTTAAAGTTTTGCTTGCATGCTTGAATATATAAAAGGGAAAAAGGAAAAATATGTAAAGAGGAAAAAGAAAGTTTTTTATTAATGTGCTTGACAAGATGTGAATTTTGCTCCTACGTATCTCCCGGTGCGATGGAGAATTCAAAGCTTACGTAGTTCTTTGTAGCAAAAGTTTATGTGTTGGTTGATTTTAATTGTGAAAAAGATTTGATCGCGCTCGGGCGAAAAAGTTTGGTTAAAACAGGAAACGCGGTCTACTATCGTTGTTTGGATAGCTTAATGAAGACCGATAAAAAGTTTTTACCTACTACCGTTATGAGGGCAGCTTAAAAAAGGTAAAAAGGATTTGATAAAAAAGGACGGACTCGCGCTCGGGCGATGGTATCTGCTTGAAAATGCGCGAAGGCGTAAAAAGAGTTTGATTTAAAAAGAACGGACTCGCACGTGGGCGATGGTATCTGTTTGAAAACGCGCAAAGGCGTGAAAAAGTTTGAATGAAAAGAACGGGGGACCAAGAAAGGTTGGATAGGTCACGAAGGACCAATAAAAGGTTTGATATGTTAGATGCGTTAAAAATAGAATGACGATTGCCCGAACAACGAGACATACGTCAAGCATTCGTGCAACCGGGGAATGGAGAGACATACGTCAAATCACTCTTTTTTCATTCAAGTTTGTGTTGAAACTTAAAGAAATCTCAAAGGAGCAAAACACTTGGTTAAAAAACCTAAGAAAAAGTTCGTTGCTCAAATTAGTAGTTGCAACCTATGATGCAAAGGCGAACAAGCATTGTTCAAGTGTATTGGAACTCAAAAATAAGTTTATTGAAAATCATGAACAAATTTGTTGTCCAAGTTTGTTGAAAATAGTGAACTTAGCTTGTTGCTCAAGTTATTGGAACTCAAGAACAAGTGTTGTTCAAGTTTGCAAAATGAATAAGTTCATGAAAAAATGCACAAGTTTGGAAAATGCACAAGTTCGGCTCAACTTAATCTTGATTTTGAAAAATGAGCAAGTTCGGCTCAAGTTCACGTTTGATTGAAATTCATGAACAAGGTTGTTGTTCAAGTTTAGTTTTGAAATTTATTGAACTTAGCTTATTGCTCAAGTTTGATTTTGAAATTTTATGAACATAACTTGTTGCACAAGTTACTCAAAATTGTAGCTCAAACTTGTGAAATTTCCAATAACAGCAAAACTCTTGTTATGGTTCTGAAAAAAAAAAGAGTTTTAATCCTCTTAGGTTCTGAATCATTAGGTTAGAACCTCAAAAATTAGCTTTTGGAAGCTTGAACTCAGGTTCTGAGTTCTGCAGTTTTCGCAGAGCGATCTGAACTTGGCTCTGCGAACCTAAGTTCTGTCATGGTCGCAGAGCGACCATGACTTTCCTCTGCGAACTCTGCGATTTTTAAAACTCAGAAGCTGCTTCTGAACTTCTGTTCAGAAGCTGCTTCTGAACAAACTTCAGAACCTTAAGGGGATTGAAAAGCTTTGGAATTTAGCAAGAAAAGGAGTACAACAACTCAGTTTAGTGGTTTGCAAATTTGAGATTTCTTTGAAGTTTCAAAAGGGGTTTTTTTGAACAAAATGAGTTTAAACAAAGTTAATGATGCAAACAGCAATGTAAGATGAAAGATAAATAATTTATAATACTTACAGAACTCCTAGCAATGCTTGTGTGGCAAGAGATAGGAAAGGACTTGGTTGATTGTGATTTTTGCAATGTTGGAATGTTGGAGGTTTATGGATGATAATAACACTAGTGATTAGCTATTATTTCTCACTCTTTGTATGATGTTTTGGAGGTTTTAATGCTGTGTGTGAACTGTTTTTCTGCTCTCAAAATTCTGTAATTGCTATCTCTTGAATCTTTATGCAATGCATACCTTTTATAGGCAAAACCAAATCAATTGCCATGATGAAAATCTCCTAGAGCAGGCTGTTTGTGTGGGCTAAAACCAGGCTATTTTACTTTGCATTTAATGCAAAAGAGAAGAGGTGACATTGCCTTGCAACCTTGGTCAAGACTTTGCCCAAATCCAGTCATCAAAGCAGCTGATCTTGACAGCAATAATGATGAAAAAGTGTGAAAAACAGGGCAGTTGCAAATGGGGCTGTCCTTTGGGTTTGGTCCTTGTAATCTTGAGGAGACAAGCAGGAAAAACGTGGGCTGCAAGGTGCAGAGGTTGGGGGAAGCAAAAGGAACATGTGGGCTGGTGTGAGGAGGAAGGAAAGGCTGCTGAAACAGGGCAGCACAAACATCTTTTGGGCAAGCAAAAGCATCTATGTTTGACTGGTTTTGGTGGGGAAAGAAGGAAGAAAAACGAGCAAGCTGCTTGCTGGCAAGCTCAGGGTCAGATTGCAGGCAAATGGGAGGGATGAGAGCTGCCCAAGGGCAGCCAACTTGCTTGGTTGGCACAAAAACCTTCTCACATTAATCTTTAATGGCACATGCTTAATTCCTTGCTTTGTTGGATCCAAACAGCCAAAATTGGTAATAACAATAATAATAATAGCAATAGATGATAATAACAATAACTATAATGAAAACAAAAGAAAGAAAAATCAAAGAAATCAAAACCTGCAAAAAATCGCAGAGTTCGCAGAGCGATGGGAACTTTGCTCTGCGAACTCCCTTTTTCCTTTTTTTATTTTTTTTTAAAATAAAACAATAAAACAAATAATAATAAAAATGATAATGAAAGTAATAATAAAGATGATAATAATAATAATGATGAAAGAGATGATAATAGTAGGAATGGTAATAATAATGATAATAATGATAATAATAATAATAATAATAAAAGACATTGATAAAAAGATAATAATAATATTATTAATGAAAAAAGATAACAATAATAGTATTAATAATAATAGTAGTGATAATAATATTAATAATAATAATAGTAATGATAATGATAATAAATATTAATAAATAAAAATCCAAAAATAAAGATGAAATAATAAAGATAATAAAAGGTAAAAGTAAGAAATTAAAAATTATAATGAAATAATAAATAATAAAAGATAAACAAAGAAAAATATGAGTCAAAAAATGGGGTACGACACAGTCCAATATGTATTTTTATTCTTTCAAAAATCACTAAAACACGATTAGCACACAATTCATATTGGGTTGTAAACTTTTTTAATCCTTTTTTTTTTCATATGGTATGTATTTCCCATAAACCTCTTTTAAACCTTTATGGTATGTATGTTTCATAAACCTTTATGGTTTGTATTTTCCATAAACCTTTTTAAAACCTTTATGGTATATATGTTTCATAAACTTTTATGGTTTGTATTTTCCATAAACCTTTTTTAAACCTTTATGGTATGTATGTTTCATAACTATTCCTTGGATACCAGAAATGCAGTCTGTTAGGGTAAATATATTTATTTATTTATTTATTTTTATTATATGTAAACTAACTCAATACAACATTAAAACTAATTTAGTTTTGTTACAATTATAGGGGAACATTTATAATGTGCCCGCTAATCTGGATGTTGAAGGTGAGAAAAACACAAGAAGGTGGGGTTGAATTGTGTTGGTTTTTTCTTCTTTAAAAATGACTAAGACCAAGATCAGGTTCTGATGGAGTTCAGAATTTGTGTCTGAGGTTCTGAGTCAAACACAGAGTTTCAGAGTCTGAGTGAAACTTCAGATTCTGATGTAACGGATAAAGTGTTAAGGAGATAAAGAAGAGAAAGACACAAGCAATTATCATGGTTCCTTCCACAATCCGGAAGTAGTCCAGTCCCCTTGTCACTTACAAGAGATTTTTCACTATAATCCAATGATTACAAATTGCTCAAGCACAAAGCAAGAGACTTCCTATGCTCAAACACAAAGCAAGAGACTTTTATTGCTCAAACACAAAGTAAGAGACTTCTCAACAAACAAAATTACAAAGAAAGATGTTTGGTTTGAACACCTGATATACAATCAGTGGTGTTCACAAAATACAACACGGGTGATAGAATTTTAGCAAGTGTACTAAAAATGCATCGAAGTAATAAAATAAATTCGTCTCCATAGGGATTGTTTCAATCTCAACTCAGCAATTTAATTATAAATAGGATTTAATAAATGGGGGGTATGTAGAGGATATATTTGAGTTCAACAAAAAGTAAAAATAAAAATAGATGGTTTTGGAAAATATCAGAGATAAAAAGTGATCAGGTCTTTCAAATCAATTAATTCTCGTTGTTTGGTAAATTGCACCTAGTCTCTACAATTATTCTCCTAATTTCACGACAAAGTAACAAAATAGTTCTGATCAATCCCTTGAATCAGAACCCTCTTCTAAAGCTACAACACCCTAATCTCTTAGGTGAGTTCGTAACCGTTGAAGGTTTGATAAGAATGTTAGTTTAAATGTCATAACCAAACAATCATTTATCTCTAGATTGACCCGTTAGGTTAAACAGAATTATTAGATCCAATTCAATAGCTAGTGTCAGTAGTCAATTGACATTTGAAATCATTTTATATGTGATCAATATACAAAACGCATTAAGAGAAAATAATTCTGGATAAAACTAGGATTATAATTGCATTGAAAAGAGTTTATACAATCACATGGTTCAAACAACTCAAATTAAAATCATCTTAAGACCTAATCAAAGGAATTAGCTAAACATGATCAAAGAAATAAACAACATAGTAAAGAGAATAAATAAACAGATAGAATTCCGACGTTGCCGGCGTTGCTCTCCACTTCTTTTCAATCGATGGTGCTGTTGTTTTCCAATTTCATGTGCTTCTCCCCTCTTCCTTTATGTCTCGTGTGTGATGACCTAGTTTCCTTCCCAAAACCGTGATATGCTTCTCTATTCTCCAAAAAACCTCCTCCTTGGTACTGTGCACAGCTTCTTATATATGTTATCCTTTTTTATTTATTTGCTGAACCGTTTTTCCATTCCATCAGGCCACCAATCACGTTTTTCATCCTTGGCCCATTTAGCACACTAATGACATTCACCAATCAATAGTAAAGCAAGGATTTTTGTCATTTTATGCTCACTAATCATCCCTTAAAAGTATGTCACACCTTCATTATCTCATGTAGCCATTGATCCATAGTAATAATAGGTAATAATACACTATTTGACTCAATAAATAAGAAAATAACAATTTATTTAAAACAACTCTAATTTAATTATTAAACTAATAGGTATAGAATGAAAACTTAATTAAAAGGACTCTAAAAATATGATATGACAGACTGTTGTCAACAGGTATCAGACTCTAAACTTAAGAATTTCTAAGATACGAAAGTTTGTAAGAAATTATAAGTGTTTGATCCGTTTTGAATTTGACAGAGCTTTGGCACTTGTAAAATATTCAGAGTCTTCTATTAATCTTCAAGTCTTCATTCCTTTATATAGAGGTGATGAATAAAGACGTTTAAATAATGCCAGCGCATCAAATAGAGTCGTTTGAAGAAGCTTGATCAATTCCATTGATTTGTTGCTTGATTTGGTTCACGTACTAGGAGGAATAAGATTTGAAACCTTTCCTGAATGTGGAATGAACCGTTGTTCAGCAGGGGACAAGGTTGCAGAGTGCGAGCAACATGTGAAGGTAGTGGAGAACGTGGTTGTACAATTTGTTCTTTCTTGACAATGACATCAGTTGACTCCTTAAAATCCTTCAGAACTTCCATCGTATAAATCTTTAAGTGATTCAGAGTGTAGAGTTTCCAGCTTCGCAAGCTTTGCTTCCACTTCAGAATTCCCAGCAAATTGTTCCAATTCTTCAGAGTCTGGAAGGTCTTCAGAGTCTGGACCATCAGTTTCTGATGTCCCTTCAAGATCTGACTTGCCTTCAGAATCTGACTTGCAACTAGCTTCTCCATAAATTTTCTTGCTCTTCAATTGTTCTTTCAGGATCCATGTATGATTAAATCATTGTAAATTTTTATCTATGGTCCTGCATACTTGAAAAAATATTAGCATATCCAATTGAACTTTTAATACTTTGTTATCATCCAAACTTAAGAGGCATTGTTTAAACCTATTTTGTTCCAACAATCTTCCCCTTTTTGATGATGACAAACATACGTATTAATAGTCAATTGTTGTTAATTTAATTAACAAGTTGACTTCAGGGTCTGAGGTTTGTAAGCTCCCCCTAAGTCTGATAGTCCAGAAGGTGAGTTTTGTAAGCTCCCCCTAAGTTCTATACAAGTTAATTAAATTCATTTTAATCATAATCAAAAAGAATTTCATTGAAGCGTCACTCAGAAGTATATCACATGAAATAAGTCAGAGGCTAAGAGATGATAAAATGGTTCCTAAGTCAATTTATTTAATTAACTTATTTAAGGACTCAGAGCCTAAGAACTATTAATCTTACTCCCCCTTTTGTCATCAACAAAAAAAATGTTTGAAATGAAAAAAAGAGATAAAAACATCAGAGTGACAATCAATAAAATAGTATCAGACGCAGAAATATCAGAAGCTCAAAAATATACCAGAAGCTTAAAATGTTAGACTTATAAAATTAATCAGAATTCAAGAGACATATTCAGAAACAAAATTAAAATGGTGTGAATTCTATGGGTTATTATGTTTCTGCAACATCTCCAAAATTGCACTGATTCCTGAATTCATGAGGTCCTGCTTCTGAGCCATTTCAGCTTGAGTCTTGGCTAACTCAGATTGTTGCTTCAACATATCATCTTGTTTTTGTGCAAGTTCAGCTTGAGTACCAATCACATCCTGAATCTTGGCTTCCAAAGCATCATGTTTCAGCTTCTGTTCCAATAGGTCAACTTGCACAGAGTCCAGGATGTGAATAGTAGCAGGTAGGGTTGAGCAACGGTCGGGTTCGGTCGGTTTCGGTCCAAAAATGTCGAGCCGACACCAAACCGCGGCCACTAAATCTAGACCCTTTTCCGACCGTTCATGCCTTCGATTTTGCCGGATGACGATTTCAACGGGCGGCGGTTTGTCTCGGGTGGTTTATTTCGGGTTCAGATTTGGAGAGAGAAATAAGGAAAGAGAAATAATGAGAGTTATGAGATACTTTAACAGGGTGGTTATCCAGAGACTCAACAAGAAACTGTTTCTCCCCTGAAACAACAAGAAAGGTGAGTAAAGTTTGAAGCAAACTAATAGAAAATAAGATTTGAGAGTTGATGAATCAAAATCGTTTGTGTTGTTTTGTTCTCAACTGCTGATTGCTGAATTTCAATTTTAATTTGGATATTTAGTAGTGAGTTTTGTTGAACAATAGCAACCAAAAAAGTGTTAAAAGAGAGAATATGATCTTTCTTTTTTAAGGAGAAGATCAGAAGAGAGAAGATGATCTTCTTAATGTTTTTGTTCTCATATCTATGGTAATAATAGAGGAGAGAGAGCCAGAAACTAGTTATGTGAGGCTTTAAAATTATTTATCATATGTGAGTGTAAACGTGAGGTGTCAGAGGAAGGCTTTTAAAATATTTATTAAGTAATAAAGTGATTTAAATTAGGCCACTAGGTGTAAAGAGAGTTAGACACTACTACAACTTTTTATAGGGAGTTGAACTTCAAGAAAGGCATAGCAGGAAAAGCCTATTACTCGGTCGGTTGTGGGTACCGATGGATCCTAGATCTAGAAACCGCAACCAACCGTTGGAAACCATACGTACTCGATTTTCTTTATTGTTTGAATCCAACAACAGACCCGCCCGACCCGATTAATTAAAATGAGTAGTGGTTTAGACGGGTTTCAGGCGGGTCCGGTTCTTATGCTCAGCCGTAGTAGTAGGTTCTTCCAGATCCAACCTTTTGACCACAAATTTCTCAGGTTTTACAAAGAACTTTGACATCCAGGAAGCTTGAAGTCCATACTTAACAATCTCAGGCACTTCAGAAGTAGCTTCCTTGAACTCAGAGTCGGAGAGTTGTCTGGTCACATCCTTCTTCAGCTCAACTTCCTCCATGCTCTTGACAACATCCTTAAACCAGTTCTGCAAAGCTTCTTGCTGAGTAGCTATAGACAGATCCTGAAGATCATCCAAGGTCTTGTTCACCCGGTTTCTCAAATTAGTCCATTTGTCAGCATAATTCACCAAGTGAATAGCCTTGTTCCTGGAGTCCATCAATTCTTCAAGACTCTCAAAGATGATTCTACAGACCTCTTGAAGTACAAGGTTTGATGTAAGGGTTGGAGGTGTTCTGATGGTTATTAACGTTGAGGAGGTAGGGATTTCTGTCACAACTTGAGTAGAAATCTCAGAAGCAGGTTCTGAGATCTCTTCAATTTGATTATTGTTGTCATCAGAGGCTAAAAGCACTAGGGTTTGTGGTTCAGTCTCAAGCATGATAGAATCAAAAGCTTCAGATTGTGCTTCTGACTCAGGTTTGGCAAAGTTGAGGGGTTCAACAACAAGTGGTTTGTCTTCTGATACTGAAGGTTCATCAGAGACAATGTTTGTTTGAGTTGAGCGTAAGGATTGAGGTTCAAGTGTATTGATAATATGGATAAAGACTAAAATTTCTCAGAGAATATGGGAGCAACATCAGACATGTTAATAACTTTCCTAACAAAGTTGATGTGATCCATTCTTCTAATGAGAGAATCTATGAAGGCTTTTGATTTGGGTCTCAGGCTTATGTGCATGATAAGGGGTTTTCACCAGCAAGAACTATTTAGATAAGGGGAATATCCACACACTCTTCAGTATCTGGTGAGGGTTCAGGGATAGATAGAGTCTGGGGTAGTTCACCACCTAGATGCTGACAGAGTGCATCTATGGTGGATGAACAGGTTTGTGAGGAGGAGGAAAATTTGTGGGCAAGTTTTTGAAGATTAGCCTTAGTGCTGGCTAATCGAAATTTGGTTTCTATTGCTTTCTTGCCATGGGCTAATTCTTCTTCAGTCCTATAGCTCCTGGGATTTATTAAAGTTGAATTACCATGCATACAAGTCTGCACTGGTGAAGCATTTAATGTTTCCTCAGAATCTGGTAGGAAGTCAGAAGAATTTGGTTTAGGGGGTAAGAGAACTGATGTAGGCATATGAATCTTTTTGGGAGATTTGGATAGGTCAGAAGTTGGTTTAGGTTTAAGAGATGGCTTGAGGTGAGAATAGTGTTTGGATAAAGGAGCCTCATCATCATCAGATGTTGAGGGGTCTTGGGATTGGTTTGGGTAGAAGGAACTGTAGAATTACCTTTGAGAGTGTCAGGATCAGCAGGTTCTGAGACTCCAGTTTCTTTCTTCACAGTCTTCAGGTGCTCTCCCATAATCTTCTGAGCTTGTTCTGTAGAAGCTTGAAATTCATGGCAGGACTGGTTCTGAACCAGTAAAACAGAGTATGGAAAACTAAAGTTCAGAATCAGAAAAATAAAGTGCAGAAAGTAAAGGAACACAATGAATTTGTTAACCTAGTTCGGTGTAAACTTCACCTACTCTAGGGGATACCAATCCAGAAAGGAAATCTACTAAGTAGAATTAATTCTAAGACTCAACAGCCCCTGTTCTTTGTCTTATCACTTAATCTCTACCCTTCTAGACTTCTACCCAGGAAACCACCTAGGTATAAGAACCCACTTACTTCCTAACCAAGCAATCACAACCCAGTGATTGTAAACTTAACAAAACAAACAAATTGAAGTCACACTTCAACAGAACAAAAACATCACTTGTGCTTAAAAGATTTAAGTGATTTACAACTCAAAACACCTAAACCAACTCAGATGAGTGGTGTACAAACAAAGCCTAAGCTTACACAGACACAAAAACTCTAAAACTAATTTCTGGTTTTTGACACGTAGTATTCAATAGCAGCAGCACGTCTTCTTATATATAGTCTTCAGCAATCCTCATAAAACTGAACCATATCTTCTTCAAAATATAATTCTAAAATTCTTTGAAGCTCAAAAAGGAAACATATATTTCTGAATCATATAAAGCAAAGATCCCTTTGAAATATATCCATCATAAATACGAATCCAATCTTTCAATAAGATCTTCTCATAAAAATATCAGTCTTCTGGAAACTTCAGCCATGATAAATCTTCAACAAATCTTCAAAAGATACGCAAGGAATTAATCACAAAGAATGCAGAAATCCAGCTTCTGAAAACAGCTTCTGAAGTTCAGCTTCTGAAGGTCAACGCTGGTCAACGTCTGAAGTTCAGTTTCTGAAGGTCAACACTGGTCAACGTCTGAAGTTCAGCTTCTGATGAACAGTGCTTCTGAAGTTCAGCTTCTGAAGTTCCAGTTTCTGAAGTTCCAGCTTCTGAAGTACTGTTTCTGAAGTTCCAGCTTCTGAATCTCCTCAAATCCAATTTCTTGCTTCTGAAGACTCAAATAACTTCTGGAGATGCTTTGCTTGAACAAATTGATTTTACCAAACATTTAGCCAACCTTTAAATAACCAACAATCTCCCCCTTTGGCAAATTTTTGGCTAAAATCAAATTCTTCATAAAACCAAGTTCTTCACTCAATACAAATGAAACAACCATGAAGAACTCCACACATATCCAAACATAGCCACAGAGCCAGCAGCGGATAAATAGCTATGTTCACCATGTTAAACCAACCAGCTTCATCTTCTGAACAATCATAACACATCCTGAAGCATACAACCAATTTCACATATTCTGAAGTACACAAATACCACAACACTTCTGGTACAAACACACTCCCCCTCAACACACAACAACAGTTTCTCTCCCCCTGAAACACATCACTCAGGAACTCCCCCTGAACAGCTGAACACACAAACTCAGGACCACTCCCCCTGAACCAAACAGATTAGCACACATACAGATTTCTCCCCCTTTTTAGCCAAACAAGTTTGCACCGAACTGGGTTAACAAATTCATTGTGTTCCTTTACTTTCTGCACTTTATTTTTCTGCTTCTGAACTTTAGTTTTCCATACTCTGTTTTACTGGTTCAGAACCAGTCCTGCCAGGAATTTCAATTGGTATCAGAGCCCACTTACTTCCTAACCAAGCAATCACAACCCAGTGATTGTAAACTTAACAAAACAAACAAATTGAAGTCACACTTCAACAGAACAAAAACATCACTTGTGCTTAAAAGCTTTAAGTGATTTACAACTCAAAACACCTAAACCAACTCAGATGAGTGGTGTACAAACAAAGCCTAAGCTTACACAGACACAAAAACTCTAAAACTAATTTTTGGTTTTTGACACGTAGTACTCAATAGCAGCAGCACGTCTTCTTATATATAGTCTTCAGCAATCCTCATAAAACTGAACCATATCTTCTTCAAAATATAATTCTAAAATTCTTTGAAGCTCAAAAAGGAAACATATATTTCTGAATCATATAAAGCAAAGATCCCTTTGAAATATATCCATCATAAATATGAAGCCAATCTTTCAATAAGATCTTCTCATAAAAATATCAGTCTTCTGGAAACTTCAGCCATGATAATTCTTCAACAAATCTTCAAAAGATACGCAAGGAATTAATCACAAAGAATGCAGAAATCCAGCTTCTGAAAACAGCTTCTGAAGTTCAGCTTCTGAAGGTCAACGCTGGTCAACGTCTGAAGTTCAGCTTCTGAAGGTCAACGCTGGTCAACGTCTGAAGTTCAGCTTCTGATGAACAGTGCTTCTGAAGTTCAGCTTCTGAACCTCCTCAAATCCAATTTCTTGCTTCTGAAGACTCAAATAACTTCTGGAAACGCTTTGCTTGAACAAATTGATTTTACCAAACATTTAGCCAACCTTTAAATAACCAACAAAGCTTTCTTCAGTTTCTCAGATAGCTCAATCACCTTCTGAGCTTCCTCAATCTTCCTCTTTCTGACCAGCAGACCAACATCCTCTTCTTCTGGTTGTACCACCAGCTTCCTTAGCACCCTTTTCTTTGGCTTCTGAGGCTTCTTAGACTCAGAAGTTGCTTTCCTAGACACTTCACTTCTAGTCTTAGCAGGAAGTATCTGAACAGGATTGTAACACCCATACTAAATTATCTAGAATATTTAGCATGTGTATTATTCTGATACCGGATACATTAAAATTTTCAATAATAAATATATATACAAAACTACCAAATGAGTACAATTGGCTCGTCTATACAAATATCCAAATATCATTTACAATTACACTCTCATATACATATAAAATTCGACAACCTCCTGAGCTGGTCCATGACGAGCAACTGCACTCCATCCAGCGTCTTCCTGAAGAATATCTTCACGAACATCTCGCTAACCTGCACCAGAAGGATTAAGATGAGACATAAAGTCTCAGTGAGCTCCAGCCCAACCTACTGTTGGCAACCACGGGGGAACCTAGGGTCGCCGTGCCTATTCTTGGCAATCTTGGGGATACCTATGATCGCCAGGTTTTAACCTTACCCATAGAGGGCTACCTGCATGTTCCTGCTATCCTGTGTAGTCATAATAACTAACTACATCCTGCTGACTAGTGATCAAGGGGAAACCTAGGATCACTGCCTGAGCCTAATACTGAATAGTCATGAGATCTAGACTATATCCTGATAACTGGGTGATCGAGGGGAAACCTAGGATCATCGCCTGATAACTGATACCTGATATCTGATACCTGCCTGATAACTATTCTCTGCCTGATGACATAATAAAATATTAACTGATACATATCATTATGTTAGATGTTAGCGTTGAACAAACATTATTATCTGAGTTCATTTTACGGAATGCCCCCGGGTGGAGTAACCCCGAAGCACATTCCCTTGATAACCGGTGAAAATTCCTATCATATCAGGCTAACACCGGACTCCTCTTGTCTAAGTGTGTGGTTATCCTCGCGGAAGATTCTTGGCCCATTCTAGTTGTATCCGGAACCCCCTGTCCTCTCTAACTGGTCGAGAGCACAGGAGACACACTATAACTCTGTGTGGTTATCCTCACGGAAAGTTCCTGGCCCATTTCAGCAATGCTGAAACCCCCTGTCCTCTCTAACTGGTCGAGAGCACAGAAGACACAAAGTTTATCCTGATTATTAATTATTATTCCTGATATATAAAATTATACATATCCTGATAAATAACCTAGCTGGTATGTGTATATCTGATACACCATCTGAAACTATGCATATCTGATGCATTCTTATTCTCATCATTTTATCTTATGTACTAGAAAGTACGTCTAATAATTTTACTAAAAGCTTTGCATATTTAATGCATTTCTAGGGAATACAACCTCCCATTACTTAACATATGAATCTATGATCATAGGCTTATCGTTCTCATAAGCCACTGCTTGGTTATTGGAAACATCCCTGTATTCGTCTAGACTTTGCCCATACAATTCTAAACTATTCTAAGACATTGCTCAATCCTTGTTCCTTACATTTTCATCCTTTTGGGAGCCCCTTGAATGAGTTAGAGTGGTTGTTATTGTTTCTAAATTGTTTATGGAGAAAACGGATGCGAAAAACCATGCCTACACGCTCCAGAACACCCAAAACAGCTAAGCTGTCATGGCTGTTCTGGGGCTGGTCGCTTAGAGCGATGGCCTGGTCGCTTGTAGCGACCGTAGGTAGAACAAAATTATGCCTGATCGCTGTAGCGAGCTCCAGCTCGCTGTAGCGACCATGACAGGTTCAGAAAACTCAAAAATAGCATTTTTCATCATTCCAAACCATTCCAATTCACCCAAGCTTTCCCAAAGGTATTAAAAGGACTTTCTTAAGCATATAAACAATTAAATCATAGTTGGAACAAGGAATTAGCAACTAACATCAATTAGGGCACTTTTCCTAAAATTGCTCAAAGTATAATTAACTCTCAAACTTACTCAAACGGGTTCTAAAACCCTAGGGAGCTCACCTATGCCTTGATTGGTGCTTGCTAACTTCTGAGTTCCAATCCCTAGCTTATCTCCTTGTTTCTCCCTTGCTTCTCTTCTTATTTCTCTTGTTCTAACTTCCAAAACTTGAGCTTGCTTGCATAAATCTCACAAGAATTTGGATGAAGTTTGATGGATTGGTGAGAGGTTGAGGAGGGCGTGAGTTAGAGGTAGAAAGAGAGGAGAAAATCTGATTTTTGAGAGAGTGAGGGAGAGAAAACAAATGATGGGAAAATATCTTGCTTCCCATATAAATAAACTCTTCCTTCCCAATTATTTACCAAATTGCCATTCTTTCCATTAATTCTTAATTATCGATAAAATTTACGTCCAAGCGGGATATTACAATCTACCCCCCTTAAAGAAATTTCGTCCTCGAAATTTAGATTCCTCTTGAAATCACATATTAAAAAATCATTTATACTACTTTCCCCCATAGCCAAAACTCCACTTAACTTGCTTATCAGAATTCCAATTCTATAAGTCGAAAATACTCGACAATCCTTTCTTCAGTAGAAAGGCCTGATATACTTTACATAATTCTTACGTAGTAGGGCGTGCTGTTATCTGAACCAATCTACCCGACTCACTTAGGTACGCTTCTTGTACATGCACTGCTTGCAAATTCAAATTGAAGTTATTAAGTCCTAGACATTCATACTGAACTTCATAAACTCTCTTCATTGTCCGTGTAATCTTACTTTGACGACATTGGGTCATTTTTATTATCCTCAAATATTCCCACTCTTCAATGGGTTTCTTGCACTGCATCTATTTCCCATGAATTATTATCTTTATCTTTCGTCTCATACGACGACATCTTACTTATAAACCTATGTCATACCCTTCCATATGGAATCATTCTTACTCCGAAACATCTGATATTGTGCACGCACATGCAAATGCAAGGACTATTCTAAGTATAAGCAGGAGTTTTCATCTCTAGCACCTGCTCCTTTCTTCTTGACATCATGAGGTGCTACTTATCACAATCATAATCATTACTCCCACTACGAAATCCTCAAAGATCTGCGGAATTCTTACAGATTACTCGTACTCCGCTACCACTAGTCTACCGCGTCAATGCGTATCTTAATAACTTAGGAATTCATTCTTCATACTGGGAGTTAGCTAATCGCCCATCATCCTTATCATTACTTATCTCGAGTTCTAGTCGTAGCATAAATATTTTCTATATTGGTAAATCCAAAACTCATAGGAGTTTAGCCCGAGTGATGAGTGGTATAAATCATCTCACATAACACCATATGGTACATTTCATAGCTTATAATTTACATATATATAAGCGAGCACGTGTACACTACTGACGAGTACACAATACATCATCTCATCATTGTCCGACTAACGGGACATCATTCTTGATCTTAACATATTTGAGGCACTACCACATCAATTGGGAATCTTTCTTACTCTTAACTCCTTTTGTAACATCCGGGATTTGCCTTTCAACTAGCTTGCCAGGTTTGCCCCGCCAATGTTACTCGTGTTTATTCTTAAGTGTACAACAACCCATAACGTAAATTATGGTTACATTCTATCGGCATCACAAACTTATTTCTCTGGACGTCGAGTTCAAGATCATTGAATATTCTTAACTAGGACGCGTTCGGTATCACAAACATGTTTTGATTAGTATCTTCTCACTTTAAACATTACTAGCTGCGTACCTTAGTTACTTATACATGTCACATAACTGGAAAAGAATGGCTACACTACTATCTGAGTAGCATAACCACTGTCCAATAAGTATGCTTTATTAAACATAACCTGGTATAGGTGACACGTTGACATAACGTGGGTATAATGTGGAATAACTTATATGCCACTGCATTATCGTTACTGATCAATGCCTCAAATTCAAATATATTATCTTGCAAGCACAACCTGTACCATTGTTGGCTCATGCTTAAATCTCTTTAGACTAACTGACTATTCAAGTATACTTGATGTTGTTAAGCTAAAATAGTTGAACTACCGTTTAGCGATAACTTCCGTTGATTCAGACTTAGTGCTAGAATCACATCCTTTTTATTCCTTACCATATATTCTTAACTATTCCAATATTCCATTCCTCATGGGTTTCGAGGTTTGAAGTATTCCTCAACTTAACTTCCGAAAATTTCTATTAAAACTTGTGATATGTTCAAGTCGTCTATACTTTCTGCTATACCGTATTATAAGAAGTAAGCACTTAACATCTTCTCTTTCTCTAAGCTTCAGCTTGGTATTGTTCACTAATTCGTTCTTGGATTACTACTCCTCTGCGCAACTCTGATTCTTAACAACTCAAGTTAGAATTGGAGCAATACACCACCATTGTCACATAAAATTTCATCGACCAATCCTTTTACTTTGTCCCTTTGTAATTACCGTAACAAAACCATCTGACGTTATCATTTCTCTTGTGGCTTAGACCATCTGCTTAACTTACGGATTGGTCATCTCCTGACCTTGTGTTTCCTTTCGTACATGGACCATATACTTACTTTCACGAAAATATGTCAAAACCTGTAAACGGTTTTCAGCAACTGTTACGAGCCTAACAATGCTCCTATCAAACGGCTTATACTCTGATTCCAACTTGACTCTCTCCATTTTTTTTTTGAATTTCTGTAATTATCTCTTGGTCAATATATCATATATAATCATTAAACATTGCGGAAACCCGACTGAAAGCATGTCTGAGGCAACTTAAGTTCACACATTAACCACTTGTGGCAACTTCTAAAACAATTTATAGCTTTTGGAGATCCACATCTTCCATACACTAAATCCACTGATGATTCGAGTCTCGTTTACTTTTCCTTCTATTCTTATCTGCAAGGATTTCATACCTATACTCTTTTCCGAGACAACTTCGGTCTCTATGGTCTTACCATATCTCTTAAGTTACCTTCGAGTTTCTCCGAAACTATCCGTTTTGACATAGATTCAAGCTCTTGCCGGCTCTCCAGCATGCCCAAATATAGATTTCATCTCTTCGAGCACCCGATTAATTGATCTTGGCTTCGGCACTTATCATTATCTATTGGATTCCTCCAGTAACTTGTTATTGTGTTCACAATTCAAATCTATACCTTATTACTGCCCTCGGAAACTTATCGACACGAGGTGATCTCTTTCAGCTTCTATAATATTTGTGGAAGAAAACTCTTCGGTTGAGAACAAATAACTCCTTAACATTAAACTCAATCCTAACCTTTCACATTCAAGACGACCCTCCGTATATTAAAATCTCAACATAATTTCTCGGCTGAAATTCCGATCATCCTTCAACATTGGTCTACTATAATCTTGTGTTATCTTGAACTTGCCTTCTTTAACCAATCGAGGAAATTCAATACTGTTCATCCAATCAAGGGTGTTCCACTTAATTCGTCCATCAGTGCACTAAATTCCAATAACTTTTTATTTATTATCCAACCTTCATTAAGTAAAATTCCAGTCTAGCTTAGCTTGTTTCCAATCTTCTTACTAATAGGGCACATCTAAATATCTGATTCACTCTTCGACATGCAACAAGTCTTATTATTACCACTCATTCATCCATCTTAGTTCTTAGGCTGCATACTGTCTCCCCTTCTTAATTCACAAATCTGGTTCAGGAGACGTGGCTGATCTGTTGGGGGTTAAACTCACTTGCGATTCATGCTCAAAGACCACATTTGAGTGGTTAGCTTCATTTGTCCAAATAATTCACTTAATCCATAATTAATTCTCTTAACCGTTTGGACATTAAAATCTCATCCGACTGGATTCTTCAGCTCTCTATCCTTGCTGGGAGTCTAAAGGTTTCAAAAACCGACCGGTAATTCCTCATTTTGAGTCTCTAGGTTTGGTACTGCAGTTCCTTAACTCTGTACTCAGAATCGTTACTTAGTCCACACCTCACTTTAACTTCTCAAACTGCGGTTCCCGTCAAGGTTCCACGTCATTCCTTAGAGTATTCCATGATTCCTTAATCCTTATGTCTTCCGCAGACGAGGTATCGTCCAACGACGCGTCCATTAATAGGCTTAGTTACCTCACGGTTGATGGCCACCATTTGGCATTTAATACTTCCTCGCCAATTTTGTCTTAAAATTCGGTCACCTTAATCTTCGCCCTTCCTACACTTCATTCCTCCTTGGTCACATTCAGCTCTCGGACATTTATCCTAACTGTCATATACTAGATTGAGTTGATCAGGCTCAACTAGATGTGACATTTAGAACAATACCCTGAACCCAATGGTCCCACTGCTTTTATTGAATTTTTAATGACCCAAGGCACAGTCTGAATCGACCTGCTCTGATACCAATTGTAACACCCATACTAAATTATCTAGAATATTTAGCATGTGTATTATTCTGATACCGGATACATTAAAATTTTCAATAATAAATATATATACAAAACTACTGAATGAGTACAATTGGCTCATTTATACAAATATCCAAATATCATTTACAATTACACTCTCATATACATATAAAATCCGACAACCTCCTGAGATGGTCCATGACGAGCAACTGCACTCCATCCAGCGTCTTCCTGAAGAATATCTTCACGAACATCTCGCTAACCTGTAAACCTGCACCAGAAGGATTGGGATGAGACATAAAGTCTCAGTGAGCTCCAGCCCAACCTACTGTTGGCAACCACGGGGGAACCTAGGGTCGCCGTGCCTACTCTTGGCAATCTTGGGGATACCTATGATCGCCAGGTTTTAACCTTACCCATAGAGGGCTACCTGCATGTTCCTGCTATCCTGTGTAGTCATAATAACTAACTACATCCTGCTGACTAGTGATCAAGGGGAAACCTAGGATCATTGCCTGAGCCTAATACTGAATAGTCATGAGATCTAGACTATATCCTGATAACTTGGTGATCGAGGGGAAACCTAGGATCACCGCCTGATAACTGATACCTGATATCTGATACCTGCCTGATAACTATTCTCTGCCTGATGACATAATAAAATATTAACTGATATATATCATTATGTTAGATGTTAGCGTTGAACAAACATTATTATCTGAGTTCATTTTACAGAATGCCCCCGGGTGGAGTAACCCCGAAGCACATTCCTCTGATAACCGGTGAAAATTCCTTTCATATCAGGCTAACACCAGACTCCTCTTGTCTAAGTGTGTGGTTATCCTCGCGGAAGATTCCTGGCCCGTTCCAGCTGTATCCGGAACCCCCTGTCCTCTCTAACTGGTCGAGAGCACAGGAGACACACTATAACTTTGTGTGGTTATCCTCACGGAAAGTTTCTGGCCCATTTCAGCAATGCTGAAACCCCCTGTCCTCTCTAACTGGTCGAGAGCACAGAAGACACAAAGTTTATCCTGATTATTAATTATTATTCCTGATATATAAAATTATACATATCCTGATAAATAACCTAGCTGGTATGTGTATATCTGATACACCATCTGAAACTATGCATATCTGATGCATTCTTATTCTCATCATTTTATCTTATGTACTAGAAAGTACGTCTAATAATTTTACTAAGAGCTTTGCATATTTAATGCATTTCTAGGGAATACAACCTCCCATTACTTAACATATGAATCTATGATCATAGGCTTATCGTTCTCATAAGCCACTGCTTGGTTATTGGAAACATCCCTGTATTCGTCTAGACTTTGCCCATACAATTCTAAACTATTCTAAGACATTGCTCAATCCTTGTTCCTTACATTTTCATCCTTTTGGGAGCCCCTTGAATGAGTTAGAATGGTTGTTATTGTTTCTAAATTGTTTATGGAGAAAACGGATGCGAAAAACCATGCCTACACGCTCCAGAACACCCAAAACAGCTAAGCTGTCATGGCTGTTCTGGGGCTGGTCGCTTGAAGCGATGGCCTGGTCGCTTGTAGCGACCGTAGGCAGAACAAAATTATGCATGGTCGCTGTAGCGAGCTCCAGCTCGCTGTAGCGACCATGACAGGTTCAGAAAACTCAAAAATAGCATTTTTCATCATTCCAAACCATTCCAATTCACCCAAGCTTTCCCAAAGGTATTAAAAGGACTTTCTTAAGCATATAAACAATTAAATCATAGCTGGAACAAGGAATTAGCAACTAACATCAATTAGGGCACTTTTCCTAAAATTGCTCAAAGTATAATTAACTCTCAAACTTACTCAAACATGTTCTAATACCCTAGGGAGCTCACCTATGCCTTGATTGGTGCTTGCTAACTTCTGAGTTCCAATCCCTAGCTTATCTCCTTGTTTCTCCCTTGTTCTCTTCTTATTTCTCTTGTTCTAACTTCCAAAACTTGAGCTTGCTTGCATAAATCTCACAAGAATTTGGATGAAGTTTGATGGATTGGTGAGAGGTTGAGGAGGGCGTGAGTTAGAGGTAGAAAGAGAGGAGAAAATCTGATTTTTTAGAGAGTGAGGGAGAGAAAACAAATGATGGGAAAATATCTTGCTTCCCATATAACTAAACTCTTCCTTCTCAATTATTTACCAAATTGCCATTCTTTCCATTAATTCTTAATTATCGATAAAAGTTACGTCCAAGCGGGATATTACAAGGATCCAACTCAGCAGCTTCTGATTGGACTTTGGTAGCAACCTTAGAACTTTGCAGAAGGTTGAGGTTGAGACTTAGCAGCTTCTGAAGTAACCTTATTTTTCTTGGGAGCCTTCCAAGGCTGATCAGGATGATCAGGAATCATCTCCCAACTGATGACCACTCCAGTTTCCTTGTAATACTCAGCAATGAACTCAGCCAATACCTCTGGATTATCTTCCTTTGAGATAGGAGGAAAATCATCAAGGTACTCAGACTGTTTCATGTTTACCTTCAAGTCTTCATTAGTAGTGATTATTTCCTTCTTAGGAATTAATAATCATCATGCTTCCCATGGTCACTCTTGATATCACCTTTCCTCTGTAGGTGCCCAGCTCAGCATCAGACCCTACTCCAATAAATTGCAGCTTCTGAACAAGTCTTCCTTGGTGGAAGATTTCTGAGAGGAGTCTGGCATATGGAACATTCCTTTTTCCCTTAAGTCCTTCCTTAATAGATGCACACAAGTAGTTGAAAATATACTTGGGCAAATCTATTGGGAATATCTTAATGAGGAACATTAGGAAATGCCTGTGATCCCAGGACATGTAATCCTTGCCCCCTCTTTGGGCATGAAGCAGGATAGCATAATCTTGTGCGGTACCCTGTACTTTTTTCTTATTTCTACTTCAGACTCTTTTCCCTCAAACAATGTAGCTTGAATCTGTTCTGCCCATTGGCTTTTCTTATTAGTGCTAGATAAGAACATGCCATGATTTCTTGCTCCAATGACCTTAGCAATAATAGATTCAGTTATAGTAATCCTGATCCCATTGACACGAGACCTAATCTCTGTTTCAACGAACTCCTTCAGACCCATTTCTACTTTGGTTTTCCCTTTCAGCTTCTTATTCCCATCAATCATTTGTAGCTCTTCTATTCTGGCATCTTCTGAGTCGTATACCTCCCTTCTGACCCAGAAGTCCTTTACTAGTTCCATGTATGATGGACCATTCAACATTTTGAAGTATGAAGACCAGCCTTGAAAATCCATGTAATGTTGAATGTCGCAACCGTTCAACTCTAAAGATCTGAAATCCACTACGCTCTCAATAAACACCGTTAAATCATCCTTATTGATGTATAGGGTTTTAGGCTTGATGAAGGACGCAACACCAGAATCAATTTCCATTGCAGAAGTAGAAGTTCCAGCCATTTATGAGTTTTTAGGGTTCTAGGGTTTTGTTTCAAAATCTGGAGAGTTTTTAGAGAAGGTTTGAAAAGATAGAGCGTGTAGGTAGTGATTGTGAAAATGTGTTTGTGTCAAGTGTTTTTGTTAAAACTATTCAGTTTCAAAACGAAAAGCGTAATAATCACACAGACATAGCATTAATGGCAAAAGGGGGCGCGAGACAAGTTTCAAAGCATAGACATCATTGCCCTTACAGTTATTACCCAACAATTACTAACCACGTCGGACAATTTCTCATATTCACTTTTTTATTAGTGGGACACATGTCAATATGGCCGTTACTAATAAACTCTATCAGAAGCAAATAATCCAGACTCTGGTCTTCAGACTCTGATGACTTCAGAAGCTGATGTTTTCTTCAGACTCTTAGTAAAGAGCATATGATGAAACTTAGCTTCTGAACTTCTTCAGAATCTGAATTCACATTCAGAGGCAAACATTAATTAGAGATATAGTGCATATGTTCAGATTCTTTTTAATAAAATCAAATATTTCCTCTGTTAAGAGTTTTGTAAATATATCAGCCCATTGATGATCAGTATCAATGAATTGGATATCTAAAGCACCTTTCTGAACATAATCTCTAATAAAATGATGTTTAATCTCAATATGCTTGGCTCTTGAATGTAGAATTGGATTCTTTGACAAACAGATAACATCAATATTATCACAAAAGATAGGAATGTTGTTCTCATGAATCTGATAATCTTCCGACTGATGTTTCATCCAAAGTAGTTGTGTGCAACAACTAGCAGCTGAGATGTATTCTGCTTCTGTTGTAGACAATGCAATAGTTGATTATCTTTTACTGGCCCAGGATATCAGATTCTCACCAAGAAATTGACAATTTCCACTGGTTGATTTTCTTTCAATCCTATCACCAGCATAATCAGCATCACAAAATCCAACCAACTTATAATCTAAGGAATTCTTATAAAGAAGTCCAAGATTAGTTGTTCCTTTCAGATACCTGAAGATTCTCTTAACAACAGTTAAATGAGATTATCTAGGATCTGATTGGAATCTTGCACATAAGCATACACTAAATAAAATATCTTGTCTAGAAGTTGTTAAGTATAACAAGGAACCTATCATATGTAACACCCCGATTTCCCCGCGCGAATAAGCACATAATATATCAGAGTATTTAACAAATAACGGGATGTCACAAAATCATGAAAACATAAAACATACTTATTAACAAACAGGCTCCTCAAGATAACAACATCATGTCTGAAAATCTCTTTATTAGCAGCGGAAAATAATTATAATATCATCTCATAATCAGCACTATGGCATAAAAGCCGAAACATTCGTCATAATTCAAAACTCAACATAAAGTGAATACTTTATTAAAAATCAGCATTGGAGTTTATAAAGTTAACTCCCAAAAACATAAGACAAACGTATTCCCAGTGTTACATAATATCAGAGCATCACGACCCCAATTCTATATACCACTAGGTACTCCTCGTCTAAGCGTCACAGCAAGCTACTTCGAGTTATCTGCACATTGTCAATATAAAGACAATGGACCAACAAAAACAAAAGGGTGAGATATCAAACAATCTAAACGAAAGCATAATAATGAGCAAGTAAAAACATAAGCACAGGATCATACTTCATTATCTCACCAATCATCTTATTCATGTTCACACATCATTTTCATAAACAATCATCATCACCAATATTCAAACATCAACAATTCATCATACAATTTTGTAAAACCATAACAAATTATACATAACATATTTCCATGTCAAACCAAGGATACTAGAAAGATATCACAATTATCAACAACTTTCATGTTTATACCAAAGACCAATTTAAAACAGAGACGTGTGAAAAAGACGCAAAAACATGAAACAGAGAATGCTGTCACCGTACAATTTCACTAAGACCTCCTTGGAGTATTTTCATCATAACTCAAAAACTAAAAGTCATTTTCACGTCAAACCAAAGCCACTGGAAAGCTAACAAAATTATCTAAAACCTTCATGTTTACACCCAAGGCCAATTCTGTACCGATCAATACCAGTTTTCGTTTCAAATACGGAAAAGTTGTGCAGAAAGTCCATAAAAATTCACTGTGACCTACGTGCAGTAATTTGACTATAACTCAAGTTCTATAAATCGTTTTGACGTCAGACCAACGGCATTAGAAAACTAACATCCATACCTACAACTTTTGTGTTTACACCTAAGACCAATTCTGTACCGATCAATACCAGTTTTTATTTCAAAATTCGGGGCAGAGATAAGAAAACTCAGGAAAGCAACTTATATTATTCAAACTTCTCATTCATTCAAAATCATCACAATCAACAACAACAACTCAACATAATTCATACCCAATTCATAATATGACATTAACAACAACAATCATCAATAACCACAAATCAAACATCATCACATCAAGCACATCATGAACATCGCCACACGTCACGGTTATAACAATTTATCATCGACACCTAATGCAATGAGACCCGACTTCACCTATATGCATGTGGTACCAAACGTCGCAAAATAATGCCAAATAGGGCATGTCAGGCCGGAGCCCCACGTCACTTTGCCAAACAAGGCTACGTCGCTTTACTATAATTTCAGGCCATCGTCACAAGATGCAATGAATGAGACTTCTAAAATGAAACAACAAAACACATGCAAGCATCATACATAAACCACATCACTGCCATATAAGGCTACATCACTGTCACTGTCATTCAAATTCACAATTACAGCAGTAGCACTGCTTTCACGTCATCATCGCAAACCGATCGTATCATCATGCAATACGTCACATAAAGCATTCACAAACAATCATTCATGAATTCCAAATAAAGCAAGGTTACAGCTCTTCAAATAGTCATAGAATCATAGCAAATGTTTTTAGAGAAACAACGGTTCGAACGGCGCGTCAAACGGACACCCGAGTCAAAAGTTATGAGTTTTACAAGTTTTCAAAAATCTGTCGGGACAGCGGTAACCGATTTCAGCATTAACAGAGGCAAAAATCTGCAATTCTGCTACGAAAAATCCCAATTTCAACCCATCCCAAATCATCCCAAAAGCCATTTATCACAGAATACGAATTCATGGAATCACACACATCAACATACATCACAAACCACAATTATAATGCACGACAACAGCATGTATCATGCCAATTTCATCATCAAAATCGCAGACCTCATGAATTGAACAAAAGGGATCAAAATCCATACAATCACATATACCTAGAGTCTACCATACCCCATCATTATGCAATCCCTTAGAATGTAAGAACCCCACCCTTACCTTAGGTTTTCCGGTTCTAAACTCTATTGATCGCTTCCCGTAGAATCCCTTCCGGTCTCTCTTGCCTCAGCTTCGTTCTTCGCTCTTTGGTTTTCTCCCAATTTTGTTTTCACGATCTGTTATGTTTTTATCCCTCTTCTCATCATAACATACCCCTAAATCCTAAATGCCACAAATGCCCTTTCTTATTTTATAATTCTAATTAATTAGTTTAATTTACTAATAATCCAATTAAATTATTAACACTATTATTTAATTAAATACTATAATTTTTCTTTATTCAATTAAATAAACCCAACCACCAATATACTAATAAATATCAATATTTCTCACATTTGGGTTATGCCTTCTAAGGATCTAATTCGCTCAAACTCATATTCCTTATAATCTAAGGTCACTACCCTCTAACAAGGCACCAAAACACCAAGAACATCACAAACACAACAAGACATCACACATACGTCGCATCATCAATTAAAATAACTGAAAATAATTCCAAGTAAATCCGGGGCGTTACAACTCTCCCCCACTTGAATATTTTCGTCCTCGAAAATTACCTGACTCAAACAGCATCGGATAAGAATCTCGCATCTTGCTCTCTAACTCCCATGTTGCACTTTCTCCGGCAGCTCCGTCCCAAACCACTTTCACTAAAGGAATCTCCTTGCCCCTTAACTTCTTCATTTCCCGATCCTCAATTCGTACAGGCACAGTCTCAATGGTTAGATTGTCCCGCACTTGCACGTCATCCATATGAATTACATGAGATGGATCTGAAACATACTTCCGGAGTTGCGACACGTGAAACACATCATGCAAATTTGATAGGTTCGGTGGTAAGGCCACCCTATACGCAGCATCCCCAACCCTCTCAGAAATCTGGTATGGTCCAATAAACTTAGAAGTAAGCTTCTTCGACTTCAAGGCACGACCTACACCTGTCACTGGTGATACTCTCAAGAATACATGGTCTCCTGCTTGAAACTCAAGATCTCTCCTCCGCTTATCATGGTAACTCTTTTGCCTACTCTGCGAAGCCTTCATCTTATCACGAATTAATTTCACCTTCTCAGTAGTTTCTCGTACAATCTCTGGTCCCAACACAACTCTTTCACCAGATTCATGCCAACACAACGGCGTTCTGCACCTCCGACCATACAATGCCTTGAAAGGTGCCATACCAATACTAGCATGGAAACTATTGTTATAAGTGAACTCGATCAGTGGTAGAAAACTGTCCCACGTTCCGCTTTGTTCGAGAACACACGCCCTCAGCAAGTCTTCCAACGACTGAATGGTCCTCTCCGTCTGTCCATCAGTTTGTGGGTGATATGCCGAACTCAACTTCAACTTAGAACCTAATGCCTCTTGTAGACTTTTCCAAAAATCTGAAGTAAACCTCGGATCTCTATCCGAAACAATGCTCGACGGGACTCCGTGCAACTTCACAATCTCACGAATATAAATCTCTGCTAACTTTGATACAGGAAAACTAATATTGATCGGAATAAAATGAGCCGACTTCGTCAGTCTATCAATAATTACCCAAATAGCATCATGCCCCCTCGGGGTGTTCGGTAATCCTGTCACAAAATCCATAGATATACTATCCCATTTCCACTCCGGAACATCTAACGGTTGCATCAAGCCTGTTGGCCTCTGATGTTCTACTTTCGACTTTTGGCACGTCAAGCATGCATACACAAACCGCGCAACATCTTGCTTCATTTTTGGCCACCAAAATATCTTCTTTAAGTCTTGATACATTTTAGTAGCTCCCGGATGAATACTTAAATTGCTTCTGTGACCTTCTTCTAAAATCATCTTCTTCATCTCTGCATTATCAGGAATACAAATTCGATCGCGGAACCTCAACACACCATGCATATCTAACTTAAAATCACTACCTTCGGGTTGATTTTCACCAACCATCAAATCTACTAGTTTCACATCCATCTTCTGAGCTTCCTTGATATCATCCAAGAAATCACTGTTAATTGTCAACATCCCTAGCATCACACTCTGGGGTTTTACTTCGCAAACCAAATTCATGTCTCTGAACTGCTCGATCAACTCTAACTCTTTAACCATCATCGCTGACATATGCAAAGTTTTTCGACTTAGAGCATCGGCTACAACATTAGCTTTACCAGGATGGTAATTCAAGCTAAAATCGTAGTCTTTCAACAACTCTAACCATCTTCTGTGTTCACAAAACATCAAATAATTGATTAGAAATGCCTAAGGACAGTACTCAACTGTCACTAAACTAAAGACTCGACAACCTGGCCGGATGGACCGACCTGCTCTGATACCAATTGTAACACCCCGATTTCCCCGCGCGAATAAGCACATAATATATCAGAGTATTTAACAAATAACGGGATGTCACAAAATCATGAAAACATAAAACATACTTATTAACAAACAGGCTCCTCAAGATAACAACATCATGTCTGAAAATCTCTTTATTAGCAGCGGAAAATAATTATAATATCATCTCATAATCAGCACTATGGCATAAAAGCCGAAACATTCGTCATAATTCAAAACTCAACATAAAGTGAATACTTTATTAAAAATCAGCATTGGAGTTTATAAAGTTAACTCCCAAAAACATAAGACAAACGTATTCCCAGTGTTACATAATATCAGAGCATCACGACCCCAATTCTATATACCACTAGGTACTCCTCGTCTAAGCGTCACAGCAAGCTACTTCGAGTTATCTGCACATTGTCAATATAAAGACAATGGACCAACAAAAACAAAAGGGTGAGATATCAAACAATCTAAACGAAAGCATAATAATGAGCAAGTAAAAACATAAGCACAGGATCATACTTCATTATCTCACCAATCATCTTATTCATGTTCACACATCATTTTCATAAACAATCATCATCACCAATATTCAAACATCAACAATTCATCATACAATTTTGTAAAACCATAACAAATTATACATAACATATTTCCATGTCAAACCAAGGATACTAGAAAGATATCACAATTATCAACAACTTTCATGTTTATACCAAAGACCAATTTAAAACAGAGACGTGTGAAAAAGACGCAAAAAACATGAAACAGAGAATGATGTCACCGTACAATTTCACTAAGACCTCCTTGGAGTATTTTCATCATAACTCAAAAACTAAAAGTCATTTTCACGTCAAACCAAAGCCACTGGAAAGCTAACAAAATTATCTAAAACCTTCATGTTTACACCCAAGGCCAATTCTGTACCGATCAATACCAGTTTTCGTTTCAAATACGGAAAAGTTGTGCAGAAAGTCCATAAAAATTCACTGTGACCTACGTGCAGTAATTTGACTATAACTCAAGTTCTATAAATCGTTTTGACGTCAGACCAACGGCATTAGAAAACTAACATCCATACCTACAACTTTTGTGTTTACACCTAAGACCAATTCTGTACCGATCAATACCAGTTTTTATTTCAAAATTCGGGGCAGAGATAAGAAAACTCAGGAAAGCAACTTATATTATTCAAACTTCTCATTCATTCAAAATCATCACAATCAACAACAACAACTCAACATAATTCATACCCAATTCATAATATGACATTAACAACAACAATCATCAATAACCACAAATCAAACATCATCACATCAAGCACATCATGAACATCGCCACACGTCACGGTTATAACAATTTATCATCGACACCTAATGCAATGAGACCCGACTTCACCTATATGCATGTGGTACCAAACGTCGCAAAATAATGCCAAATAGGGCATGTCAGGCCGGAGCCCCACGTCACTTTGCCAAACAAGGCTACGTCGCTTTACTATAATTTCAGGCCATCGTCACAAGATGCAATGAATGAGACTTCTAAAATGAAACAACAAAACACATGCAAGCATCATACATAAACCACATCACTGCCATATAAGGCTACATCACTGTCACTGTCATTCAAATTCACAATTACAGCAGTAGCACTGCTTTCACGTCATCATCGCAAACCGATCGTATCATCATGCAATACGTCACATAAAGCATTCACAAACAATCATTCATGCATTCCAAATAAAGCAAGGTTACAGCTCTTCAAATAGTCATAGAATCATAGCAAATGTTTTTAGAGAAACAACGGTTCGAACGGCGCGTCAAACGGACACCCGAGTCAAAAGTTATGAGTTTTACAAGTTTTCAAAAATCTGTCGGGACAGCGGTAACCGATTTCAGCATTAACAGAGGCAAAAATCTGCAATTCTGCTACGAAAAATCCCAATTTCAACCCATCCCAAATCATCCCAAAAGCCATTTATCACAGAATACGAATTCATGGAATCACACACATCAACATACATCACAAACCACAATTATAATGCACGACAACAGCATGTATCATGCCAATTTCATCATCAAAATCGCAGACCTCATGAATTGAACAAAAGGGATCAAAATCCATACAATCACATATACCTAGAGTCTACCATACCCCATCATTATGCAATCCCTTAGAATGTAAGAACCCCACCCTTACCTTAGGTTTTCCGGTTCTAAACTCTATTGATCGCTTCCCGTAGAATCCCTTCCGGTCTCTCTTGCCTCAGCTTCGTTCTTCGCTCTTTGGTTTTCTCCCAATTTTGTTTTCACGATCTGTTATGTTTTTATCCCTCTTCTCATCATAACATACCCCTAAATCCTAAATGCCACAAATGCCCTTTCTTATTTTATAATTCTAATTAATTAGTTTAATTTACTAATAATCCAATTAAATTATTAACACTATTATTTAATTAAATACTATAATTTTTCTTTATTCAATTAAATAAACCCAACCACCAATATACTAATAAATATCAATATTTCTCACATTTGGGTTATGCCTTCTAAGGATCTAATTCGCTCAAACTCATATTCCTTATAATCTAAGGTCACTACCCTCTAACAAGGCACCAAAACACCAAGAACATCACAAACACAACAAGACATCACACATACGTCGCATCATCAATTAAAATAACTGAAAATAATTCCAAGTAAATCCGGGGCGTTACAACTCTCCCCCACTTGAATATTTTCGTCCTCGAAAATTACCTGACTCAAACAGCATCGGATAAGAATCTCGCATCTTGCTCTCTAACTCCCATGTTGCACTTTCTCCGGCAGCTCCGTCCCAAACCACTTTCACTAAAGGAATCTCCTTGCCCCTTAACTTCTTCATTTCCCGATCCTCAATTCGTACAGGCACAGTCTCAATGGTTAGATTGTCCCGCACTTGCACGTCATCCATATGAATTACATGAGATGGATCTGAAACATACTTCCGGAGTTGCGACACGTGAAACACATCATGCAAATTTGATAGGTTCGGTGGTAAGGCCACCCTATACGCAGCATCCCCAACCCTCTCAGAAATCTGGTATGGTCCAATAAACTTAGAAGTAAGCTTCTTCGACTTCAAGGCACGACCTACACCTGTCACTGGTGATACTCTCAAGAATACATGGTCTCCTGCTTGAAACTCAAGATCTCTCCTCCGCTTATCATGGTAACTCTTTTGCCTACTCTGCGAAGCCTTCATCTTATCACGAATTAATTTCACCTTCTCAGTAGTTTCTCGTACAATCTCTGGTCCCAACACAACTCTTTCACCAGATTCATGCCAACACAACGGCGTTCTGCACCTCCGACCATACAATGCCTTGAAAGGTGCCATACCAATACTAGCATGGAAACTATTGTTATAAGTGAACTCGATCAGTGGTAGAAAACTGTCCCACGTTCCGCTTTGTTCGAGAACACACGCCCTCAGCAAGTCTTCCAACGACTGAATGGTCCTCTCCGTCTGTCCATCAGTTTGTGGGTGATATGCCGAACTCAACTTCAACTTAGAACCTAATGCCTCTTGTAGACTTTTCCAAAAATCTGAAGTAAACCTCGGATCTCTATCCGAAACAATGCTCGACGGGACTCCGTGCAACTTCACAATCTCACGAATATAAATCTCTGCTAACTTTGATACAGGAAAACTAATATTGATCGGAATAAAATGAGCCGACTTCGTCAGTCTATCAATAATTACCCAAATAGCATCATGCCCCCTCGGGGTGTTCGGTAATCCTGTCACAAAATCCATAGATATACTATCCCATTTCCACTCCGGAACATCTAACGGTTGCATCAAGCCTGTTGGCCTCTGATGTTCTACTTTCGACTTTTGGCACGTCAAGCATGCATACACAAACCGCGCAACATCTTGCTTCATTTTTGGCCACCAAAATATCTTCTTTAAGTCTTGATACATTTTAGTAGCTCCCGGATGAATACTTAAATTGCTTCTGTGACCTTCTTCTAAAATCATCTTCTTCATCTCTGCATTATCAGGAATACAAATTCGATCGCGGAACCTCAACACACCATGCATATCTAACTTAAAATCACTACCTTCGGGTTGATTTTCACCAACCATCAAATCTACTAGTTTCACATCCATCTTCTGAGCTTCCTTGATATCATCCAAGAAATCACTGTTAATTGTCAACATCCCTAGCATCACACTCTGGGGTTTTACTTCGCAAACCAAATTCATGTCTCTGAACTGCTCGATCAACTCTAACTCTTTAACCATCATCGCTGACATATGCAAAGTTTTTCGACTTAGAGCATCGGCTACAACATTAGCTTTACCAGGATGGTAATTCAAGCTAAAATCGTAGTCTTTCAACAACTCTAACCATCTTCTGTGTTCACAAAACATCAAATAATTGATTAGAAATGCCTAAGGACAGTACTCAACTGTCACTAAACTAAAGACTCGACAACCTGGCCGGATGGACCGACCTGCTCTGATACCAATTGTAACACCCCGATTTCCCCGCGCGAATAAGCACATAATATATCAGAGTATTTAACAAATAACGGGATGTCACAAAATCATGAAAACATAAAACATACTTATTAACAAACAGGCTCCTCAAGATAACAACATCATGTCTGAAAATCTCTTTATTAGCAGCGGAAAATAATTATAATATCATCTCATAATCAGCACTATGGCATAAAAGCCGAAACATTCGTCATAATTCAAAACTCAACATAAAGTGAATACTTTATTAAAAATCAGCATTGAAGTTTATAAAGTTAACTCCCAAAAACATAAGACAAACGTATTCCCAGTGTTACATAATATCAGAGCATCACGACCCCAATTCTATATACCACTAGGTACTCCTCGTCTAAGCGTCACAGCAAGCTACTTCGAGTTATCTGCACATTGTCAATATAAAGACAATGGACCAACAAAAACAAAAGGGTGAGATATCAAACAATCTAAACGAAAGCATAATAATGAGCAAGTAAAAACATAAGCACAGGATCATACTTCATTATCTCACCAATCATCTTATTCATGTTCACACATCATTTTCATAAACAATCATCATCACCAATATTCAAACATCAACAATTCATCATACAATTTTGTAAAACCATAACAAATTATACATAACATATTTCCATGTCAAACCAAGGATACTAGAAAGATATCACAATTATCAACAACTTTCATGTTTATACCAAAGACCAATTTAAAACAGAGACGTGTGAAAAAGACGCAAAAACATGAAACAGAGAATGCTGTCACCGTACAATTTCACTAAGACCTCCTTGGAGTATTTTCATCATAACTCAAAAACTAAAAGTCATTTTCACGTCAAACCAAAGCCACTGGAAAGCTAACAAAATTATCTAAAACCTTCATGTTTACACCCAAGGCCAATTCTGTACCGATCAATACCAGTTTTCGATTCAAATACGGAAAAGTTGTGCAGAAAGTCCATAAAAATTCACTGTGACCTACGTGCAGTAATTTGACTATAACTCAAGTTCTATAAATCGTTTTGACGTCAGACCAACGGCATTAGAAAACTAACATCCATACCTACAACTTTTGTGTTTACACCTAAGACCAATTCTGTACCGATCAATACCAGTTTTTATTTCAAAATTCGGGGCAGAGATAAGAAAACTCAGGAAAGCAACTTATATTATTCAAACTTCTCATTCATTCAAAATCATCACAATCAACAACAACAACTCAACATAATTCATACCCAATTCATAATATGACATTAACAACAACAATCATCAATAACCACAAATCAAACATCATCACATCAAGCACATCATGAACATCGCCACACGTCACGGTTATAACAATTTATCATCGACACCTAATGCAATGAGACCCGACTTCACCTATATGCATGTGGTACCAAACGTCGCAAAATAATGCCAAATAGGGCATGTCAGGCCGGAGCCCCACGTCACTTTGCCAAACAAGGCTACGTCGCTTTACTATAATTTCAGGCCATCGTCACAAGATGCAATGAATGAGACTTCTAAAATGAAACAACAAAACACATACAAGCATCATACATAAACCACATCACTGCCATATAAGGCTACATCACTGTCACTGTCATTCAAATTCACAATTACAGCAGTAGCACTGCTTTCACGTCATCATCGCAAACCGATCGTATCATCATGCAATACGTCACATAAAGCATTCACAAACAATCATTCATGCATTCCAAATAAAGCAAGGTTACAGCTCTTCAAATAGTCATAGAATCATAGCAAATGTTTTTAGAGAAACAACGGTTCGAACGGCGCGTCAAACGGACACCCGAGTCAAAAGTTATGAGTTTTACAAGTTTTCAAAAATCTGTCGGGACAGCGGTAACCGATTTCAGCATTAACAGAGGCAAAAATCTGCAATTCTGCTACGAAAAATCCCAATTTCAACCCATCCCAAATCATCCCAAAAGCCATTTATCACAGAATACGAATTCATGGAATCACACACATCAACATACATCACAAACCACAATTATAATGCACGACAACAGCATGTATCATGCCAATTTCATCATCAAAATCGCAGACCTCATGAATTGAACAAAAGGGATCAAAATCCATACAATCACATATACCTAGAGTCTACCATACCCCATCATTATGCAATCCCTTAGAATGTAAGAACCCCACCCTTACCTTAGGTTTTCCGGTTCTAAACTCTATTGATCGCTTCCCGTAGAATCCCTTCCGGTCTCTCTTGCCTCAGCTTCGTTCTTCGCTCTTTGGTTTTCTCCCAATTTTGTTTTCACGATCTGTTATGTTTTTATCCCTCTTCTCATCATAACATACCCCTAAATCCTAAATGCCACAAATGCCCTTTCTTATTTTATAATTCTAATTAATTAGTTTAATTTACTAATAATCCAATTAAATTATTAACACTATTATTTAATTAAATACTATAATTTTTCTTTATTCAATTAAATAAACCCAACCACCAATATACTAATAAATATCAATATTTCTCACATTTGGGTTATGCCTTCTAAGGATCTAATTCGCTCAAACTCATATTCCTTATAATCTAAGGTCACTACCCTCTAACAAGGCACCAAAACACCAAGAACATCACAAACACAACAAGACATCACACATACGTCGCATCATCAATTAAAATAACTGAAAATAATTCCAAGTAAATCCGGGGCGTTACAACTCTCCCCCACTTGAATATTTCCGTCCTCGAAAATTACCTGACTCAAACAGCATCGGATAAGAATCTCGCATCTTGCTCTCTAACTCCCATGTTGCACTTTCTCCGGCAGCTCCGTCCCAAACCACTTTCACTAAAGGAATCTCCTTGCCCCTTAACTTCTTCATTTCCCGATCCTCAATTCGTACAGGCACAGTCTCAATGGTTAGATTGTCCCGCACTTGCACGTCATCCATATGAATTACATGAGATGGATCTGAAACATACTTCCGGAGTTGCGACACGTGAAACACATCATGCAAATTTGATAGGTTCGGTGGTAAGGCCACCCTATACGCAGCATCCCCAACCCTCTCAGAAATCTGGTATGGTCCAATAAACTTAGAAGTAAGCTTCTTCGACTTCAAGGCACGACCTACACCTGTCACTGGTGATACTCTCAAGAATACATGGTCTCCTGCTTGAAACTCAAGATCTCTCCTCCGCTTATCATGGTAACTCTTTTGCCTACTCTGCGAAGCCTTCATCTTATCACGAATTAATTTCACCTTCTCAGTAGTTTCTCGTACAATCTCTGGTCCCAACACAACTCTTTCACCAGATTCATGCCAACACAACGGCGTTCTGCACCTCCGACCATACAATGCGTTGAAAGGTGCCATACCAATACTAGCATGGAAACTATTGTTATAAGTGAACTCGATCAGTGGTAGAAAACTGTCCCACGTTCCGCTTTGTTCGAGAACACACGCCCTCAGCAAGTCTTCCAACGACTGAATGGTCCTCTCCGTCTGTCCATCAGTTTGTGGGTGATATGCCGAACTCAACTTCAACTTAGAACCTAATGCCTCTTGTAGACTTTTCCAAAAATCTGAAGTAAACCTCGGATCTCTATCCGAAACAATGCTCGACGGGACTCCGTGCAACTTCACAATCTCACGAATATAAATCTCTGCTAACTTTGATACAGGAAAACTAATATTGATCGGAATAAAATGAGCCGACTTCGTCAGTCTATCAATAATTACCCAAATAGCATCATGCCCCCTCGGGGTGTTCGGTAATCCTGTCACAAAATCCATAGATATACTATCCCATTTCCACTCCGGAACATCTAACGGTTGCATCAAGCCTGTTGGCCTCTGATGTTCTACTTTCGACTTTTGGCACGTCAAGCATGCATACACAAACCGCGCAACATCTTGCTTCATTTTTGGCCACCAAAATATCTTCTTTAAGTCTTGATACATTTTAGTAGCTCCCGGATGAATACTTAAATTGCTTCTGTGACCTTCTTCTAAAATCATCTTCTTCATCTCTGCATTATCAGGAATACAAATTCGATCGCGGAACCTCAACACACCATGCATATCTAACTTAAAATCACTACCTTCGGGTTGATTTTCACCAACCATCAAATCTACTAGTTTCACATCCATCTTCTGAGCTTCCTTGATATCATCCAAGAAATCACTGTTAATTGTCAACATCCCTAGCATCACACTCTGGGGTTTTACTTCGCAAACCAAATTCATGTCTCTGAACTGCTCGATCAACTCTAACTCTTTAACCATCATCGCTGACATATGCAAAGTTTTTCGACTTAGAGCATCGGCTACAACATTAGCTTTACCAGGATGGTAATTCAAGCTAAAATCGTAGTCTTTCAACAACTCTAACCATCTTCTGTGTTCACAAAACATCAAATAATTGATTAGAAATGCCTAAGGACAGTACTCAACTGTCACTAAACTAAAGACTCGACAACCTGGTCGGATGGACCGACCTGCTCTGATACCAATTGTAACACCCCGATTTCCCCGCGCGAATAAGCACATAATATATCAGAGTATTTAACAAATAACGGGATGTCACAAAATCATGAAAACATAAAACATACTTATTAACAAACAGGCTCCTCAAGATAACAACATCATGTCTGAAAATCTCTTTATTAGCAGCGGAAAATAATTATAATATCATCTCATAATCAGCACTATGGCATAAAAGCCGAAACATTCGTCATAATTCAAAACTCAACATAAAGTGAATACTTTATTAAAAATCAGCATTGGAGTTTATAAAGTTAACTCCCAAAAACATAAGACAAACGTATTCCCAGTGTTACATAATATCAGAGCATCACGACCCCAATTCTATATACCACTAGGTACTCCTCGTCTAAGCGTCACAGCAAGCTACTTCGAGTTATCTGCACATTGTCAATATAAAGACAATGGACCAACAAAAACAAAAGGGTGAGATATCAAACAATCTAAACGAAAGCATAATAATGAGCAAGTAAAAACATAAGCACAGGATCATACTTCATTATCTCACCAATCATCTTATTCATGTTCACACATCATTTTCATAAACAATCATCATCACCAATATTCAAACATCAACAATTCATCATACAATTTTGTAAAACCATAACAAATTATACATAACATATTTCCATGTCAAACCAAGGATACTAGAAAGATATCACAATTATCAACAACTTTCATGTTTATACCAAAGACCAATTTAAAACAGAGACGTGTGAAAAAGACGCAAAAACATGAAACAGAGAATGCTGTCACCGTACAATTTCACTAAGACCTCCTTGGAGTATTTTCATCATAACTCAAAAACTAAAAGTCATTTTCACGTCAAACCAAAGCCACTGGAAAGCTAACAAAATTATCTAAAACCTTCATGTTTACACCCAAGGCCAATTCTGTACCGATCAATACCAGTTTTCGTTTCAAATACGGAAAAGTTGTGCAGAAAGTCCATAAAAATTCACTGTGACCTACGTGCAGTAATTTGACTATAACTCAAGTTCTATAAATCGTTTTGACGTCAGACCAACGGCATTAGAAAACTAACATCCATACCTACAACTTTTGTGTTTACACCTAAGACCAATTCTGTACCGATCAATACCAGTTTTTATTTCAAAATTCGGGGCAGAGATAAGAAAACTCAGGAAAGCAACTTATATTATTCAAACTTCTCATTCATTCAAAATCATCACAATCAACAACAACAACTCAACATAATTCATACCCAATTCATAATATGACATTAACAACAACAATCATCAATAACCACAAATCAAACATCATCACATCAAGCACATCATGAACATCGCCACACGTCACGGTTATAACAATTTATCATCGACACCTAATGCAATGAGACCCGACTTCACCTATATGCATGTGGTACCAAACGTCGCAAAATAATGCCAAATAGGGCATGTCAGGCCGGAGCCCCACGTCACTTTGCCAAACAAGGCTACGTCGCTTTACTATAATTTCAGGCCATCGTCACAAGATGCAATGAATGAGACTTCTAAAATGAAACAACAAAACACATGCAAGCATCATACATAAACCACATCACTGCCATATAAGGCTACATCACTGTCACTGTCATTCAAATTCACAATTACAGCAGTAGCACTGCTTTCACGTCATCATCGCAAACCGATCGTATCATCATGCAATACGTCACATAAAGCATTCACAAACAATCATTCATGCATTCCAAATAAAGCAAGGTTACAGCTCTTCAAATAGTCATAGAATCATAGCAAATGTTTTTAGAGAAACAACGGTTCGAACGGCGCGTCAAACGGACACCCGAGTCAAAAGTTATGAGTTTTACAAGTTTTCAAAAATCTGTCGGGACAGCGGTAACCGATTTCAGCATTAACAGAGGCAAAAATCTGCAATTCTGCTACGAAAAATCCCAATTTCAACCCATCCCAAATCATCCCAAAAGCCATTTATCACAGAATACGAATTCATGGAATCACACACATCAACATACATCACAAACCACAATTATAATGCACGACAACAGCATGTATCATGCCAATTTCATCATCAAAATCGCAGACCTCATGAATTGAACAAAAGGGATCAAAATCCATACAATCACATATACCTAGAGTCTACCATACCCCATCATTATGCAATCCCTTAGAATGTAAGAACCCCACCCTTACCTTAGGTTTTCCGGTTCTAAACTCTATTGATCGCTTCCCGTAGAATCCCTTCCGGTCTCTCTTGCCTCAGCTTCGTTCTTCGCTCTTTGGTTTTCTCCCAATTTTGTTTTCACGATCTGTTATGTTTTTATCCCTCTTCTCATCATAACATACCCCTAAATCCTAAATGCCACAAATGCCCTTTCTTATTTTATAATTCTAATTAATTAGTTTAATTTACTAATAATCCAATTAAATTATTAACACTATTATTTAATTAAATACTATAATTTTTCTTTATTCAATTAAATAAACCCAACCACCAATATACTAATAAATATCAATATTTCTCACATTTGGGTTATGCCTTCTAAGGATCTAATTCGCTCAAACTCATATTCCTTATAATCTAAGGTCACTACCCTCTAACAAGGCACCAAAACACCAAGAACATCACAAACACAACAAGACATCACACATACGTCGCATCATCAATTAAAATAACTGAAAATAATTCCAAGTAAATCCGGGGCGTTACAACTCTCCCCCACTTGAATATTTTCGTCCTCGAAAATTACCTGACTCAAACAGCATCGGATAAGAATCTCGCATCTTGCTCTCTAACTCCCATGTTGCACTTTCTCCGGCAGCTCCGTCCCAAACCACTTTCACTAAAGGAATCTCCTTGCCCCTTAACTTCTTCATTTCCCGATCCTCAATTCGTACAGGCACAGTCTCAATGGTTAGATTGTCCCGCACTTGCACGTCATCCATATGAATTACATGAGATGGATCTGAAACATACTTCCGGAGTTGCGACACGTGAAACACATCATGCAAATTTGATAGGTTCGGTGGTAAGGCCACCCTATACGCAGCATCCCCAACCCTCTCAGAAATCTGGTATGGTCCAATAAACTTAGAAGTAAGCTTCTTCGACTTCAAGGCACGACCTACACCTGTCACTGGTGATACTCTCAAGAATACATGGTCTCCTGCTTGAAACTCAAGATCTCTCCTCCGCTTATCATGGTAACTCTTTTGCCTACTCTGCGAAGCCTTCATCTTATCACGAATTAATTTCACCTTCTCAGTAGTTTCTCGTACAATCTCTGGTCCCAACACAACTCTTTCACCAGATTCATGCCAACACAACGGCGTTCTGCACCTCCGACCATACAATGCCTTGAAAGGTGCCATACCAATACTAGCATGGAAACTATTGTTATAAGTGAACTCGATCAGTGGTAGAAAACTGTCCCACGTTCCGCTTTGTTCGAGAACACACGCCCTCAGCAAGTCTTCCAACGACTGAATGGTCCTCTCCGTCTGTCCATCAGTTTGTGGGTGATATGCCGAACTCAACTTCAACTTAGAACCTAATGCCTCTTGTAGACTTTTCCAAAAATCTGAAGTAAACCTCGGATCTCTATCCGAAACAATGCTCGACGGGACTCCGTGCAACTTCACAATCTCACGAATATAAATCTCTGCTAACTTTGATACAGGAAAACTAATATTGATCGGAATAAAATGAGCCGACTTCGTCAGTCTATCAATAATTACCCAAATAGCATCATGCCCCCTCGGGGTGTTCGGTAATCCTGTCACAAAATCCATAGATATACTATCCCATTTCCACTCCGGAACATCTAACGGTTGCATCAAGCCTGTTGGCCTCTGATGTTCTACTTTCGACTTTTGGCACGTCAAGCATGCATACACAAACCGCGCAACATCTTGCTTCATTTTTGGCCACCAAAATATCTTCTTTAAGTCTTGATACATTTTAGTAGCTCCCGGATGAATACTTAAATTGCTTTTGTGACCTTCTTCTAAAATCATCTTCTTCATCTCTGCATTATCAGGAATACAAATTCGATCGCGGAACCTCAACACACCATGCATATCTAACTTAAAATCACTACCTTCGGGTTGATTTTCACCAACCATCAAATCTACTAGTTTCACATCCATCTTCTGAGCTTCCTTGATATCATCCAAGAAATCACTGTTAATTGTCAACATCCCTAGCATCACACTCTGGGGTTTTACTTCGCAAACCAAATTCATGTCTCTGAACTGCTCGATCAACTCTAACTCTTTAACCATCATCGCTGACATATGCAAAGTTTTTCGACTTAGAGCATCGGCTACAACATTAGCTTTACCAGGATGGTAATTCAAGCTAAAATCGTAGTCTTTCAACAACTCTAACCATCTTCTGTGTTCACAAAACATCAAATAATTGATTAGAAATGCCTAAGGACAGTACTCAACTGTCACTAAACTAAAGACTCGACAACCTGGTCGGATGGACCGACCTGCTCTGATACCAATTGTAACACCCCGATTTCCCCGCGCGAATAAGCACATAATATATCAGAGTATTTAACAAATAACGGGATGTCACAAAATCATGAAAACATAAAACATACTTATTAACAAACAGGCTCCTCAAGATAACAACATCATGTCTGAAAATCTCTTTATTAGCAGCGGAAAATAATTATAATATCATCTCATAATCAGCACTTTGGCATAAAAGCCGAAACATTCGTCATAATTCAAAACTCAACATAAAGTGAATACTTTATTAAAAATCAGCATTGGAGTTTATAAAGTTAACTCCCAAAAACATAAGACAAACGTATTCCCAGTGTTACATAATATCAGAGCATCACGACCCCAATTCTATATACCACTAGGTACTCCTCGTCTAAGCGTCACAGCAAGCTACTTCGAGTTATCTGCACATTGTCAATATAAAGACAATGGACCAACAAAAACAAAAGGGTGAGATATCAAACAATCTAAACGAAAGCATAATAATGAGCAAGTAAAAACATAAGCACAGGATCATACTTCATTATCTCACCAATCATCTTATTCATGTTCACACATCATTTTCATAAACAATCATCATCACCAATATTCAAACATCAACAATTCATCATACAATTTTGTAAAACCATAACAAATTATACATAACATATTTCCATGTCAAACCAAGGATACTAGAAAGATATCACAATTATCAACAACTTTCATGTTTATACCAAAGACCAATTTAAAACAGAGACGTGTGAAAAAGACGCAAAAACATGAAACAGAGAATGCTGTCACCGTACAATTTCACTAAGACCTCCTTGGAGTATTTTCATCATAACTCAAAAACTAAAAGTCATTTTCACGTCAAACCAAAGCCACTGGAAAGCTAACAAAATTATCTAAAACCTTCATGTTTACACCCAAGGCCAATTCTGTACCGATCAATACCAGTTTTCGTTTCAAATACGGAAAAGTTGTGCAGAAAGTCCATAAAAATTCACTGTGACCTACGTGCAGTAATTTGACTATAACTCAAGTTCTATAAATCGTTTTGACGTCAGACCAACGGCATTAGAAAACTAACATCCATACCTACAACTTTTGTGTTTACACCTAAGACCAATTCTGTACCGATCAATACCAATTTTTATTTCAAAATTCGGGGCAGAGATAAGAAAACTCAGGAAAGCAACTTATATTATTCAAACTTCTCATTCATTCAAAATCATCACAATCAACAACAACAACTCAACATAATTCATACCCAATTCATAATATGACATTAACAACAACAATCATCAATAACCACAAATCAAACATCATCACATCAAGCACATCATGAACATCGCCACACGTCACGGTTATAACAATTTATCATCGACACCTAATGCAATGAGACCCGACTTCACCTATATGCATGTGGTACCAAACGTCGCAAAATAATGCCAAATAGGGCATGTCAGGCCGGAGCCCCACGTCACTTTGCCAAACAAGGCTACGTCGCTTTACTATAATTTCAGGCCATCGTCACAAGATGCAATGAATGAGACTTCTAAAATGAAACAACAAAACACATGCAAGCATCATACATAAACCACATCACTGCCATATAAGGCTACATCACTGTCACTGTCATTCAAATTCACAATTACAGCAGTAGCACTGCTTTCACGTCATCATCGCAAACCGATCGTATCATCATGCAATACGTCACATAAAGCATTCACAAACAATCATTCATGCATTCCAAATAAAGCAAGGTTACAGCTCTTCAAATAGTCATAGAATCATAGCAAATGTTTTTAGAGAAACAACGGTTCGAACGGCGCGTCAAACGGACACCCGAGTCAAAAGTTATGAGTTTTACAAGTTTTCAAAAATCTGTCGGGACAACGGTAACCGATTTCAGCATTAACAGAGGCAAAAATCTGCAATTCTGCTACGAAAAATCCCAATTTCAACCCATCCCAAATCATCCCAAAAGCCATTTATCACAGAATACGAATTCATGGAATCACACACATCAACATACATCACAAACCACAATTATAATGCACGACAACAGCATGTATCATGCCAATTTCATCATCAAAATCGCAGACCTCATGAATTGAACAAAAGGGATCAAAATCCATACAATCACATATACCTAGAGTCTACCATACCCCATCATTATGCAATCCCTTAGAATGTAAGAACCCCACCCTTACCTTAGGTTTTCCGGTTCTAAACTCTATTGATCGCTTCCCGTAGAATCCCTTCCGGTCTCTCTTGCCTCAGCTTCGTTCTTCGCTCTTTGGTTTTCTCCCAATTTTGTTTTCACGATCTGTTATGTTTTTATCCCTCTTCTCATCATAACATACCCCTAAATCCTAAATGCCACAAATGCCCTTTCTTATTTTATAATTCTAATTAATTAGTTTAATTTACTAATAATCCAATTAAATTATTAACACTATTATTTAATTAAATACTATAATTTTTCTTTATTCAATTAAATAAACCCAACCACCAATATACTAATAAATATCAATATTTCTCACATTTGGGTTATACCTTCTAAGGATCTAATTCGCTCAAACTCATATTCCTTATAATCTAAGGTCACTACCCTCTAACAAGGCACCAAAACACCAAGAACATCACAAACACAACAAGACATCACACATACGTCGCATCATCAATTAAAATAACTGAAAATAATTCCAAGTAAATCCGGGGCGTTACATCATACCTCTATACAACTTCTGATATATTTTTGTGTCAGTTTCTTCTTTGCTTAAGGTGCAGGCAGGATGCATTGGAGTAGTCATTTCTTTACAGTCTTCAAGATTGAACTTCCTCAGAAGGTCTTTTGTATAATTTGACTGCTGAACATAGACTCCATCTTTGCATTGGTTGATTTGAATTCCAAGAAAAAATTTTAATTCTCCCATCATGCTCATTTCAAATTCATCCTGCATTAACTTAGAGAATTCCTTGCAAAGAGTGGCATTAGTAGAACCAAAAATTATGTCATCAACATAAATCTGAACAATTAATATATCCTTCTTGAGAGTTTTTCTGAATAGTGTAGTGTCAACTTGTCGTCTTACAAAATCATTTTTAATTAAGAAATTACTTAGTCTTTCATACCAAGCTATGCGAGCGTGTTTGAGACCATATAGTGATTTCTTAAGTTTAAAAACATGATCTGGATGTTTCAGATCTTCAAAACTAGGAGGTTGCTTGACATACACTTCTTCAGAAATAACACCATTAAGAAAAGCACTCTTAACATCCATTTGATATAATGAGATGCCATGATTTACATCATAAGAAAGAAGTAACCTGATTGCTTCCAATCTTGCAACTGGAGCAAAAGTTTCAGTATAGTCAATTGCTTCTTGTTGATTGTACCCTTGAGCCATAAGCCTTGCTTTGTTTCTGACTACCTCTCCTTGCTCATTAAGCTTGTTTCTGAACACCCATTTTGTTCCAATAATGTTCTTCTGAGGTGGTCTTGCAACCAAGTCCCAGACTTCATTTCTTTGAAACTAGTTTAGCTCTTCTTGCATTGCAACTATCCATCCATCATCTGATGATGCTTCATCAACAGAAGTAGGTTCAATCATTGAGAATAGACCCAACAAAAAATGTTCTTGTCTGAAAGATGATCTGGTCTTTCTTGGACTATTCTTGTTTCCAATGATTAACTCTTCTGGATGTGAAGACTTATACTTGAAGGAACTTTTGGATGGATTTGCTTTTTGAGACTCATCATGAATTTCTTCAGAAGCTTCTTGATCTGGATTAGCTTCTGGAGATGTATCAGTTTCTGGAAGGGTGTCAGCTTCTGGAGAGTTATCAGCTTCTGAACTTTCATCAGACTCTGGATTCTGACTAGGTTTTGAAGCATCTTCTGATAACTGAATATGTGCAAAACTTTCAACTAGCTCTGATATTTTACTATCAGGCTTCTTGTCATCAAATCTGATGTGCATTGATTCTTCAACAACATGTGTTTGAGAATTATACACTCTGTATGCCTTGGATCTTTCAGAGTAACCTAAAAAGATTCCCTTCTGAGCCTTGGCATCAAATTTCTTAAGATAGACTTTGTTGTTCAGAATGTAACATGGACATCCAAACTGATGAAAGTAAGAGATACTTAGCTTTCTTCCTTTAAGCAGTTCATATGTTGTTTTGTTCAAAAGTGGTTTGATCTAGATTTTGTTCTGAACATAACATGTTGTGTTTACATCTTCTGCCCAAAAGTACTTTGCAATGTTAGATTCATAAATTATGGTTCTGGCCATTTCTTGTAAATATCTATTATTTCTCTCTACAACCCCCATTTTGTTGTGGAGTTCTAGGAGAAGAGAACTCATGGAGTATTCCATGTTTTTCACAAAAAACTTCAAATGGCTCATTTTCAAATTCACCACCATGATCACTTCTAACTTTCAAAATTTTTAATTCCTTTTCAGATTGTACTTGTGTGCAGAAGTTGCTAAACACATCATATGTTTCATTCTTAGTTCTAAGGAATTTAACCCAAGTTCATCTGTTGTAATCATCAACATAACCAGTCCATATTTCTTCCCATTGATTGATGTTGTACCAACTGGTCCAAACAGATCAATGTGATGTAGCTCTAAGGGTCTGAAGGTAGAAACAATGTATTTTGATGTAAAGGAGGTTTTCACAATTTTTCCCTTCTGGCATGCACCACAAAGTGCATCTAAGTGATAATCAATGTCTGGTAAGCCTCTAACAAGTTGTAACTTGCTAAGCTTAAAGATTAATCTCCAGTTAGCATATCCCAACCTTCTGTGCTACAACCATTTTGCATCACTCACAGATAGAACGCAAACTACCTTCTGATCAATCAGTTCTAAAAAATTGATTTTATATACATTTTTCTTCCTTTTACCTTTGAACACAACATACTTGTTATCTTTGTTTCTGTGCAGTGGTTCTTATCAAACATTACTTCATAACCACTATCACAAAATTGACTGATGCTAAGTAGGTTATGTCTAAGTCCATCTACAAACCAGACATTATTGATAGAGATAGAAGATTTACCAATAATTCCCATACCAATGATCTTTCCTTTCTGGTTTCCTCCAAAACCCACATTTCCTCCCTCCTTCATGGTCAGGGTTTGGAACATACACTTGCTTCCTGTCATATGTCCCGAGCAGCCACTGTCCAGGTACCATGAACTTTGCTTTTCTGTTCCTCTTAAGTATATCTGCAACATAAACAATTTCAGACTTAAGTACCCATATCTTTATGGGTCCTCTTGGTTTAGTTCTGAAAGGTTTAGTCTTTTGTTGCACCTTGTGTCTGAATTTATAAGACTCAGACCTGTTCAGATACCTTGGATATGAATCCCTTAATCTTGAATTAGTCTTAGTCTCAGACACTGAGTTCTTCAGAACCTGAGCTTTCAATGTTCTTTACTCAGATTTCTTCAGGACCTGAGACTTAAAAGTCTTTGGTTCTGATCTTTTTAGAGTCTGAACTTTTGAAGGCTTGGGTTCATTTTTCTTCAGAACTTTGGACTTAAGAATCTTTGATTCTGATTTGTTCAGAATCTTGGATTCAGAAGTCTTAGGTTCAGATTTGTTCAGAACTTTAGTTTTGTCAGCTCCTGACATAAAGCAGACCTTTAGACCTTTCTTAATGTAATCAGAACCAGATGACAAGTTAGCTTTCTTAGGTTTGCTTATCAAATCTTCTGAGAAGCCAATACCTTCACCATTGTTCCTCTTAACACCATAAATCATAGAGGAAACCTTGCTTCTATCAATGTTGGTCAAAATAAACTCTTGAATTGCCATATCTTCCTCACTCAAGGGTTTATTAGCCTTCTTATCAGTCAATTCTTTCATAAGTTCAAAGTTCTTATCTTCCAGTTCTGATATCAGAAGGTGATCTTTATCACTTTCTTTAATCAGACAATCAAGTTTTTCTTTCAAAAGTTTTAGCTCATTTGACTTCTTATGATAATGACTGATAAGTTCTTTGACAGTATTAACAAGTTTAGATCTAGTGAATTTAGAATATACCTCATCTTCATCAACAGATTCTGATTCAGCCTTTGCATCAGAAGATATTGTTGCAACTAAAGCCAGATTGGCTTCTTCTTCATCTTCCTTGTCAGAGTCTGATTCTTTGTCAAGATCATCTCAAGTTGCCATCAGGCTCTTCCTGATCTTGTTTCTGAATTTGCTTGACTTGGAGTTATTTCTCTTTGACTTCTCCTTGGACTTATCCTTTTGTAGCTCAGGACAGTCAGCAATGAAGTGACCCACTTTCTTGCAATTGTAGCAGCCCTTTTGATCATCTTTTTTAGAACCTGATCCTTTGAAGCCACTACTCTTGACAGCGAACCTTTTGCTTCGTTTAGCCAAATACTGAAGTCTTTTGGAAAGCATTGCCATTTCATCAGCTTCAGGGTCTTTTTCAGAACCTTCTTCTGAAGGTTCTTCATCAGACTCATCAGCCTTCAGAGCTTTTGAAGGCTTTCCTTTTAACTTCAATGATATTGACTTAACTTTCTTACCAGGTTCATCCTCATTGAGCCCTAGTTCATGACATTTTAGAGAGCTCACAAGATCCTCAATACTTAAAGTATCAAGATCTCTTGCTTCCTCTATGGCAGTCACTTTGGGTCTCAGCAGGCAAGCTTCTCATGATCTTGTTCCAATGATCCACTGTTGAATAGCTTTTCTTCAGTATTTGAAGTCCAGATACAAGAGTCTGAAACCTTGAGAACATTTTCTCAATGTGCTCATCATCTTTCATTCTGAACAACTCATATTGTTGAACAAGAAGTTTAGCCTTTGCTTCTTTAACCTTCTTGTTACCCTCATAGGTAGAACATAGAGAAGTGAATATAGCCTTTGCAGTAGACTTATCACTCAGTTTTAAGTATTTAGTATGAGGTAAAGCTTCAACAATGATGCCTCTCACTTTATGATGCTTTTTATAAATCTATCTTTCAGCATCTGAGAGATTTTTTCTATCAGTTGCTACACCTTCTTCATCAACATCAATAGAGATACCATCTTCAATGATATCCCATATAGTGTCATCAACACCAATGATGTGGTTGTACATCTTAGTTTTCCACCAGGAGAACTTCTCAGCATCTCGATTGAACATATGAGGTTTATTGTGATGAGAGCTAGAATTATCATATGCACCATAATCATATGATACAGCTCTATTGTTCCCAGAAGTGCTGGCTCCACCACCAGGACTAACAGCTCCACCACCAGAAGGCATGTTTTTCTCAGGATCTTACTGACACACTGTTAAGTGTTGTAATATCAGACCGGGGCTCTGATACCAACTGAAGGTGAGAAAAACACAAGAACGGGAAATTGAATTGTGTTGGCTTTTTCTTCTTTAAAAATGACTAAGACTAAGATCAGGTTCTGATGGAGTTCAGAATCTGAGTCTGAGGTTCTGAGTCAAACACAGAGTTTCAGAGTCTGAGTGAAACTTCAGATTCTAATGCAGCGGATAAAGTGTTAAAGAGATAGAGAAGAGAAAGACACAAACAATTATCCTAGTTCCTTCCACAATCTGAAGTAGTTCAGTCCCCTTGTCACTTACAAGAGATTTTTCCCTATAATCCAATGATTACAAATTGCTCAAGTACAAAGCAAGAGACTTCCTATGCTTAAACACAAAGTAAGAGAGTTCTATTGCTCAAACACAAAGTAAGAGACTTCTCAACAAACAAAATTACAAAAAAAAAGATGTTTGGTTTGAACACTTGATATACAATCAGTGGTGTTCACAAAATACAACACATGTATCAGACTCTAAACTTAAGAATTTCTAAGATACGAAAGTTTGTAAGAAATTCTAAGTGTTTGATGCGTTTTGAATTTGACAGAGCTTTGGCACTTGTAAAAATATTCAGTCTTCTATTAATCTTCAAGTCTTCATTCTTTTATATAGAGGTGAGGAATAGAGATGTTGAAATAATGTCAGCGCATCAAATAGAGTCGTTTGAAGAAGCTTGATCAATTCCATTGATTTGTTGCTTGATTTGGTTCACGTACTAGGAGGAATAAGATTTGAAACCTTTCCTGAATGTGGAATGAACCGTTGTTCAACAGGGGACAAGATTGCAGAGTACGGGCAAACATGTGAAGGTAGTGGAGAACGTGGTTGTACAATTTGTCCTTTCTTGACAATGACAGCAGTTGACTCCTTAAAATCCTACAGAACTTTCATCGTATAAATCTTTTATGTAATTCAGAGTGTAGAGTTTCCAGTTTCGCAAGCTTTGCTTCCACTTCAGAATTCCCAGCAAAATGTTCCAATTCTTCAGAGTCTGGAAGGTCTTCAGAGTCTGGACCATTAGCTTCTGATGTCCCTTCAGGATCTGACTTGCCTTCAGAATCTGACTTGCAACTAGCTTCTCCATGAATTTTTTTGCTCTTCAATTGTTCTTTCAAGATCCTTGTATGATTAAATCATTGTAAATTTTTATCTATGGTCTTGCATACTTGAACAAATATTAACATATCCAATTGAACTTTTAATACCTTGTTATCATCAAAACTTAAGAGGCATTGTTTAAACCTATTTTGTTCCAACATATGTATTTGTATCAACCCTAGACAGACTTGTCACAAATCATGTATTACTGGTTGTCGGCTTTGGTTCCGAGCTAGTTAATGGAGTTCAAGTTGATTATTGGCTTCTCTGCAACAGTCATGGGGTGGAATGGGGAGTTGACGGTTACGCCAGATTCAATCGAGCTATATTGGAAAAAAAATGGGAAACTACTTATTGATGGAGGTTTTGCAGTACGGAGGATTGCCGTAAATCCTGCTAATTGGGATGGACCGATATTTGGTTTTTGAATGAGGTAATTTAAACTTGTTCTCTATTAGACAAAATCTAATACACTCCACCATGGTAATAATGTTTCCATCCTTACATGTTTAATCTTTTCTTCCAGATTTGTAAATTATCATTTCCTTTGATTTTGTATTTGCTTTTGCTATTTTGTAGTTCCTTTGATTTTGTATTTGCTTTTGCTTTTGCTTTTGTTGCTACATATATATACATATTTAGCCATTGAAATAAATTACAATCTTTGTTTGCTAGAGTATTGGTTAGTCATGCTTGTAATGATATGTAACTTTTAAACCTACCTTTGTGAATCAGTATATTCCAGTGTTTACCACCCTAACCCTAATTTTGTATTCTTTTTGCAGGAATCTATGGATATGGTTGTTTTGGTTGCGTTGGAAGAAATATTGGGAGCTTAAAGCAAGCCTGGATTGTCTTCTATTTGTAGATAATTAAATAAATATGATGGTGTTTATGACTTTATGTAGATGGTATATGTATAATTGGATGATATCTCCCGCCGTTTGGTATGTACAAATTCATTTCTTTTTAAATGTGATCCGCCCACCATTATGATGTGAATAGAACATCATTTATATTTATTTGTCAGCAGTGAACAAAATTGAATTACTATTTCCTTATTATTTATGACGAATTTAGCTTGATTTGCATGAAAACCTCTGTCTGTGACATTCCAGAGACAGTATTGAAATGTATAGTTGGTGCTTGATATATTCGCATTATTCATATTTTAAAAATCACTTACTGACATGCACGAGTCATGGTGATTTGAGAAATTTTAAGGTCATTCCTACGTTATTTGGTAGTTATATTCTAACTGAAGAGAATCAACACATTCAACATCACAACTCAGTACTCACATGCAAACGATGGGCATATATAAGTGATTCTGGTTAAACTGTTGGTATCATCCTTTTTTCCCCACGAAAAAGGGTCATAGCTTATTAATTAAGCGGTTGTTTTTGGATTTCGAAAAATTTATTTTAAAAGAATTTTCAGGCATCCAAAATATTACAAAGGTTGTTAGACTCACAAGTCTACATAGACTCAACTCAAACACTCACTCATATGAGTCAATGAAAAATTAAAGACTTTTAAAAAATCATTAAGTGACACGTAAATGACATGCATAATGACAAGAAAAAAAAACCAATCAAATAATTAAGCCAAACACACTTAATGTTGACAAAAAAAAAATAACTATAGAAAAGATAATTTCAATTTTAATCAGATAACACACATGTAACACCCATACTAATTTTATCTAGAATGTTAATATGCGCATTAAACTGATACTGGATACATTAAAATTTTCAATAATAATACAACTGAATGAGTACAAATTGGCTCGTTTATACAATTAACACACATGTAACACTCATACTAATTTTATCTAGAATGTTAGCATGTGCATTAAACTGATACTGGATACATTAAAATTTTCAATAATAATACAACTGAATGAGTACAAATTGACTCGTTTATACAATTAACCAAATACCATTAAATATACTTATACAAACGTTCGATAAACTCCTGAGCTGGTACATGACGAGCAACTGCACTCCATTCAGCGTCTCCCTAATGAACTTCATCACGAACCTCTTGCTTACATGTATACCTGCATCAGAAGGATTGGGATGAGACATAATGTCTCAGTGAGCTCCACCCAACCTACTGTTGGCAACCTCGGGGAAACCTAGGGTCGCCATGCACTAACTATTGGCAATCTCGGGGAAACCTATGATCGCCGACAGTCTCTACATATCTTGCGATCAAGGGAAAACTGGGATCGCTATATGCCTCTAACATATACTTATCATATTCATATTCATATTCATATTTAGTGATCAAGGGAAAAAAATATTATGATCACTCTCTGATAACTGATATCTGATGACTACTCTGTGTCATATTCTCATTGTAATAAATACATATACATCTTTCTTTATCATTAAGTTAGAAAGTTAGCGTTGGACATACAATTACATATCTTGGTTCATTTTATGGAGTGCATCCGAGTGGAGTAACCCCGAAGTACATCTCCCATCATACCGGTGAAAATTTCTATCTGAGGCTAACACTGAACTCCTCTTATCGTTATGTGGACAACCCTCTCGGAGAAGTCCCATCCGGCATAATCCGGAGCCTGCTGGACACAACTTAAACCTTACATGTGGACAACCCTGTCGGTGAAGTCCCATCCGGCATAATCCGGAGCCTGCTGGACATGTTTAATCTTTAACATACGTGTGGACAACCCTTTCGGAAAAGTATCATCCGACATAATCCGGAGCCTGATGGACACGTTTAACATAGTCTTATAATCTTACGTGTGGACAACCCTTTCGGAGGAGTCCCATCCGACATAATCTGGAGTCTGATGGACACGTTTAATCTTGTAATCTGATTCTTGTCTTAATTAATCATATGTATATCTGATACATTGTTCTAATCATATGCATATCTAATGCATTCATCAAGTAATTAATCATGTGATACTTAACATATAACATAAGGTTTTTAAGCTTATCGTTCTCATAAGCCATTTAATTAATTCTTGGGAAACTAAACCCCTTAACTTACCTGATGTCTATGGATAACTCTACCCATTTGTCATAATTGACGTCTGAATTCTACTGAGATTAAATTCTTAATGATATTGAAACATCGTTCCCCACTCTCATGTTAATACAAGGAATGATTATGACCCCTTTCTTCCATTTCTGAATGTACAAAGACGTTTTGGCGCTGTAAGAATGGTTTTCTGGTCATAAAACACTTTTCAAAAATAGGGTGGCACACTGCCTTTGTCGTGGCACAATGGGTGCCTGTCGTGGCACAATGGTGCCCAGTGTTGCCAGGCCCTGTAGCTTTTCTATAAGGTTCCAATACGAATTTTAACAAATTCTCAGAACCAGCAAGTCTATATACATCAAATTATAGGATTTTTAACTAGGAAGATCATAACATATCAAGTATTAACAAAGGGAAACTAACAAACAAGAATTTAAACTTAATCATTCAAGTTTTCCTTTCCTCTCTAAACCTCAAAAACTACCCAAAAAGGGTATTAATCTAATGGAGCTCACCTCAATTTATCTGATCAATGCTTGCTGAAATTCTGGCGCAGTAGTAAAACACGTATAAACGCAAAACAATAACAGACAAAAACAATAAAAAGGCACAAGGAAATTGTTAACCCAGTTCGGTGACAAACACACCTACTCTGGGGGCTAACAAGCCAGGAGAAAGTCCACTAGTGTAGTCCTAGTTCTAAGTTCTCAGCAAACTCCAAGTTTACAACTTATCACCTAGCTACTACCCGTACTGACTTCAGCCTAGGAACTCCTAGACCTGAGATCCCATCTCACACCCACTCAATTAATCACTGCCTCAGTGATCTTAGACAAATACAAACAGTATGATGAAGACACCTTCAGACACAAACACACACCGTACTTCAAAGCTTAGGTGTGGTATACACAATTACAACACAATAAACACAGTCCTAAGCTTGCATCAAGGTGACACAAGAAAGACTCACAATTAACAGACTCGAAACCTAAGAATACTCTTTCAATGATGGCTTGAGTTATTTTCTTCAATAGTGGCGTCTTCTATTTATAGCCTTCACCAGCAACATATATTTGAGTCAAATATTCTACTCAGAAATATATTGAAACAAATATTCTTCAGAAATATATTTTCCAAAGATCTCTTTTGAAAATATATTTACACAAATAAAAATATCCAATCTGGAAAATATATCTCTCGAAAATATCTTCCTTCTGGAAACACACGCAGCTTGGAGAACAAGTAACATGAAAGAATTCTTCAATCAAATCTTCAACAGATCAGGTGAGAGAATAAACAGCTCCAAGGCGCGAAAACAAGACTGCTTCTGACGGTACTTCTGAAGTAAGTGCTTCTGAAGGTTCAGCGTCTGAAGGTTCAACATCTGAAGGTTCAGCTTCTGAGGTTCTGCTTCTGAAGTTCTGCTTCTAAAGATTCAACTTCTGAGGTTCTGCTTCTGAAGACGTACATCTTGCTTGTATATTTGATTTTAGCAAAAAAGAAGCCAACAACCAAATATCCAACACTTGCCTTACTTCCTAGTCCAAAATCCTGGCTTGATTCCTCTTCCTTCCTTGATTCCTTCTCAAAACCCTAGCTTTAGCCCCTTTTTCCTTTCTTTCTTCCTTGGCTTCCTTGGCTCCCAAAACTTGTGCTTGCTTAAGGATTGAGAGTTTGAGATGAAGATTGAAGATTATTGGAGGAAAGGAGAGGGTGGCGCAAGAGAGGGAGAAGAGAGAAGGGAGAGAATTGTGGTTAGAGAGAGAAAGGAATGAGAAAAATGAGGGAAGGAATGGCTTTTGCCATATATAAAGCCATTAATTGGAAATTACCAAATTTCCCTTCGCTTAAAACATCTCTGATACATCGTCTCAACTCTGATAAATATTTGAGTCTGAAGCGGGATATTACAACACACGAGTACATTATGGATTGATCATCATTCTTTTTTTTTTATCGCGCTTAATAAACCAAACAAACATACTTAAAAAGATAAGCAAGAGAACCTCGTTGGTGAAAATGAATAGTGCAACAACGGTTACATGAATAATCACAACGAACAGAGCAACGATTACTAGATTCACAATGAACAAAGCAATAAAACTGAAGAATTGATTTACGAAACAAAAACCTAAGGAAGAAAGATAGACGAATGTGATTTACAACAAGATAACATCATCGATGAAGGGAGAAGAAAAGACCGAGAATGAAGGTGAGAGTGATGTGAGTTTCCAAGCGCTAGTTCATCTTCTTCCTTGGACCACTTTTCTTCTGGTTTCAGATCAGCTGTCTTCTTTCCATCTTTGTCAAGCACCACATGATGTTCCCAACCCTTCAGAACTGCTTTCCAGGTCTTACTGTCTATAGACTTAAGGAAAGCACTCATGCGTGATTTCCAGTAGTCATAGTTGGAGCCATCCAACAAAGGTGGTCTGTTCACAAATCCTCATTCCTTGTCCATTCTGCCAGAAAGTAACTTCCATGGAGCTAACCCTAAAGAGGCAGGGTTCCTACTCTGATGCCAATTGAAATTTTGGCGCAGTAGTAAAACACGTATAAACGCATAACAATAGCAAACAAAAACAATAAAAAGCACAAGGAAATTGTTAACCCAGTTCGGTGACAAACACACCTACTCTGGGGGCTACCAAGCCAGGAGGAAGTCCACTAGTGTAGTCCTAGTTCTAAGTTCTCAGCAAACTCCATGTTTACAACTTATCACCTAGCTACTACCCGTACTGACTTCAACCTAGGAACTCCTAGACCTGAGATCCCATCTCACACCCAGTCAATTAATCACTGCCCTAGTGATCTTAGACAAATACAAACAGTATGATGAAAACACCTTCAGACACAAACACACACCGTACTTCAAAGCTTAGGTGTGGTATACATAATTACAACTCAATAAACACAGTCCTAAGCTTGCATCAAGGTGACACAAGAAAGGCTCACAATTAACAGACTCGAAACCTAAGAATACTCTTTCAATGATGGCTTGAGTTATTTTCTTCAATAGTGGCGTCTTCTATTTATAGCCTTCACCAGCAACATATATTTGAGTCAAATATTCTACTCAGAAATATATTGAAACAAATATTCTTCAGAAATATATTTTCCAAAGATCTCTTTTGAAAATATATTTACACAAATAAAAATATCCAATCTGGAAAATATATCTCTCGAAAATATCTTCCTTCTGGAAACACACGCAGCTTGGAGAACAAGTAACATGAAAGAATTCTTCAATCAAATCTTCAACAGATCAGGTGAGAGAATAAACAGCTCCAAGGCGCGAAAACAAGACTTCTTCTGAAGGTACTTTTGAAGTAAGTGCTTCTGAAGGTTCAGCGTCTGAAGATTCAACTTCTGAAGGTTCAGTGTCTGAAGGTTCAACATCTGAAGGTTCAGGTTCTGAGGTTCTGCTTCTAAAGATTCAGCTTCTGAGGTTCTGCTTCTGAAGTTCTGCTTCTGAAGATTCAGCTTCTGAGGTTCTGCTTCTGAAGACGTACATCTTGCTTGTATATTTGATTTTAGCAAAAATGAAGCCAAAAACCAAATATCCAACAATCTCCCCCTTTGGCAAATTTTTGGCTAAAATCAATCTGAGATCAGAGAGATATCACAAGGCAAATTCTTCACTCATCATAAATACGCAACCAACCAAAAAGAACTTAAACGTAGCAACCAAATAGCAACAGAGTCAGCAGCGGCACATAATAAACAAAATCCTAACAAGAGATATCACAAGTTTCCACACAAACACTCCCCCTGAAATCTGTCATTCAGGAACAAATGAAGCACTCCCCCTGAAACACTTCATCTCCTAAAAAACTGTATTGATTCTGAACTACTGTAGTGCTTCTAAAACTGTAGTGCTTCTGAAAAACTGTATTGATTCTGAACTATTCTGAACTACTGTAGTGCTTCTGAAACACTTATCTCCCCCTTTTTAGCCATAATTTTGACAAAACAAACATGCATTCACCAGGAGAAGAAAGAACAAGAACATGCATATACTTTTCACTAACTTTCTTCCTGCCATGGGACATGATGTCAAAGACATCATCCTCAACACGCAACAATACACATTAGAATCACACAAACATAGTACCCACACACACAGTCTTCACAGAAGAACAAACACTTCATAGCATACCACTTAGACACACGTAGCAATAGTAGCCACATCTGAACATAATACCTCTGAGCATTAACATATTTGAACCTCAAAATTTCAACCCATATTAGGTTGATCTTCAATCACATCAGGTTGAGGATTCTCAGGAAACTCAACCATATAAGCATCAGTTTGGGGGGTCTCAAAAATTACAGCAGTCTTCAGAATGAGAATGATTTCCCTTATTTCTCGTGCAACTCTAGTTATAGTAAATAGAAAGAATTTGTTTGCACGTTTCAACACCTGTAATTGCTATAGATTCTCATATAAACAACTACTTAAAAAGCCCCTTAACTTCTCAAACTTTTCATTGTACTCCTTCAACATTTGTTTCATCCATAACAGCAGATTGCAGATACTGCATGCAATAATGTACTCAGCTTCTGTAGTAAAGAAAGATACATTATTTTGCTTCTTGATGAACCAAGATATAAGATTGTTTCCCAAGAAGACACATCCTCCATAATTGCTTTTTCTAACACCAGCACTACCTGCCCAGTCTGCATCACAACACCATTGATCAATATTAACACCATTATCCTCTTTGATTATCTTTACATGTGCTGCATCAGATGTTCTCTTATGTCTTGCATTCATAAGATCAAAATTCTTCACCCTACTCTTGGCACACTTGCTTTGAGAAATAAATACAACATCATCCATTAGCTTCAATTCATCACAATTACTTGCTTGAAGAAAATATGTCAATTCACCCTTGTTGTACCCATGAGATACTAAGAGGGCCTTGTTCCTAGTTACATTACCACCTTCAACAGACTTATTCTTATAGATCCATTTAGTACCAAAGCCATTCACACCTTCAGGTCTAGAAACCAATTTCCAACCTTCATACTTCTTCAACTGACCAAGTTCCTCTTGCATAGAATTTATCAAGAACTCATCAGTCAAGGCTTATTTAATGTTCTTTGGTTTGAATTTAGAATCAAAACAAGAATTGGAACTCACATCTATGGATCTGTTGGTAATTTCTTCATTCAGATTCCCTATGATCAGGTCCTTAAGATGATCCTTTTGGATTCTAATATTTGGACCTTTGCTGTGTTGGAACAAAATGTGTTTAACAACTCTCTTATGAATTAAGGGGGAGATTTTTGAAACATTATGTGTAAACATATCTCTCTTTATGGTTTTGATGATAACAAAGTGTTAAATGGAAAATTGGTTATTTGCTAATGCTTTGTTCAAGTTTTTCAGAACCACGTGTTAAATGATTAGTAATTGAGAATGGTTATGAAAGAACAAGCTTAGAGCATAAAAGGAAAGCTAAGAAGCAAGGTTGCAAAGTTGGAATAAAACTGGGTGCTTCTGAAGTGGTCCTGAAGTGGTGCTCCTGAAGAGTGCTCCTGAAGTGGTGCTTCTGAAGTGAGAGTCTGAAGGCTGCGTCTGAAGACTGCTTCTGAAGTCTGAGTCTGAAAGCAGCTTCTGAAGGAAGTCAACAAAAGTCAGCGTCTAAAGAAGTCAACGAAAGTCAACTTCTGAAGACCAGCTTCTGATCCGTACAAAGGCAGCTTCTGATGCACTGTTCACGCAGAAGCTTCTGAAGCTGATGTGGCATGAAAAGCAACTGGTACTGTGCGCATTTAATGCCTGCATATGTCAGAGCAACCCAATGGAACAGTTGTCTCCCTGACTCAAACATTCCCAAGCTTTTAAGGTAGGCAAGTTCGAAAATGGCTGCTGCTCTGTTTTCTGCAAAAAGCTCAGCACACATTTTCAGTCTATCCTAGCTCAACTTGCAACGGCTCTTTCCTCAAATCAAGCAAATCTTCAACAGCTCTATTTCCTCTATAAAAGGAAGAAGATTTGAAGAAGAAATTTGTCTAAGACTCTTGAAATCAAATTGCTGAACCTGTGCTCTGTTTTCTGCTGTAAAACTCATAAGTTCAAAAACTCTTAGAAATTCTTCAGTCCTTGTAACTTAGAATTTCTTAAGGTTAAGAGTCTTAATCTGTGTTGTATTAAGAGAACACCTCTGATATTTTATCAAGTGTTCAACCCAAACTCCTTTATTTGTAAACCAGTTTGGTCCCTAAAGTCTCAGTCTGTATACTGAGCAATTGTAACCTCATTCCTTTGTGGTCTGAGTCAGAAGTCTCTTGACTTAGTGTCTTGAGCATTGGGAAGTCTCTTGACTTAGTGTCTTGAGCATTGAGAAGTCTCTTGACTTAGTGTCTTGAGCATTGGAAGCCTTTTCCTTTGTGGTTGAGCATTAGAAGCCTCTTTCTTTGTGATTGAGCAACTGGAAGTCTCTTCCTTAGTGGTTGAGCAAGTGTAATCTTCTGATTATAGTGGAACTCTCTTGTTGGAAAACAAGGGGACTGGACTACTTCTCACATTGAGAAGGAACCATTATAAATTTCTGTGTGTCTCTCTTCTCTATTTATTTTTTTTAACCGCTGCATAACTTTGAGAAAATAGTTCAGAACTGATTCATATCAGATTCTGAACTTGACTTAAGTTTTTGAGAAGCAAAAGAACCAAGTTTTTGAGTCACACAATTCAACCCCCCCCCCCTTCTTGTGTGTGTTTTTCTCACCTTCAGTTGGTATCAGAGCTCCGGTTCTGATACTAACACTAAACAGTGTGTCAGTCTTGATCCTGAGAAAAACATGTCTGATAATGAAGATTCACCTCCTCCTCCTACTCCTCCTCCTAGACATACTTCTGTACAGTATGACTATGGTACTGATGATAGAAAGTCTAGGTCACACAATAAACCCCCTATGTTTACTGGTGACCCAGAAAAATTCTCTTGGTGGAAGAGTAAAATGTACAGTCATATTATTGGGATTGATGATTCACTATGGGACATCATAGAAGATGGAATCACAATTCCAGTTGATGAAGAAGGTGTTGCTGTCAACAGAAGAGCTCTGAGTGATGCAGAAAGAAAGATATATAGAAAGCATCACAATGTGAGAGGAATCATTGTGGATTCCCTACCTCACTCTGAGTATCAGAAGCTGAGTGACAAGTCCACAACAAAGGCCATCTTCACATCCCTCTGCTCTAACTATGAAGGTAATAAGAAGGTTAGAGAAGCTAAGGCAAACATTCTTGTTCAGCAATATGAATTGTTCAGAATGAAAGAGGATGAAAATATTGAGACTATGTTCTCAAGATTTCAGACTTTGGTTTCTGGACTTCAGATTCTGAAGAAGTTATACCACAGCTGATTATGTGAACAAACTCTTAAGAAGTCTGCCATCGAAATGGAGACCTAAGGTGACTGCTGTTGAGGAAGCTAAGGATCTAAATACTTTAAGTATTGAGGATCTTATAAGCTCCCTCAAGGTGCATGAACTGGGACTCAATGAGGATGAGTCTGTTAGAGAACCAAAAACATTAGCTCTGAAGTCTAAAAGAAAACCTGCTAAAGCTTTGAAAGTTATTGAATCTGAAGAAGAGTTTCCTGAGGGAAATTCTGATGTAAGATTCAGATGCTGATGAGCTTGTAATGCTTTCTAAAAGGCTTCAGTATCTAATGAATAGAAAGAAAAAATTCTCTAACAGAAGCAGTAACTTTAGAGGATCTGGTTCAAAGAGGGATAACCAGAAGGAAAGCTGTTACAACTGCAAAAAGCATGGGCACTTCATTGCTGACTGTCCTGATCTTCAGAAAGAAAAGCCTAAAGAGAAAGCAAAGAAGTCCAGCTCAAAGTCCAGCAGTTTCAGAAACAAGCTTAAAAAGAGTCTCATGGCAACATGGGATGATCTGGACAATGAGTCAGAATCTGATGAGGAAGAAGCAAACCTGGCCTTGATGGCAACTGCATTTTCTGATGCAGAATCATGCTCAGATTCTGATGAAGAAGATGAGGTATATTCTGAACTTACTAGATCTGAATTGATTGAAACAGTTAATGATCTTATGAGTCATCTTAAAAGCAAGTTAAAAGAAATTAAATCTTTGAAAAATCAAACTAACTTGCTATCTGAGGAAAATCTTAAACTTCAGAATCAAATATTTGAATATGATGAAGAAGTTGAAGAACTCAGAAAAGAGGCTCATAAGAAATCTGAAGAGGTTCCTAATGAACATGAAATAGCTCTTCAGGATTTCATCTTAACTGGATTCAATAGAACTAAAATTGCCTCTATGATGTATAATATGATCAGAAACAAAGGTGAAGGCATTGGCTATGATTCATTCAAACCTTCAAATGAATTAAACTCACCTTCATGTTCTGGAAATATTTTAAAAGGCAATGATATATGCTTTGTGCCTGCTTTTGATAACTCTGAGAAGTTGAAAATGTCAGAAACTGAGACTAAGTCTGAAGTTCTGAACAACTCAGACTCTGAAGCTTCTGAACCTAAGGGTAAGATGAAGGCAGATGTTAAAACCTTGCCTAAATCTAAGCCAAAAGGTCCTAAGTCTAAGAGTAAGAGAAAATCAGACTCTGAACCTAAAAATGTTCAGAATCTGAAGAGTTCAGAACCTGGAACTAGTAAGTCTCAGAATCTGAATAATTCAAATTCAAATTTTTCAAAGACTGAGTTTATTAAAACTTCAAAATCTGTTAAACCAGTCAATATAAAACATTTTCAATCTCAGAATGTTAAGCAGAGCAAGCAAAAGCAAACCAATCAGTTTTCTACTTATAACTGTTTAAAGAAAGGCAAAACTGAAGCTTGCCTTGTGCCTGAATCTAGCAGAGTTAGAATTCTGAGGAAATCAGAACCAAAGTACTCAAAGGGTCAGACTTTAAACATCTCAGAACCAAAGACCTTCAAGTCTCAAGTTCTGAAGAAATCTAAGTCCAAACCTTTGAGAACTCAGGTTCTGAAGAACTCAGGTTCTGAAACTCAGACTTATTCAAGATACAAGGATTCATATCCAAAGTATCAGAACAAGTCTGAATATCATAGCTTCAGACACAAGATGAAAAAGCCAAAACCTTTCAGGACTAACCCCAAAGGACCCATGAAAATCTGGGTACCTAAGTCTGAGATTATTTCAATTGCAGATATGCTTGTCATCCAGAGAAAAGGAAAGGTCCTGGTACCTGGACAGTGGATGCTCGCATCATATGACAAGGGACAAGTCTATGTTCCAAACCCTAACTCTGAAAGAGGGAGGAACTGTGGGGTTTGGAGGAAGTCAGAAAGGAAAGATCATTGGTACTGGTAAGATAGCTAATTCTTCCCTGTACATTGATAATGTTTGGCTGGTAGATGGACTTAGACATAATTTACTTAGCATAAGTCAATTATGTGATAGTAATTATGAAGTCCTGTTTAATAAGAACACATGTATTGTAATCAGTAACAAAGATAAGTCTGTAGTGTTCAGAGGTAGCAGGAAAAACAATGTTTACAAAATAAATTTTTCTGAATTGGTTCAGCAGAAGGTAGTTTGCCTTCTGTCTGTGAGTGATGAGAAGTGGGTCTGGCACAAAAGGCTGGGACATGCTAACTGGAGACTCATCTCTAAGCTTAGCAAGTTACAGCTGGTCAGAGGCCTACCCAGCATTGATTATCACTCAGATGCTCTGTGTTCAGCATGGCAAATTGGAAAGTTTTCAAAAACTTCTTTTAAATCTAAGAACATTGTTTCCACCTCAAAACCTTTAGAACTCCTTCACATTGATTTGTTTGGTCCTGTTGGAACAGCTTCAATCAATGGGAAGAAGTATGGACTTGTGATTGTTGATGATTATAGTAGGTTGATTTGGGTAAAATTCCTTAGAACCAAAAATGAAACATATGATGTGTTTTTCAAATTCTGCAAACAAGTACAAACTGAAACTGATTTGAAAATTTTAAAAATCAGAAGTGATCATGGTGGGGAATTTGAAAATGAACCTTTTGAAAAATTTTGTGAAGATCATGGAATTCTCCATGAGTTCTCATCTCCTAGAACTCCACAACAAAATGGAGTTGTAGAGAGAAAGAATAGGTCTTTACAAGAAATGGCCAGAACCATGATCCATGAATCCAAAATTGCTAAGTACTTTTGGGCAGAAGCTGTAAACACAGCATGTTATATTCAGAACAGGATCCATATCAGACCCATTCTGAATAAAACAGCATATGAACTGTTTAAAGGAAGAAAACCAAGTATTTCTTATTTTGATCAGTTTGGTTGTGCATGTTACATACTAAACAATAAAATCTACCTAAAGAAATTTGATGCCAAGGCTCAAAAGGGTACCTTTTTAGGATACTCAGAGAGATCTAAGGCATACAGAGTGTATAATTCTGAAACACATATTGTTGAAGAAGCTATACATATTAGGTTTGATGATAAGAAGCCTGGTAATGAAATACCAGAGCTGGTTGAGAGTTTTGCAGATGTCAGAATCTCAGAAGAACCTTCAGAAGCTGAACCCAGATCAGAGTCTGATGAAGGTTCAGAAGCTGAAAACAATGAAGAATCTGAGAAACTCTCTGATAAAGACACTACTCCTGAAGCAAATCAAGACCAGCATGGTTCTGAACACATCCCTGATGGTTCTTCAGAAGCTAATCCAACCAGAACCTCATTCAAATATAAGTCTTCACATCCTGAGGAGTTGATCATTGGAAACAAGAACAGTCCAAGGAAGACAAGATCAGCATTCACTCAGAATGAGTCTATGCTTGGCCTGCTATCCATGATTGAACCTACAACTGCTGATGAAGCACTTGCTGATGATGGCTGGATTGTAGCAATGCAAGAAGAACTGAACCAGTTTCAGAGGAATGATGTCTGGGATCTAGTTGCAAGACCTGATCATAAGAACATCATTGGAACAAAATGGGTGTTCAGGAACAAGCTCAATGAACAAGGAGAAGTGATCAGAAACAAGGCTAGATTAGTAGCTCAAGGGTACAGCCAGCAAGAAGGAATTGATTACACTGAAACATTTGCTCCAGTTGCAAGACTGGAAGCAATCAGGTTACTTCTTTCTTATGCTGTTAATCATGATATCATCTTGTATCAAATGGATGTTAAGAGTGCTTTCTTAAATGGTGTAATTTCTGAAGAAGTGTATGTAAAACAACCACCTGGTTTTGAAGATGTTAAATATCCAAATCATGTTTTTAAACTTAAGAAGTCTTTGTATGGTCTGAAACAAGCTCCCAGAGCTTGATATGAAAGGCTAAGCAACTTCTTAATTAAAAATGGTTTTGTAAGAGGTCAAGTTGACAATACACTTTTCAGGAATACTGTTAAGAAAGAAATCTTAATTGTGCAAATATATGTGGATGATATCATATTTGGTTCTACTAATGCCTCCCTTTGAAAAGAGTTTTCAAAGTTAATGCAGGATGAATTTGAAATGAGCATGATGGGTGAGCTGAAATTCTTTTTGGGAATTCAAATCAACCAATGCAAAGATGGTGTTTATGTTCATCAGTCCAAATACACCAAGGAGCTTCTGAAGAAGTTCCAGCTGGATGATTGCAAGCTGATGACAACACCAATGCATCCTACCTGCAACTTAAGCAAAGAGGACAATGGCTCTAAAGTAGATCAGAAGTTGTACAGAGGTATGATAGGTTCTCTTTTATACTTAACTGATTCTAGGCCAGATATTTTATTTAGTGTATGTCTGTGTGCCAGATTCCAATCAGATCCTAGAGAATCTCATACGACTGTTGTCAAGAGAATCTTCAGGTATCTGAAAGGAACAACTAATTTGGGACTTCTGTATAAGAAATCTCTGAATTATAAGCTAGTTGGATTCTGTGATGCTGACTATGCTAGTGACAGGATTGAAAGAAAATCCACCAGTGGAAACTGTCAGTTTCTTGGTGAGAATCTGATATCCTGGGCCAGCAAGAGACAAGCAACCATTGCTTTGTCAACAGCAGAAGCAGAATACATCTCAGCTACAAGTTGTAGCACACAACTGCTCTGGATGAAACATCAATTAGAGGATTATCAGATTCATGCAGATAATATTCCTATTTATTGTGATAATACTGCTGCAATATGTCTGTCTAAAAATCCAATTCTGCATTTTAGAGCCAAGCACATAGAAATTAAACATCATTTTATAAGAGATTATGTTCATAAGGGTGTTTTAGATATTCAGTTCATTGATACTGATCATCAATGGGCTGACATATTCACAAAACCCCTAACAGAGGAAAGATTCAATTTTATTAAAAAGAATCTGAACATGCACTTTATCTCTTGAAAATGTGCTTGAATCTGAATGAAATCCTTGATTCTAAGTTTATCATAAGCTAAGACTTATCAGACACTCATGTTCTGAGAGTCTGAATAAAGTTAAGCCTGAAAAACTTCAGAGTCTGAAGGATCAGAACCTGGATTTTCTGACTTCTGAATCTGATAAGAGTCTAATGTTTGGTCAGAATCTGATAAGTATAACCCTGGGCAATGATGATTAAAAGCTTTGAAAGTTTATACTCTATCCCTCCCAAAGTCATCAATTTAAAAATGTGATTTTCTGCTCTGATATTCAATGATAAAATTGCTTGACAAACAATTTTCAGTTGGTATCAATCTATTTTCAAACTGTTTAGCACAGACACATTTTTCAAATGGCCAAAGTGTATCAGACATGTTCAGCTTTTAGAAATGTTTTAATTTGGTATCAGACTCTGAGATAAACCTTCATATTTTGGTATCAGGTTCTAATATAAGTTCAGCAGTATTAAAACTGTAGTTTGGTATCAGGCTCTGATATAACTTTTCAGTTGGTCTATGATCTGAACTATTTTGTTTTAAAAATGAGTTAGACCTGCTCTGATACCTTCTTATGTGTTTTGCGCTGATACTGAACCATTTTATACTGAACAAGTCATGTCTGAACACAGAATGATCTGATCAGAAGCTCTGAACTTTTTCTGCTTCTGAACAACATTCTATTTTCAATGCAATGTCATATACTTATTGATAATCAAGTATGCTCTGATACTCATCCTTGCTGCTTGATTATCCATATGATTGCATAAATATCTCACATGTTTCTCAACCCCCCTCAATTCTGAACCTTTTTGAATTATTTTCAAATTATTTTAAAAAGGGGGAGATTAAAATGCTCTGATACACATGTTTTCAAACTCTTTTAAAAACTTTTTGTTGATGACAAAAGGGGGAGTAAGGTAAAACAAGTATTAAAGCACCTGAGCTCACAATATAAGTTAAATTCTGTCAGTAATTAACTTATGAAAGGGGAGTAAAAGGTATTAAAGCCTGAGGCTCTGAACATAAGTTAAAGCTCTGATACTGATTGAACTTAACTTATGAGAACTGTTTTTAACTCTTAGCCTCTGAATTGAAATTCTGTGAGATACATAACTCTTAGTGAGTTAAAATGAATTTAAAATAACTTGGATAAGACTCAGGGAGCTTACAAAACTCATCCTGTGGATTATCAGACTTAGGGGGAGAGCTTACAAACCTCAGAACCTGAAGTCAACAAGTTATTTTGAATTCTGAGTGAGAATTTCACTATATTGTTTTAAGTTAAGCTTAATTAACATGGATAAGAATCAGGGGGAGCTTACAAACCTAACCTTGAGGATTGTCAGACCTAGGATGAGCTTACAAACCTCTCCTGAAGTCAGATTGTTAATTAAACTTAACAACAATTCTGAAATTTTCACATTTGTGATTTAAACTGAACTTAATTAACTTGGATCAGACTCAGGGGGAGCTTACAAACCTCACACCCTGCAGTTAACTTGTTAATTAAGTTAACAACAATTTTCTGATTTAATACTTATGTTTGTCATCATCAAAAAGGGGGAGATTGTTGGAACAAAATGTGTTTAACAACTCTCTTATGAATTAAGGGGGAGATTGTTGAAACATTATGTGTAAACATATCTCTCTTTATGGTTTTGATGATAACAAAGTGTTAAATGGAAAATTGGTTATTTGCTAATGCTTTGTTCAAGTGTTTTCAGAACCACGTGTTAAATGATTAGTAATTGAGAATGGTTATGAAAGAACAAGCTTAGAGCATAAAAGGAAAGCTAAGAAGCAAGGTTGCAAAGTTGGAATAAAACTGGGTGCTTCTGAAGTGGTCCTGAAGTGGTGCTCCTGAAGAGTGCTCCTGAAGTGGTGCTTCTGAAGTGAGAGTCTGAAGGCTGCGTCTGAAGACTGCTTCTGAAGTCTCGGTCTGAAAGCAGCTTCTGAAGGAAGTCAACAAAAGTCAGCGTCTGAAGAAGTCAACGAAAGTCAACTTTTGAAGACCAGCTTCTGATCCGTACAAAGGCAGCTTCTGATGCACTGTTCACGCAGAAGCTTCTGAAGCTGATGTGGCATGAAAAGCAACTGGTACTGTGCGCATTTAATGCCTGCATATGTCAGAGCAACCCAATGGAACAGTTGTCTCCCTGACTCAAACATTCCCCAGCTTTTAAGGTAGGCAAGTTCAAAAATGGATGCTGCTCTGTTTTCTGCAAAAAGCTCAGCACACATTTTCAGTCTATCCTAGCTCAACTTGCAACAGCTCTTTTCTCAAATCAAGCAAATCTTCAACAGCTCTATTTCCTCTATAAAAGGAAGAAGATTTGAAGAAGAAATTTGTCTAAGACTCTTGAAATCAAATTGCCGAACCTGTGCTCTGTTTTCTGCTGTAAAACTCATAAGTTCAAAAACTCTTAGAAATTCTTCAGTCCTTGTAACTTAGAATTTCTTAAGGTTAAGAGTCTTAACCTGTGTTGTATTAAGAGAACACCTCTGATATTTTATCAAGTGTTCAACCCAAACTCCTTTATTTGTAAACCAGTTTGGTCCCTAAAGTCTCAGTATGTATACTGAGCAATTGTAACCTCATTCCTTTGTGGTCTGAGTCAAAAGTCTCTTGACTTAGTGTCTTGAGCATTGGGAAGTCTCTTGACTTAGTGTCTTGAGCATTGAGAAGTCTCTTGACTTAGTGTCTTGAGCATTGGAAGCCTCTTCCTTTGTGGTTGAGCATTAGAAGCCTCTTTCTTTGTGATTGAGCAACTGGAAGTCTCTTCCTTAGTGGTTGAGCAAGTGTAATCTTCTGATTATAGTGGAACTCTCTTGTTGGAAAACTAGGGGACTGGACTACTTCTCACATTGAGAAGGAACCAGTATAAATTTATGTGTGTCTCTCTTCTCTATTTATTTTTTTTAACCGCTGCATAACTTTGAGAAAATAGTTCAGAACTGATTCATATCAGATTCTGAACTTGACTTAAGTTTTTGAGAAGAAAAAGAACCAAGTTTTTGAGTCACACAATTCAACCCCCCCCCCCCTTCTTGTGTGTGTTTTTCTCACCTTCATGCTGTCTTGAGCCTCACTTGAATCTGATTCAATGTTGGACTCAATATCTGGGACATTATCTGAAGCATCAACTTGTTGAAATAATGTTCCAACATCGTCTTCAACATCAGTCCCTTTTTCAACTGTTGAATCATCAACATCAACATTTATGGATTCCATCATAGTATTAGTTCTGGAATTGAATACTCTGTAGGCTTTACTGTTGATGGAGTAACCAAGAAATATTTCTTCAGAAGAGTAAAATTCAGAGAACTTGGCTTTTTCAAATTCCTTGCCATGATCACTTCTAATTTTCACAATCATACTCTCTTTTTCTCTTTGGAGGTGTTGACAACAATCTTTGAACATATCAAAAGTTTCTGATTTTTCTATAAAAAAGTTTACCCATGTGAACCTTGAAAAATCATCAACAACCACAAAAACATACCTCTTTCCACCTAGGCTTTCAACTTGCATAGACCCCATGAGATCCATGTGAAGTAATTCAATAATCTTAGAGGTGTTAAGATGTTGCAGCTTCTTGTGAGACATCTTGATTTGATTTCCAATTTGACAATCACCACAAATTTTTTCTTCCTCTATTGTTAGAGTGGATAACCCTCTGATGGCTTCTTCACTTATGACCTTCTTCATGCCTTTGAAATTGAGATGCCCAAGTTTCTGGTGCCCCAGTTTAACCTCTTCTTCTTTACTCACAAGACATGTGGTTAAGTGAACTTCTTCTTGAGGTACCCACAAGTAACAATTGTCCTCAGATCTCTTACCTCTCATTAGCACCTCACTTTTCCCATTAGTTACCAGCCCTTGATCACACAGCTGGCTTATGCTAATCAAGTTGGCAGTTAGCCCTTTCACTAATAGCACATTGTCTAGCTTTGGTAACCCATTCTTAATCAAATCACCAACTCCCAAGATTTCTCCTCTAGCTCCATCACCAAAGGTCACATAGCTACTAGTGTGAGACCGTATATTTTCAAGGAATTTACTCACCCCAGTCATATGCCTGGAACATCCACTGTCAAAGTACCAGTCTTCCCTAGAGGAGGCTCTCAAAGATGTATGAGCTATGAGGCCAAGACTTTCACACTTTGGTCTCCATTCCCTTGTGATTTTGTTTACAATGGTTCCACTTTTCTTTGCTGAAAGTGCTTGGGGTATCCATACAGCTTGAAACAGAATGGCTTTATGTGCCCCTTTCTACCACAGTAATGACATATCCAAGGACGAGATGCCCTCCTGCACTTAGATCCCTGAGGTTCGTTCTGATGTTCCAACTTAGGTTTGCCCATCATTGTATCATATGTTCCAACAGCTGCAATGAACCTTTTAGCTGGATTTTGTTGTTTGTTGTTCAAGGTCCTATAATCAAACCCTATTCCTTTTGGTTTCCCTTGGTTTTGACTCTCCAATATCTCTTCTAACATATCAGTACCAGTGTTCATCATTCTGACTTGCTTCTTCATATGTTCAAGTTGAGAGTTCAGTTGGGTTACCTCATCATTGAGATCAGAAATTTGTCCTAAGTGTTCACTTCTTTCAGCCTGAAGTTGAGTGATAGTTCTCTTCTGTTTTTCCAGCTGCTTGCACACTTCCTCACTCCTAGTATACAGATCTTTGTAAGAGTTAGCCAGTTCTTCATAAGACAATTCTTCATCACTGGATTCAGTATCAGATGGTGCTTCAGAACCTGATGGTGCTTCTGAAGCCTCAACTTTATCATCAGACATGCATCTACCAGTTAAGGCAACAACATGCTTGGCTGATTCACTTTCCACTTCTACTTCTGAGTCATCTTCATCAGACCAAGAAACTGTCAAACTTTTCTTTTGTCTCTTGAGGTACGTTGCACATTCTGTCCTAATGTGGCCATATCCTTCGCACTCATGACACTGAACACCTTTGGATTGATTACTTTTCTCATCAGTTCTTGTCTTCTTCAAGTCATTTGGTTGCTTATTGATGTTGAACCTGATGTTCTGACCATTTGGTTTGGGTCTCCTGTCAGCACGTTTCTGAATCTTGTTAAACTGTCTTCCAAGTAACACAAGTGCCTCTGACAGACTTTCATCATCCTCAACATTTCCTTATGACTCCTCAGCTTCAGTACTTGTAACAAAAGCAATGCTTTTCCCCTTCTTATCAGTTCGGTTATTGAAGGCTATCTCAAAATTCTGCAAGGACCCTATTAATTCCTCAACCTTCATACTGGAGATGTCCTGTGCTTCCTCAATGGCAGTCACCTTCATGTCAAATCTCTTAGGTAGAGACCTGAGTATTTTTCTCACAAGTTTCTCATCAGACATTTTTTTCCAAGAGAATCAAATGAGTTAGTCATGTCCAGAACATTCATATAGAAGTCTTGTATGTTCTCATCCTCAAACATTTTGAGATTTTCAAACTTGGTGGTGAGAAGTTGAAGCCTGGACATTTTTACCTTGGATGTGCCTTCATGTGTAGTTTTGAGAATCTCCCAAGCATCCTTAGCTACAGTGCACTACTTGATCAGTGTGAACATATTCTTGTCCACTCCATTGAATAAAGCATTCAATGCCTTGGAGTTTCCAAGCGCTAGTTAATCTTCTTCCTTGGACCACTCTTCTTCTGGTTTCAGATCAACTGTCTTCTTTCCATCTTTGTCAAGCACCACAAGATGTTCCCAACCCTTCAGAACTGCTTTCCAGGTCTTACTGTCTATAGACTTAAGGAAAGCACCCATGCATGATTTCCAGTATTCATAGTTGGAGCCATCCAACAAAGGTGGTCTGTTCACAAATCCTCCTTCCTTGTCCATTCTGCCAGAAAGTAACTTCCCTGGAGCTCACCCTAAAACAGGCAGGGTGTCTACTCTGATGCCAATTGAAATTTTGGCGCAGTAGTAAAACACGTATAAACGCAAAACAATAGCAAACAAAAACAATAAAAAGGCACAAGGAAATTGTTAACCCGGTTCGGTGACAAACACACCTACTCTGGGGGTTACCGAGCCAGGAGGAAGTCCACTAGTGTAGTCCTAGTTCTAAGTTCTCAGCAAACTCCAAGTTTACAACTTATCACCTAGCTACTACCCGTACTGACTTCAGCCTAGGAACTCCTAGACCTGAGATCCCATCTCACACCTACTCAATTAATCACTGCCCCAGTGATCTTAGACAAATACAAACAGTATGATGAAGACACTTTCAGACACAAACACACACTGTACTTCAAAGCTTAGGTGTGGTATACACAATTACAACTCAATAAACACAATCCTAAGCTTGCATCAAGGTGACACAAGAAAGGCTCACAATTAACAGACTCGAAACCTAAGAATACTCTTTCATTGATGGCTTGAGTTATTTTCTTCAATAGTGGCGTCTTCTATTTATAACCTTCAGCAGCAACATATATTTGAGTCAAATATTCTACTCAGAAATATATTGAAACAAATATTCTTCAGAAATATATTTTCCAAAAATCTCTTTTGAAAATATATTTACACAAATAAAAATATCCAATCTGGAAAATATATCTCTCGAAAATATCTTCCTTATGGAAACACACGCAGCTTGGAGAACAAGTAACATCAAAGTATTCTTCAATCAAATCTTCAACAGATCAGGTGAGAGAATAAACAGCTCCAAGGCGCGAAAACACGACTGCTTCTGAAGGTACTTCTGAAGTAAGTGCTTCTGAAGGTTCAGCGTCTGAAGGTTCAGCGTCTGAAGGTTCAGCTTCTGAAGGTTCAGCATCTGAAGGTTCAACATCTGAAGGTTCAGCTTCTGAGGTTCTGCTTCTAAAGATTCAGCTTTTGATGTTCTGCTTCTGAAGATTCAGCTTCTGAGGTTCTGCTTCTGAAGACGTACATCTTGCTTGTATATTTGATTTTAGCAAAAATGAAGCCAACAACCAAATATCCAACACTTGCCTTGCTTCCTAGTCCAAAATCCTGGCTTGATTCCTCTTCGTTCCTTGATTCCTTCTCAAAACCCTAGCTTTAGCCCCTTTTTCCTTTCTTTCTTCCTTGGCTTCCTTGGCTCCCAAAACTTGTGCTTGCTTAAGGATTTAGAGTTTGAGATGAAGATTGAAGACTATTGGAGGAAAGGGGAGGATGGAGCAAGAGAGGGAGAAGAGAGAAGGGAGAGAATTGTGGTTAGAGAGAGAAAGGAATGAGAAAAATGAGGGAAGGAATGGCTTTTGCCATATATAAAGCCATTAATTGGAAATTACCAAATTGCCCTTCGCTTAAAACATCTCTGATACATCGTCTCAACTCTGATAAATATTTGAGTCTGAAGCAGGATATTACAACACACAAATACGTTATGGATTGATCATCATTCTTTTTTTTATCGCGCTTAATAAACCAAACAAACATACTTAAAAAGATAAGCAAGAGAACCTCGTTGGTGAAAATGAATAGTGCAACAACGGTTACATGAATAATCACAACGAACAGAGCAACGATTACTAGATTCGCAACGAACAAAGCAATAAAACTGAAGAATTGATTTACGAAACAAAAACCTAAGGAAGAAAGATAGACGAATGTGATTTACAACAAGATAACATCATCGATGAAGGGAGAAGAAAAGACCGAGAATGAAGGTGAGAGTGATGTGAGTTGTTTGTCAGTGATAAACGCAAGTGAGACATTGTCAGTGAAAGTGAGAGTTCTATTTCTAAATATTGAGTGTGAGATTGCAACTGAAAAGAAGATTCTAGAGTGTTTTTTCAAATATAGTTTAGTTTGGGCAAGTTTTGGACTTTTTTTGGGTTTTTCAACAAAAATAAATAATAGAAAAATTCATAGAATCGTAAACTCGTAGAGTCTATGCGAGTTTGTACAATTGTATCTGAGTCTACCATGAAAATGATTTTATGTGTGATTCCACTTGTTTTTTACTGCTAGACTCGTAAACTCGTACGAGTCTAATCCCGATTTGACAACCATGATATTACCAAGTTGAGTTGCGGACTATGTCACTTTTTATAAGACGTTTCGTGGCACTAGCCAAAATTGTGTATGGCAAATAATCAACCACGATGTCTCAAGTATAAAACAACCCATATCACTATTATGGTTGACTATTACACAATATAAAACTGTTCTAGAATTACACCATCAAATATGGCTATTATGACCATTCAAAAATACGGGACCACTTGAAACCGAAATACGCAGAAAGGAGAAAGAAAGAATTGGTTGAAAACTCAAACGCATCAATGGGGGAGAAAAGAGAAAGAATTCTCGAAAACTCTGGAAAACTTATTTGATGTGAGTTGAGACTTGTGGAGAGTCCTCTATTTATAGAAGGACTTTGCAATCAAAATCAGCAAGACTTGGGGAAGGAGGAACCAAATCAAAACTTGGGACGCACGAAACTGGTGGAAACTTGGGGCGCACGTGGGCAAAAAATACGCAAAGAGATACACACGAAATTAAAAAAAATAATAAATAATATTTTTCCCATTTTTCAGGTACCAAAAATTTACCATTGAACCAAGCCCATGCCCGGCCAAACGCCGGCGGCATCAGACGTGTGATAATTAATTTTGTGTATGTTCGCTATCGTTCACAAAATTTGATACTCCCCTGGACACATTCTTAAAGTCTCACTTCTACTATTTAAACATTTACTACTTGGTGTTAATTTTACAATGCAGGACTTCAGTTATTTTCAATTCACACACACAATTTGTTTACTCAACAATTTCCCACCAATTTCAACTAGTTCCAACAAATCAATATATGATGATACACCCAGCATGGAAAGGAGGAATAAGATAAGGATCATTAAACACAAAAAAAAAAGTTACAAAAATAGAACATAAAAGCTATTATACAAACAAAGAAACATAAAAAGCTATAATAAAAAAGAGTTCAATAAAATACATATTATTGGTGTAAATTAATTTTAAACAAACTTTCTTTCTGTACATCAAACTTTAAAAAAAATTGGGTCAAATATCATACTATCAATATAAAATACCCTTACAAATGTAGGATGATGTGGCATATATAATAGTTAATTAGATGTGAACATTTTTTAAAAGATGCTTGGTTGAAGTGATTAAAAGTCTTATTAATTTTTTTTAAAGGATAAATATTATTATTAAAATCATGACCAAAAAATAATATTATAAATAAGTTATATGTATATATAAAACTCATAAGTACAAAAACAATGAGTATCTTCTTGTGTAAATAAGAAAGAATAAAACAAAATAAATATGACCTTAACTTGATTTGACTAACAAATGAGCCTCAAAGGCAAGATGTTGTTTTCACATGAAAAAGAAAGGTGAAGGGATGAGACATGAGAGACTTGAGTTTGGAATAACTATTGTGGTCAACGATTTGGGCCAGCGTTTGAAAGGGATATACTTGCACTTGCACTTGCACTGTTCATCTTCCACAGCATTGGTTCACCTGTATTGTTCTAAGATGCAACAATAACAGTTTTATTGGTGGCATTCGTTGTAGAAATATGGTTATCTCATGTGACCTCTAATAGTGTCTGGTGAAATGTTAGCATGTGAACCATCATTTTAGATTTCAATATGAAACTAAAGAAAATAATTTTGCATAGACTAAAACTGAAATTAATCCATTTTGGAAGGACTAAAAAGTAAAAACAATACTTTTAAATATTCAAGAGATGATGATCAAAGAACAAATGAAGAAGTCACGCAATGCAGAACAATTCATCAAGATTTGACGACGTTAGTTTCAATCACACATTGTAACTCTAAACCGTTCAAATGTGAACCATTTGATCTTGAACATCACTTCACAAACGTAGCTGTATCAAATGCGATATTTCACAAATGCACAAAATCGAAATCCCTCCAAGATCGCAACATAATATCTCTTCCAACTATCTACCCCATGGACCCAACAAATTCACTATTGAACACTAGAGCACACATGACAAAACTTCAAACACACACAAAGTAGCCAAACACCCAAACAAATAGGTACATAATCTCTATGCTAACTCACATTCTGGAAACAGGGATATAGTATAATAAGATCCCAAAAGAAAATGAAACGCAAATGGTAACCATAGCATAGACAAATGCTCTCCAAAGATGCTTGTTTTCAATCATTTCATACAATTCAGCAACAAATGTTGAAACAGTACTCAGACTTCCCAATAGACCAAATTGAAGTCCTGTTATAATAGTATCACAATTTGTAGTATTCACCTGCACCAAAAATCAGGTTTATAACAATACTCATCACAACCTCCAAACTCATGTGTCAAAAATTCATTCAAAATAACTAATATAATCAAAATATTTTTAAATCCATTGACTATTTTGAAATAATAATAATAATAATAATAATAATAATAATAATAATAATAATAATTTCATATACTAAATTCACTAGTGAAGTCATGCATTTTAAAGACTAAATTGATAATTCAATTGTACAAAAAAAACTTACTGATTTTTTTAGGGTGGCAAGTGCAGCCATGATACAAGCAGCAGAAACATTGGCAACAAGAGTCCCAAATCGAAGCCATTTCAAAAACCCTCCTCCAATTTTATACTCATCAAGTCTAGTTAAGAACCACCTAAGCCACACACCAAGAGGTCCAACAATGCAGGCTAACCACAACTGAGCTTCACCACCATCATTTTTGTACTCATTCATTTCCAATGCACCACTAACACCCCATAACAAAGCTAATATCACCAACAACACTATGGTCACTACCAATCGACGTAGGAAACTATCAACCTTCCAACTTACTTTAGAGATAAAATTGCCACTTCCATGTCTCATGTTTAGTCTTATGAGTAACCATTTGAATCCCTTCGCTGTCTGGACCCCTAAGACGATCGACAATGCTACAAGCAACATGCCTACAAAATTCCATTTCTTTACAAACTCTTCTTAATATGTAGTAATAGTATAAAATTCTCTATATACGCATCTAATCTCATTTTACAGCATGGATAATTGCACAGATATTTTAGGATGTAATATAGTTAAGTGACATCGTAATGACATGTAACTAAACGCGTGTGCAAAACTGTTTTGCTGTGTTAGTACGTAGTCTTTAAATTGCATTTATTACCTATTAGAAAGCCGAGCAAAGACAAGATCCAGTGTCCAGCGACACTAAGCTCGAGCATTTTCTGATTCCAGCCGCTGAAAGTTGTTAGGCTCCCTAAGTAGCCGGTTGTTAGACCAATGGCTAGATGTTCAGATACACAGGATATATCTCCTTTAAATACAACACCAAACCATCCCATCAAAAAGGAACCAATCTGGAAAATGTTTTAAAAAAAAAACATTGAGAACACTACCAAAATTAGCTACCTAATCAATGAACTTCAATAAAATGCATTTGATGGGAATGTTAAAGTTTATATATTGATCCTAATAAAGCAAAAATAGAAATATAGATGAGTAAATTCTGTTGTATTATATCCATCTGTAAGTCATCACATGAATTTTCCAAGCTCAAAGCCAAGTACAAATGGTTCCGCTTCTAATCTTAGGAATCAATTAAGATAAAGAATTTAAAATGCAGAGTATTATTAATGGATATGATTCAAGAATATTGTGTCGAAACATGTTAATGCATGCAGCAATTGCAATAAACACTTGAATTTCTTTTCAATCAGCCAAATGATTCTTTGTCCAAGATAGTTATCATGAAAACAATACTCTAAATTTACTAATATGATCCACCTAGTCTACATTTCCATCATAACCTTATAACTACCATGGTTATTTTTCTCGTTTTATTCTTTTTTAGCATTCAAAGAAATAAATCTAAAATCAGTGGATGCAGAAGGAGAGGCAAACCATATTTGATGGCAGATCAAGGTAAAAAACGGTATGATCACTCGTCACACCAAAACCACCTGGTCCAAATGACTTTTGCAATAAGTACCTTGTTAAGACCTGCATATTTATTATAACAATTGGTGCATTAGTATCATGATCTTTTTAAAATCTTCCTCTCCTAATTTAATTGTGTGATTAATGAGTTGTGACATCTAATTATATTCATTAACCATCCACTAGTTATATTCATTAATCATCCACTCAACATAATTTAACACATTAAATTTGCGTTAACCGTCTAATTTGTTATCGAAATTTGATGTCAAATTTATGTGTCAAAATTACCCAACTCATTTAACATATTTTCTAGCATCTATCATACTCTTTAACATCAAGAAATGAGTAAAAAAATAGAAAAAAAAAACTCAATGTCATAGCACATAGGTTAGCATATTACCCCAAGAATGCCAAAAACAGCCAAATGAGTTAGACATGAAACATATTCCAGTAGCTTGGGTAACTTCTTGTCAAGTTCCTGAACCTAAAAAACAGAATAAAGTATGACTCAACCATGAGGAAACTAATATAATTTGAATTAATATAAGCTTAACAACTAAAAGAAAAATCGCTATATGAACCTACTTGTTTTATGTCATCAGAATTAACCTTTCCATTAGTTGAAACAAGGGTGGGAACATATTCTTGTGGATTTACAATATAATAATTATTAGGTGGTGGCAATTCATGTTCCAATGCAGGCTTGTATTCAGTTGATCCATTTTCTGTCTCACTATTTCTTCCCTCTTGAATAGCTCTAGCTTCAATATCTCCTGCAGCTGAAACACACACATGATTCTCAGCTTCATCATCACCAACATCTACATTTTGACACACTGAAAGCCTGCTAACTGCAGAACCCCAACTGCTGGTTCGCTCCATGGCGATCCTCAAAAGATATATAAGAACTTATTTCCTTCAAAAATAAAAAGAGCAGAGATCAACAAATTATACTATCACTATGTTTCTTTCTATAGGAAACATGAATATAACATTCAAAACATCTTACCTTAAGATTAGATTAAATAACAGATCCTTGTGAACTTCCGAAAAATAACTCAAAAATTTATTGCACCTGTTATACCTACTTAAGCTGTAAGTTAATGTGACAGAGATGAAGCAATTATCATGCCTACAAATTGATGCATCATACCAATATTGCGCACATCAAAGGATTTGAAGATTTTGGCAAACAAAAGGATAAAAATGTCAGCACTGTGATTTAGTTAGAATTAACTACATATTTATGGCTATTTTATTGGAATCGTGTGCACAGTTGAGTTATTATATGAAGTAAATACAAAACCAAGTTGTGCATGTGGTTTCTCATCGAAGGATAAAGGTTAAGTGGTTAGAGCTTAGAAGTGGCAACTACTATTTAACTCAAATAAGTAGTGCCAGCGCTGAAATGAAAGAAGCACTAATTAATGAGAGCATAAGAGCTACTTCGATGCAATACAACAACCTAAATGGATAATGTTTGGATTGTCTCCCAACAGCGCCGTTCCTATAAAATTGAAGGCCCGATTCTTATAATAAAAATAGGCCTCTAATAAAATAATTTTTTTTCAAAGAACAATCTTTTATTTAATTGAAAATAACATCCATAAACATAAAAAAAAAAAAAAAAAAGTCATGTAACTAACACAAAAAAGATTCATATTCTAATCAATAATATAAAAATACAACTTCAAACGAATATCCTCATCATATTTTAGGTTGTTATTTTCCTTAGTTAGTACAGAGGCAAAAAAAAAGTTTATGTTTTTTTAGAATTTTTTTAATAAATTATATAATGTAATTATAATGTTTGTTGTTAGAGCATTGTCATTTTATACAATAAATATGGGCAAAAAATTACAAGAACTGCTCTAACAAACATAAGAAGAAAAATATTATGTTGTGTTTTTATTAAAAAAAATATATTAATTATTTATAAAAAAAATGAATTAAAGGAGAAAAACAAGAATGTTGGGGAGCTGAACCCAAGACCATGGGTAATCTAGCACAGAATACTGCCAACAGGTCACGCAGCCACTGTTAATATTATTACAAAGTATATATTCATTTTTACTTGCGTTATATATTTAAAAAAAAAAAAAAATTGGGCCCCAAATTTTGGAGGTCCGGCTGAGTTGTTTGCACCCTTCGAGAGACGGCCATGTTTTCCAACCGTTTTGATTATGCTTTTCTATTTCTTAGGGTTAGGCAATGCAAATAAATAATAAAAAAAACAATACTTTCGCGGCATTGCTCTCAATTTCGGGAATAGTCCATATAGACATGGCAACGGGGCGGGAAGAGTTTTGCCTACCCCATTCCCAAGTTCGATGGAATTTGTTAGAGCATAATTATCGGTGCTTTTGCACTGTGGTTTCACAAAAACCAATGCAACCATGTCAGAGTGATATGGATACTTGACATAGTATAAGATTGTTTTACTTTTCATGATGTCTCTGCATGGCAACAGTGTTTTTCCCTTCCATTCCTTACTTTTGCTCACTTTTATTATTTTTTAATAATAAATGTATGTTTTATTATTACTTTTGAAGTATATTGTAAGATAAGTGAGACCAATTTTAAAGTTTTGAATGAGTGGTATGGAAATTTAGAAAATGTAGTTGAGTGGTTTAAATAATTGAAAAATATGAAGTAATATAATGTATTATGTGGGACCCATTTATGCCACTCATATGGATGACATTAATGTGGATGCTCTTATCCCCGTCTCCAATTTCAAGAAAGATGAAAAATAAAACCTCCAATTTCAAGAAAGATGAAAAATAAAACCTTGGATATCGGGGTTCGACAGTATCCCCATCCAATCTCATCCCTGCACGAACTTAGATTGCATTTTTGTATTTTTTTTATATTAAAAATTGCATAACCTCCAAAATTGCATCGCTTCAACAATCTCATTTAAAAATAATAATAATAATAATAATAATAATAATAATAATAATAATAATAATAATAAATAGAGGAATCAATTTGTTTAAGGCTCGTCTTAAAAATCAAAATAAAAATATGAATGTAATTTAAAAGTTTGTTTAAGGGTTTCTAATTTAAGTAAGGTAAAAATGTAACTTTTATACAGACGAGACAATTTTGAGGTGGGATCATCGTCCCCATTACCCACCCCCATCTTTTAAAATCAGGAAAATGTACTCTTTAAAACATCTCACACACTGACAAGTAGCTACACTTACACCTATGTGGTTCTTAAGAAAAAATAACTTTAAATTAATTTGAGTATTAAAGGATACATGGCTTCACATTCCTTCATCGCAATCTCCACCAGCTGCAACATGACACTTAACAATCCTTTTATTTTTTTTGAGGAAGTCACTTAACAACTTGATAAAATGTTATTTGAACTGAGTTTAGTTTGTTAGAAGTTAGTTACAACCCGTAACTAGCTACTCGAGTTGCTTAGTTTACATCACTTGTATATATGCCAATATTGTAACTACTTCACATTTCGGATCATTGAATCTATGAGGTTTCTACTCTTAATTCTCTTTAATCTTGATCTCGTAATAAGGTATATGAGCTTGTCGTGAATTGGTTTGCTTCGCACTTTCGTTTTCTTGCAATTTCTTGAGTTTTCTCTACAATTTCTTGCTTTTTCCCGAATTTCTTGCTTTTGCAATTTCTTGATTTTCATTTGAAGCTTTCATGGCACATAATATCACTGATCCTTCACAAAAAAGTCCATCGTAATAGTCTGTTCATCCAAGTGAATGTCCAAACTTTGTGACTTTTACGACCAAAATGTAATAGAAATTGCAGTTTAGTGATTTCAAAGATGCAAGAGACATGACATGAATGATAGGAAACCTTATCAGCCTTGACCATTATAGCTGTCACGGTTATCATGCTGCCAACCATAACCTTGACCATCATGTCCATGATCACCAGGATAGTAGTTTGGTTTCAACATGTGGGCCGGAGGTGGTGGTGGTGGTGGTGGTGGCATGGGCTGTGGTGCCAATATACCTTTGGAATCCCTTGGATCCACAGCCATACCACCACCTTGTGCTTGTTCAAAAGGAACACCTGCTGCATTCCAGGGCAGGGGGTAATTTCCTTGAAAATTTGGGCCATTTGGGACACCTTGTGGGTTACCCATTAATGAATTTGGGTCTCCAATATCAGAAGACGAGTCCTGCCTAGGCATATCATAGGGAGCAGCATAAAATGGTTGAGCTCGGTCTTGCGGGAAAGGGGGATAACCAAATGGCACAGGTGGGTTCAGCATTGGGTTTGGGTGTGGGGGAGCATCGGTGGGTTGTGCAGGGTGCATTGTTGGATACTCAGGAAATGAGTTATCTGGACCAACTGATTGCTGCCTGTCGGTAAATTGAGCAGGTTCTTGTGGGGGGTGCTGCTGCATGTCGAAACTTTGTTGATGAAAGCCCTGCTGCATACCTCCGACAGAACCAGACATGGAATCTGAAGGATGATGTTGTTGGCCGAAAAATGGTGGCTTTTGCTGCATTGCTGGCCTTGAAGGAGCTTGATCTCTTGGTGGTTGCCGACGGGTTCTGTCTTCCAGATCATGATGTTGAGAATTTGAACCTGGAGAAAAAACTTGCCTTTGGGGGCCTCGAGCAGTGGAGTCTGAGGCTGTAGGTTGCCTAACACTTTGTGCTTCTGACTCATTTCCGTCTTCTTTATCTGCATTGGGGCGAAGAAGATCGGCGTGGTATTCATGGATATGAGATTCAAAATCAGCTCTCTTCAAGAATGACTTGAGACAATGAGGAGCTGCACATATTAGGATTCCTTCCATCACTTTGATAGTCTGAATCTTCTGGATTCGTCCTTCACACCTGTGTACCAAGGAAGATGAAAAGCCCTTTTTAACATACAAACAATATGCTACACAGAAAAGAGAACTTCTACCCATGGAACCTATCAATTGCAAAACATAATCCCTGAAGGTCAACATTAAGGTTGATATCATCCCAAAAATTCAAGCTTTTTAATATAAGCGTGTGAATGATTTTATATTTAACATGCTTTATCACGGAAGAGCCTATTGGCCTTAAAGCATGCATAATGCAACAGCCTTACACTTGCACATTGATGGAAATATGAATGAAGGAGTGGGCCTTGACTATGGGCCTAAACCAATAACATGGAAAGTCTACAGCAGAAAGAAGACAAAAATACCCAAGGAAGGTGACGTGGCAAGAATTGCATGAGATGCATGGAATGGCTATATAAGCTAAAGGAATGTGAGGGAATGAGGGATCTTTTCTGTTGTGATTTTGTGGGGTCACCTAGGGTGATTGTGGGAAAGCCTGCGTGCTTTTGGGATTGGTAGTTTTTCCATTACCAATTTGTTATTTTGTCTACTCCATTTTCTCTTTCTTTTATCTCTTGTAATTGTGGAACTAGTATAATACAGTTACAGAGTTAATATAATTGCCTCATCCCTTCCATTTTATCTACTTTTATTTGTGAATTCCCATCAATTGGTCCGACCTACCGGATCAACTCTCCCATTTCTGACTGAGGTGTAGATGCCAAGAAAACCAAAGATGGGTGATCGAATTGAAGCTCTGGAAACTCAAATGGGTAGCGTGACTTCAACGTTACAGGCCCTAGCTCTTCAGATGCAGCAGCATGCTGAACAGATGCAGCAACAAAGCTTGATTCTGAATGAATTAAGCAAACAGATTGGCCAGAAGGAGACGCATCAGGAAGGAGAAACGTCTGTGGGTGACTCCTCACAGAGTGAGTCTCGCTTAGCAGGAAAGAAAGTGAAACTTCCGTTGTTTGATGGCGAAGACCCTGTGGCCTGGATCACACGAGCTGAGATTTACTTTGACGTCCAAAACACACCGGAAGATTTGCGTGTGAAGTTGACACGATTGAGCATGGAAGGTCCAACCATTCATTGGTTCAACTTGTTAATGGAAACAGAGGATGATTTGTCTTGGGAGAAATTGAAGCGTGCGTTAATTGCGCGCTATGGTGGAAGAAGATTGGAAAATCCGTTCGAAGAGCTATCGACACTGAGGCAGAAAGGTAGTGTGGAAGAGTTTGTGGAGGCGTTTGAATTGTTGTCATCGCAGGTAGGAAGGCTTCCAGAGGAGCAGTACCTTGGGTATTTCATGAGTGGTTTGAAACCCCTAATTCGCAGAAGGGTGCGTACCTTGAACCCTCGCAATCGTATGGAAATGATGAGGATTGCAAAAGATGTAGAGGATGAATTAAGGGAGGAAGATGACGATGGTGAGAAGCGTACAGGCAAGAAGGTAGTCCACGAGAAATTGGGCCAAAGGGATTGGGCCGAGTCACTAACCAACAGGAACGGGTTGACCCGTTCTTTCAAAACGGGTGGGGTAAATCAAAATCAGAAAACGAATTCAAACGGATCCATGGGTAACTCAAACTCAACCTTATCCTCAACAGCTCGAAAAAACAACCAGGACCACCGATCTGGTTTGTCTGAGAAGTGGAAGGGGGTTCGAAGCTTTCATGGTGACGAGATCGCAGAGAGGCGCGCGAAGGGCCTATGCTTCAAATGCGGGGGAAAATATCACCCTACGTTGCACAAATGTCCTGAGGGCTCTATCAGAGTCTTGATTCTGGGCGAAGGAGAGATGCTGAATGAAGAAGGAGAGATAGTGGCAATGGAGGAGGTGGCGGAAAAGAGCGAAGAAGAGGAGGAAGCAGAGTGCCAGTTTATGGGCGTTTTGGGAAGGATGGGTGAATACCAAACTATGAAGATTGAAGGAAAGATCAAGAATGTTGATGTCCTGGTACTAATTGACAGCGGAGCCAGCCATAACTTTATTTCTCCTAAAGTTACATCTGCTTTAGGACTTACTATCTCACAGGTGGCTGCTAAGAGTATCAAGCTAGGAGATGGACATAGAGTTACTACTAAGGGAGTCTGTAAAGGGGTAAGGATGAGGTTAGGGATGATTGAAGTGGTGGTTGATGCGTTGGTACTGGAATTAGGAGATCTTGACATGGTGTTAGGAGTCTCTTGGTTAAGTACTCTTGGGGAGGTGGTCATGGATTGGAAGAAGCTGTCTATGCAATTTGTTCATAACAAGCAAGAAGTAATACTTCAGGGACTGGGAGGTCAGAGTAGCGCCCAGAGCTATTTGAATTCTTTTTTGAAGGATAGACAGGGTAGAAGTGGAATGGAGTGGTGGTCTCAGCTTCAATCTATTGAGGCTGACAAGACACTGGTGTCCCAGGATCTTAACGTTTTACTGGAAGAATTCCATGAGGTGTTCAGTAATAAGATCCAGTTACCTCCTGAAAGGACTAAGGTGCATCAAATTAAGCTTGTTCCTGATCATGGTACCATAAACGTCAGGCCCTACAGGTATCCTCATCACCAAAAAGAAGAGATTGAAAAGCAAGTGACAGAACTGTTGGAGGCAGGGATAATCAGACCCAGCAGCAGTGCTTATGCAAGTCCTGTGATTTTAGTGAAGAAGAAAGATAAGAGCTGGAGAATGTGTGTGGACTGCAGGGCTTTGAATAAAGCTACAATCCCAGATAAGTATCCAATTCCTATTGTTGATGAATTGTTAGATGAACTCAAAGGAGCCTCAATGTTTTCTAAAATAGATTTAAAATCTGGGTATCATCAGATTAGGGTACATGAGGATGATATTCCCAAAACAGCATTTAGAACCCATAATGGCCATTATGAGTACCTTGTTATGCCTTTTGGACTCATGAATGCCCCAGCTACTTTTCAGGCCATTATGAATGATATTTTCAGACCCCATTTGAGAAAATTCGTACTGGTTTTTTTTGATGATATTTTAATATACAGTAAGAACATACAGCAGCATCTGTTTCACTTGAAGTTGGTTTTAGCTGTGTTACTAGACAACAAATTCATAGCTAACCAATCAAAGTGTAAATTTGGGTGCACACAGATAGATTATCTTGGTCATATTATTTCTGGAGAGGGAGTTGCAGTGGACCCTGAGAAAGTTAAATGTATCTTAGCCTGGCCAGAACCAAAAAATGTGAAGGGGGTACGTGGATTCTTAGGGCTCACAGGGTATTATAGGAGGTTTATTAAGGATTATGGTAAGCTAGCAAAACCTCTGACAGAACTTACAAAAAAGGACAATTTCTCTTGGGGACCTGAGGCAAACAAAGCTTTCCAACATCTAAAGAGAGTCATGACTACTCCTCCAGTATTAGTGCTTCCTAATTTTGATGTACCTTTTGAAGTGGAATGTGATGCAGCAGGAAGAGGGATTGGGGCAGTGTTAATGCAACATAGACAACCTGTGGCTTTTTTCAGTAAAGCCCTTTCTGATGGAAATCTAGCTAAGTCTGTGTATGAAAAAGAATTAATGGCTTTGGTATTATGTATTCAGCACTGGAGACACTATTTATTGGGAAAAAAATTTGTGGTGTACACTGACCATAAAAGTCTGAAGCATTTTCTGCAGCAAAGAATTTCATCTCCTGATCAGCAGTGCTGGCTGGCCAAGCTGCTTGGTTATCAATTTGAAGTCAAATACAAACCTGGGCTGGAGAACAAGGCAGCTGATGCTCTTTCTAGATGTTATGATGAGGGGGAAATGACTGCTATCATTTCTTATCCTTTATGGGCAGATAGGCAGAAAATTTTGGAGGAGATAGCTGAGGATCCTTACATACAGAAGCTGATCAGCAAGGTTCAGGAAGCTCCTGAGAACAATCCTGGGTTTACAGTGAAGCAAGGAGTGCTGTTGTATCAGGGCAGGTTAGTAATATCACCAGAGTCACCTTCTATTCCTTGGTTATTAGAAGAGTTTCATTGTACACCTACTGGGGGTCATTCTGGATTTTTGAGGACATACAGAAGGTTAGCTGATTCCTTATATTGGGTAGGGATGCAGAGGAGTGTGAGGGATTTTGTTCGTGCTTGTGATGTGTGTCAGAGACAAAAATACAGTGCTACAACTCCAGGTGGCTTGCTGCAACCTCTGCCTGTTCCTAATGCTGTATGGGAAGACTTATCTCTAGATTTTATCACCGGTTTGCCAAAATCCAAGGGTTATGAGGCTGTGCTGGTAGTGGTGGACAGGTTATCAAAATATAGCCATTTTATTTTGTTAAAACATCCATATACTGCTAAGTCCATTGCTGAGGTGTTTGTCAAGGAAGTAGTGAGATTGCATGGAATCCCAAACTCTTTGGTCAGTGATAGGGACCCTATTTTTATAAGCCATTTTTGGTTAGAGCTGTTTAAACTGCAAGGTACTAAGTTGAAGATGAGCTCATCTTACCATCCTGAGACTGATGGACAGACTGAGGTTATAAACAGGTGCTTAGTGAGCTACTTGAGATGCTTTGCTTCTGATCATCCCAAGACCTGGGCTCATTGGGTGCATTGGGCTGAATTCTGGTATAACACCGCATTCCATATATCTATTGGGAAGACACCTTTTGAAGTGGTGTATGGTAGGCAAGCTCCTCCTATAGTGAAGTTCTTGTCTAATGAAACAAGGGTTGCTGCTGTAGCTTTAGAACTGAAGGAAAGGGACGAAGCTTTGACTCAGTTAAAAAGGCACCTGATGAAGGCTCAAGAGCAGATGGCAAGCTATGCTAACAAGAAGAGAAGGGATCTGTGCTTTGAAGTGGGAGAATGGGTTTTTCTCAAGCTGAGACCGCACAGACAGCAATCAGTAGTGAGAAGGATTAATCAAAAGCTAGCTGCAAGATTTTATGGGCCTTTTCAAATAGAAGAGAAGATTGGAGAAGTAGCTTACAAGCTGAAGTTGCCTGCTGAATCAAAAATCCACCCAGTTTTTCACGTGTCTCTGCTAAAGAAGGCTGTGGGAAATTATCAGGTGCAGGGTCAATTGCCTAAGGAATTGGAAATTGCTGGTGCTGATGATGTGTACCCAGAACAGGTGCTGGGTTCTAGAGTAGTAAGGCAAGGTGATACTGAAGTGTATCAGAGCTTAATTAAATGGAAGCACAAGTCCATGGAGGATGTCACTTGGGAAGACAATGAATTTTTGAAAGGGCAGTTTCCTGAATTTTGCCTTGAGGACAAGGCTGTTTCTAAGGAGGGAGGAGTTGATGGAAATATGAATGAAGGAGTGGGCCTTGACTATGGGCCTAAACCAATAACATGGAAAGTCTACAGCAGAAAGAAGACAAAAATACCCAAGGAAGGTGACGTGGCAAGAATTGCATGAGATGCATGGAATGGCTATATAAGCTAAAGGAATGTGAGGGAATGAGGGATCTTTTCTGTTGTGTTTTTGTGGGGTCACCTAGGGTGATTGTGGGAAAGCCTGCGTGCTTTTGGGATTGGTAGTTTTTCCATTACCAATTTGTTATTTTGTCTACTCCATTTTCTCTTTCTTTTATCTCTTGTAATTGTGGAACTAGTATAATACAGTTACAGAGTTAATATAATTGCCTCATCCCTTCCATTTTATCTACTTTTATTTGTGAATTCCCATCACACATAGGCTCATAAAGTACCATTAAGCTTTTTATTAGTGGACGGAACTCAAAGTGCTGAACTCCATTAGAGTTTAGTACTTTAGTTCGTATAGTAGCAGAAATATCTTGAGATAAGCTATCATGCTTCTTACACTTGCACATAACATTCGTAAATAACAGAATGTGCTGAGTATTCTCTTCAATTACTAATTTACTTAGTTAGTTCAGTTAGGCTGAGTCAGCTAGGCAGTTATGACTTATGATAGGTCGTCTTAAATATAAATCATAATACTACACAACCACAACTCACTCAAATGGCAAAAAATTACAAGTGTCAAATTTTTAATCATGCCACATATGAATCAATGAATCATTAAACAACAATTTTCTTACCTAAAATAGCTTTCAATTCTTACTACTAACACAAATTTGAATTTGAATTTTTCCTTCCACTATTAACACTAATCTACACACTTTAATTCAAATAGTTTGCCAAAAAAGGCTATGACCCACACAGAGACAAAATATCCACACAAAAGCAAAAACTTAATTCCCAACAACACAGTAGATGCTGACATGCTTTTAGAAAGAGTAAAAAAAGCCTTATTTCTTCTTGAAATCTAAACCCGTACATCTCTCTCTCATGTTTTCAAAATTTCAAATCATAAACCTCTCTCTCTCAAAAAGAAAATGTTGAACACACCTCTCTCTCAAATCAACAATGAAGCTGCACGACAAAGACGCCTCCTTCACCAACTTAAACATGGTTGCTGATGGTCTCATCACTACTGTTCTAACTCAGGTTTGTTTTTCCTCTTTTCGATTCATAAATCCAAGCTCAACTCTTTTCCGATTCAATTCTTGATCCATTTCCCTTTCTTTTGATTATTGATTTTTTATCATCAATGTTAGACTTTTGATTTTTCAATATAGATTATTGAGTTTTGAGTTGAGGGGTAGTTATCAATGTTTGAGTTTTTTTATTTGATTTCCTGTTATTAAAAAAGGTTTATGTTAATTGATAATAATGTTTCATTTCAGGAATGTTGATGATGGTTTGCTGCATGTTTTTATTTCTAAAAATGTCAGCTTCTGTTTTTAACGCTCTAGCAGAATATTGAGGGTCGAAATATTGGCTTGACATTCGAAGTGCATTGTTGAAATTTCGTTGCAGGTAAGATCTCTGTTCTCTCATACTTTTGCAAGGTTCATGGAAATATTAGTCAAGGATTCATCTATCTCATAAGTCCTACTATAGTATAGATCTCTTTTGGTTATCTATTTTATGTATAATATCGCAAGAATGGATTGGAGTCCATATTACTATCAGGGTATAGGGTATATGCACTTAATGGTATATTATTACATTTTTGAGTTAAAGTTGAAGGATTCTTATAGATACATCATACATGTAATTTGAAATTTGTTCTTTATTTAGTCTTTATGAGATTTTTTTTTAGACTTAATTCTTAAATTCAACAACTCTGTGTATTGTACAATGATGTTTTTCTATGGGTATAATTACGTTGTAATTTTTTTTCCTTAGTGAATAAAAACTCTTGATATGTTTTGTAGTGTTTTATCGATATTGTACGGTGATGTGTTGTGAAGAACTCTAGCAATTAAAACTGTTATCACATACTCCTTGAGCATAGAATTTAATGACAATTACTTATATAAATAAAAAATAGTATTGTACGCCCTGCAATGATGTACTTTGACTAATGGATCATTGTACTTTAAATTTATAATGATCATACATGCATCTTTATATAGTTTTATGTCTCTAATTTTAAGAATTGTATTTGTTTAACTAATGGAGCATTGTACTTTGATTCTCTTGTTTACTTTGCTTATGCAGGGTATATGGCATATAATTCCAAGGCCAAAGCAATTAGTAGATGTCAATGGGATGCATTGCAGAACTTGAAAATATGTCCTATTCCGTGTATCATTCGACACTTTTGGTTGCTCCTCCAAATTGTAGATTGTATAAGGCATTTGACACAATTTCTAATCGTAGAAGCATTTTTTTAAGGATAGGCACAACAAATGCCTATGTTGTATAACTACATTAGGTTGTTCAAATTTTAATGACATTTTGATGTTAATATCTTCGAGCGGATGGTGTTGTTTAGCTTTTGGGCCTGTTTGTATTACTTTATTTTTGAGTTTATGAAAAATAGTTTATGCAAATAAATAAACTTTTATATTAATTCGTAAGTTCTCACGAAAATTGTATCTTCCCAAATTATGTTTTCATAAACTATCTCGACAAACTTATAAATAATACATAAAATTTTATTTATTTTCATAAGTTGTTTTACATAAATTCAAAATAAGTCGATCCAAACGGACCCTTTATATCATTTAAGTCCAAAGGTTTTTATATTTGTCAAAAACATAGAGTCAAATAGAGTTTTATGTAGCTTTGATATCATTCAGGCCAAAGTTTTATGTTTGTTAAAAACACCGGAGGCAAATAGAGTTTTATGTAGCAACTATGAATTAATTTTTTTTTCCCTTTTTTAGGGAACAAAATTTCTTTTTTTGTTATTGTTTACATTTTATATTGTATTTTCATTATTACTCATATGGTATTTAATATTAATTATAATATTGTATATTAGATATAAAGTATTAGGTATAACATTTTATATTTGTCTAATTTCTTTGATAATTCTTCCCCGTGCATTGCACGGGTGTTAAAACTAGTCTATGTACAAACAAACAATTCATGAAATATTTTATAGATTTTCAGTTTCATCTCTCACAAATGCTCTCTTATGTACTCTCAATTTTAAAATTCAGAGTTACCTAGATTTCTTTCAAACTCTAGACCACTTGATATCATTTTATAAATCAACTATCCTTAAACAAAAAGTTCTTCAGTTAAAGATCATTAATAATTTTATATCTGAGACAAAACACAAGGAAAACAGAAAAAATGATTGAATAAATGCGCCACCCTAGTATCTATTTTATTGCAAAGTGGGGACAGATATTGCTACATACATGCCAATAGCATGCACACCATTTTCACCTATTCAAGTGGGCAGATTTTAATCTGTGTGAAGATGGTCCCACAGACATGTAACTAAAAAAAACCTCCCTCCACATGTCAGGTTATAATGATGACTCAACAAGTGGAAAAGTAGAGGGACTCAAAAAAAAAAGTGCACAAATATTTGAGAATGAATTTCAAAATTGTATGTCCATAGAGTAATCAAATTTAATGAAAATAATGTACAAAGGAAAGGTTTAATGCATCCCTATAGAAATATAAATATTATTCACCTATTGACTGGAAAATGAAAAGCATGTACACAGTACTGTTACAATTAAGCTTAGTTAATGTGTGAAAAAAATTTACAGAACAACTAAAAGAGGGGCAATGATTGCAAAAACGAAAAAAACAGAGTAGTGAAACGAAGAACTCAAACAGTGAAAGACAGCATGCGAACAAGACGATTACGACACGGAACAGTGGCGACTGTTTTCTAATAGCTACCTCACTGCTTAAGTAATTAACAAACATTAAGCTTCAAAGTTAAGAGTCAATGGTCTTCATTGCTTTGCTGTATGAAGAGAATAAGATAAGAAAAATACTTACAGGTAGCACGATGAATCACTTCTAGCGCAATCGAGACAGAAAGCATGGTCACAAGGGCTCTGCAACACCACAACCCTATAGTAAGCCAACATCAAGGAAACTAACAAGTTCTAGGCTTCTAGCACATATTCAGTGAGAAAACCCACTATCAAAATCAAAATTTTAAACATAGCAGCCAAATCACAAACCAAACCAAACCACCTTTGGAGGCGCGCATGACATCTAGACTCTAAAAAAAAACTACATAAAAAAGGTGTTTTGATGCGGGTATAAAATACATTTTGTCATTTTCAACCAAATTTCTGATAAAAATGCAAAGTCATTGATGAAATAACGAGTGTCATCTATAAATGCTAAAGAACAGAACCACAAGCCCATTATAGTAAAAGTAATATATTATGAGGTAAGTAGAAAAATGAAAAGTCAACACCAAATCAAAGGCAAACAAGGACATACAACAGCTGTCCACTACTCCACTAAATTACTGCCCAGAATTCAGCTAGCATGCTTACTTAAATAGATTCTAATTTGTTTCTGGCTTTCTGCAATGAATTTTTTGGAGTGAACACATGGTAAAACTAGAACAAAGAATATATCCAACTTTATTAAATGTTTATAGCATAAACACTTATCATATAAGGGCTTATATATAAGATATTTCTATAACAAAAGGCAAAATAAAGTTAAACTATTTTCATATAAGTTGTTTTCATAAGTTATCCTAGAGAGCTTGTTTCCGTAACATCTCCCAAACAGTTCCACAAGTGCTTATGTCAATAGATAAACTCAAATAAGCCAAGCCAAACAAACCCTAAGCCCATATTAGAACACGATAACTTATATCTTGTTTTGATTAAAACCATCCTAGCAAGCAGAAGCCTAAATGAAAAAACAAGTTAGAATGTAAGAGAGTAATTACCAGCCTTCCATAAATCGCAATCGGGAAATCACATCGAACACAGAAATGAACTCGCTCACCAAGCTGGCGACGGGATCTACGACTCACATTCCTAACAAAGGAAGAAGCAGTAGCTGTACCAATACCCTTTGCAACAGGAAGATCAGCAAGGACTAGATGGTCAGGGCAGGCAACCGTAACAGTCTCAACAGGCGATTGCTTCACACCTGCCGACCCATCAGAGGATGGATTCTTACTAAGCCGAATCTGAAGCATATTTCAATCAACTTCTTCCCTCAACTTCTTTCAATGCAATACTTCAAATTGGGTACAAAGTATACCAAATTATTCACCCTCCTCCTTTATCAAATCAACAAAAAAAAAAACATTTTTAGATTTAAAAACAGAAAATGGTTAACTGATAAGGGAAGCATATATTCAGAATAAAAAATTCATTTAAAAAAAAAAAACAAATGAAAAAGGAAAATGATTAGCATTTCCCTTGTACTGTATCTATAAGTTTAGGGGTTTAATTTTCATACACGGTGTAAAGACTTTTACACTATCAATAAATCACAATCATTGATATGTCTGACTTTAAAAGTAGTTATGATCAAACAAATTTTACCATCACAGTTATAATTGATTGACTGTGTAAAAAATCTTTACACTGTCAAATCACAATCATTAAATCCTATGTTTTATACATATCAATAGAAGTGCTGAATAAGCCCAGAAACATGAATCAAATAAAAACAATATAAAAAACAACAACATGAATTTGTAGTACAATATTGAATTGAATCTAACAATTGTGCTAACAGCCTAAGGAGATGTATAAATTAATCAATAGGAACATTAATCATCTCAATTGAGGTTCAAGTAGAGATTTTTAGAACTCAGACTCTGGAGATTGCACGAATATGCTTTTAAAAAAATATGAAGCTATAAAACTTAAAACAAATAGTAGAGTCTACAAGTACAATTTCACATTCAATCAATCTGATGCACAAAAACAAATCATCCAGATTTTTATTCAACAATAAATTAAGATTATCAATTGACGGTGGGTGGATCAATTGAGAAAAACACAATGAAAATAAATAAATGCATAAAAGAGATCGGAAAATGGGAAGAGTGTATGGATCGAAAGAGAAAAGGAAAAGTAGAATACCTGAGGAAGTTTTAAAAAAAAAATGAATTGGTTGGAATGAAAGGAAATCGAAAGAGAGATAGCGATCTTGACGTTCAAGTTCTATTCAGAAACTGTCTAGGGTCACGACGTCTGCGGCAGCAACACCTAACCCCTATCCTATGATATGCACAGCGTTTGTTACGATGATGCGATCCAAATCGAGAGTGCTGCTGGGTTTTGTGGGCTTTTTCATCACCATATGGCATATGGATGGTATAAATGGATCCCGCCCAATATATCATATTATTTCACATTTCTCAATTATTTAAATCACTCAATTATATTTTTCAAATATTCATACCACTCATTTAAAACTCTAAAATGGGTCTCACTAAATTCAAAATATACTATAAATTTATATTTTACATTAATATGTATAATTCAAACAAATTAATTTAATTATATCACAACACATTAAAAAGAAAACAACATATATTTAAAAGAAAATTAAAAATATAAGAAAAAAATATTAAATAGCACCGTACACGACATTTTGTATATAAAAAAAACACACTACATGACACAAATAAGTTATAAGAAAATACAATAAAAAATCCATAGACGTTCAAAATAAACTACTAGCACAAAATATAATGAACCTTTAAAATAATTTTTAGTTGTGGTTATTCTCATGCCCAAAACGTTCTCATATATGTTCTATTAAGTCTTGTTGAAGGTGTCAATGAATTTGCTTATCGCGAACATGGTGTCTTCTACGTAGAAACTCTTGAAAATCACTATTAGAATCGTCTGGTGGTGCAGTTGGATCATTGCCTAGATGATCATAAGAATAATCAAAGTTGCCACCATATGTGGCACGTTCATCTTCAACAATCATGTTGTGCAATATGATGCACGTATCCGTTATACGCTTTAGTGAATCGAGGTGCCAAGATCGAGCCAGATTACGTATGATCGCAAATCGCGATTGGAGAACTCCAAATGCTCGTTCTATATCCTTCCTTGCGCCTTCTTGATGTTGGGCAAACAAATTTCTCTTATCTCCTTGTGGCATTGAGACGCTTTTCACAAATGTAGCCCATTCAGGATAAATGTCATCTGATAGACAATAACCCATGTTGTATTCACTACGATTGATTGTATAATGGACCTTAGGAGCTCGCCCTTGCATAACATCGTTGAACACATCAGATTGGTTCAACATATTGATATCGTTGTTTGAACCCGCTACCCCAAAAAATGCGTGCCAAATCCATAAGTCTTGTGAAGCAACTGCTTCAAACATAACAGTGGGTTTACCATGATCACCTCGAACATACTGCCCTTTCAATGCAACTGGGCAACTTTCCATTCCCAACGCATACAATCAATACTCCCCCAACATACCTGGAAAACCACGTGCCTTCCCCATCTGCAACAAGCGTTCGATGTCTTCAGTGGTTGGCTTTCGCAAATATTGTGGCCCGAATACACTTATCACACCCCTTGTAAACTTATCAACACATTTTAGTGTCATGGTTTCACCAATTCTCAAATATTCATCCACACTATCGGCAGATGTTCCATATGCCAACATACGAATAACAGTAGTGCATTTTTGCAGGGGTGAAATACTTGATCTACCAGTTGTGTTAACCCTCGGCTGAAAAATATTCATCATGCATGTTGACTAAGAGCTTCAACTATACGAAGGAAGACATGTTTACGCATTCGATACCTTCGACGGAACTGCTCATCCGTGTAAACTGGAGCTTCTGAAAAATAATCATTGAATAACCGTTTATGTTCGTCTTCATGATTCCTCTCTATGTTCCTTCTTTGGCGTCTAGGCCTACTTGAGCTCGCAAACTCTTCTTGCGGATTACTTTCAAAGTAAAGCCTCACAAGTTCTTCATCCATGCCGTCATTCATATAATCCATGAACATTTTTGCAATATGGGTTGGATTGGAAGGATCCATTTGAAGAGAAGTTTGATACTGAATGTGAATAAAGAGAGAAGTTCAGAATATTTTTTTTGTGAAGGGAAGAAGTTGGAAATGATTGTGAAGTTTGTTATACTCCCTCCGTCCCTTTTTATAGGAGTAGTTTACAAAAAAAGTTTCGTCCCTAAATATAAGATCATATACAAATTTCTAGATGCATTGATTACTCTTTTTCCAAATATACTCCTTATTAATACTACCAATTTGTCTTGGTATATGAAAAGTTAACATTAAATATATATTTAATCAATGGTAATCTAATAATAATCACACACATTTGAGACAACTTTATTACTCCAACAACTTTTTTAAAACACGTGATTTTTGTAAAATACTCCTATAAAGAGGGACGGAGCGAGTACATGTTATAACATTTATAGGGATATGAAAAACGGCTAGTTTGAATAATGGCTGGTTTGACTAAGATTGAGTTCGAATAACGGTTAGTTTGACTAAAATCGAGTTTGAATAACCGTTAGTTTGAATAAAATTGATGATTTTAAATACTGTAATATGGTTTAAATACAATTCACGTCTCAAATACTATATAATATGGTTGGAAGATTTCATTTTATTTAGTTCCTGCTTATAGTCCTCATGTATAACAAATACTATTCACGTCGCTTAAGTCCAACATAAATAAGTCCAACATAAAATAATAATTAAATCCAACATACATAATAACATCACTTAAAAATGGCTATTCACGTCACTTAAAAATATAAAACATAAAATAAGTCCAGCATAAATAATAATTAAATCCAACATACATAATAACATCACTTAAGTCCAAAATTAAGTCCAACATACATAAAAATGGCTAGTCATATACTAAAAATTATTATATCCCTCTAATCGATTACGTCTAACATACATAATAATATCACCTAAGTCCATATTTATCTCTAATCACGCCACACAAAAATTCATAATCTTGTAGTTGCCTTGGATTCATATTTGATGTATCCTTCGAGAGTATTTCTAAATCATTGATCTTCATCCTTTTCCTATCATTCTCAGCCTTCTCCAACTCTGTATCAACCCTTTTCCTCTCTATCTCAACTTTTTCACTATCAATATGTGCATAATCACGCGCAAACCCTGACATTATTTCAATTTTTTTGTTCAAGTCATTTTTCAAAGCATCAAATTTAGGAGTAGACTTCTCCACAAGCTTTTCTTTTTCCTTCCTTTTGGCTGCCTTCAGTGGCGGAGCCAGAAAAAAACCGGGTGGGCCACTATAATAAACTATAATATATAAATACAAAATTAAAATACATATTAAACACAAAGTTGTAATGACGAAGTTTGACTAAAAAGTTAGGGTGAATACTTTAAAAAAAATCGATACATATTTTACAACTGCTATAAATTATGAAACTTTTTTTTATAGTACAATTGTTAATTTAGTGAATTTTCAGTTGACAGAACAATATACGGGGGATTTGAAACCCAAGCAAGTTAGAAGATATATAAGTCTCCGCTAACCAGTCAAGTATAAACATGACAAAAATGACGTATGTTACTTTTGAAACCGCCGAAAACTAAATCAGTTGAAAAATTGTTTAAAGTCTCACAAAATAGACCTGTAATTTTTTTTAATTTTTTTGGGTGGGCCACTACATCACTTTGCGAGAATTTGGATCTGCCAAAAACTAAAACCGACATAAAATTGTATAAAATCTCGCAAAATAGACCTATAATCGTTAATTTTTTAATTTTTCCGGGTGGATGTAATGGTGGATTGTATTCGCTTGTTGGTGTCGGTGGGTTAGAAGATGACGAATATGCGCCAGAAGCTGAATTCTTTGTTCTTTTTTTAGAAGGTTCTGATGAACCTGCACCTGCACGCCACTTGGGTTCATCTTTCAATAATCTCCATGCATTCTCAATTGTGAAATTTTCATGTCCGTCTTGGTAATAAATATCTTTTGCAGCCGAAATGATGTCGCTCTCAGAGGTACCGCTTTTCTTTAGAGCGACGACATCTTTGTAGCACCCAAAAAACTTATTCACAGATGGACTAATCTTTTTGTGCCATCGACTTTTTAGTGCCGTTGGTTTCCTCTCGAAAATTCTTGTCACGATGGTTGTTATAAGCTTCACCAATCCTCTTCCAAAAACTATCTCCTCTTTGATCAATCCCAACAATTGGATTCTTTGAAATATTGAGCCATGATTGAATGAGAAGTTCATCCTCCTTTGGTTGAAATCTTACTTTTGAAGTATTCACAACCGATGTAGTTCCAACTTCTTCATTAAGGTTAATAGTTTCCAAGCCACCTTGAGTGCAAACTTGTGGTGTTTCAAGCTCTTGATCATTTAATTGCACACCACTACTACCCATTTGAACCCCATGAGGCATATTGGGATTATTTGATTGAGAAGAAAATTGTTGATAGGGGTAAGGTGATGTATGATATGGGTAATTTCCAAAGTGTTGATTATTTTGTGGATTTGGGATAGAAATAGAATTTTGAAAATTTGGGTTATGATTTAGATTTAGGATATTGGATACATTTTCAAAGGATGGTGTATTTTGTTGATTTGGGATACATGGAGAATTGCCAAAATTTTGCATGTAATTGGACCAAAAATTATGGTGATTGGTGTTCATTTTGCAAATAAAATGTATAGAAGAAAAAAAAATTAAAAAGAGGTAAAATGTGAATGAAAAAATTAAATAGCTAAAACTGACTTTTATAACAAAGAAAAAAATGAAAAAGGGAGATATGTTGAAATAGTCCAACGGCAACAATTACAATGGTAAATGAAATGTTAATTTATTGTTTAATTAATTTATTTCAAAAAGTGTTTGAGAAAAGAGAAAAAAAATGGATGTAAGACACGGTAGCTAAGTTTGGCATCGTGGGCAAAAAAGGACACCAACTCTTATGCAATTATCCATGCCTTCCTGACACAAGTAGCCACACGTGGACTTAAATTGTCAATACCACCCACCGATAATTATGCTCTAACATTCTACTATATCGGGGCCCACTTTCTACTCTTTAATTCAATTGCTTTACAAATAAAAATTATGAGAATATAAAATAAACTCCTTTAGTTATCTGCGATCCCGCAACAAAAAGCATCACCAAACGTTTTGCGATCGCGCGATAGTGCACCTGCCATGGAACAATTTGTTTTTTCATCAAAAGTAACCGAAGCAACGCCGACGGAAAGGAAACCCCCAGATAACGAAACAAACACAAGGAAAATATCCTTTCGGGATATGCTTACTGAAGGGCAACAACCTGCACCAACCAAAGAGAAAGTCGATCTGGTTGCGCAAGGTCTGGTGAAAATTGCACATCAAGGAGGAAATCGACTTCTGCCAGTAGTCACACTAGATGAGAGTTACTTCAAGGAACTATGTAACCCATGGGCAGGGTCCCTAGTGATCAAGCTCTTAGACAAAACCGTTGGTTATCATGTGTTGAGGGAAAGGCTCAAAAAGATGTGGAAACCATCAGGGGGGGTTTGATATCCCGTTTGATATCACGGATATCGATAACAGCTTCTACATGGTAAAGTGTGACCTGATTGTTGATAAGGAAAGAATAATGTCAGAGGGTCCCTGGATGCTCTTTGATCACTATCTTGCTGTCTCACAATGGACACCGGAATTCGTCTCCCCTATGGAAAAGATTGAACGCACCATGGCGTGGATACGATTTCCAAGTCTAAACTTGGTATACTATGACGAAAGCTTCTTGCTAGCCCTTGCATCAACGGTTGGGACTCCGGTCAAGGTTGATACTAACACCCTTAAGGTGGAGAGAGGTCGTTTTGCTCGTATTTGTGTTGAAATTGATCTCACAAAGCCGGTGGTGGGGAAAGTCTGTGTCAATGGACACTGGTACAAGGTCCAATATGAAGGCCTTCACATGATATGTGCTACGTGTGGTTGTTATGGACACCATAAGAGCGACTGGAAGAAGGTGCCGGAGCAACGTACAACCATCTCAACAACACCGGCGGCTAGTGCTTTAGAACCGGTAGTGATGCTTCCATAATTGGAGGTGGCTGGTGCCAAACAATTAAATGTAGGAGCTACGGTTACGCCTTCTCAGTCTCAGAAATCAAATGGTAGTTAATGTTAATCATGAAGGAATAAATGATGAGAGTGAGGAATAAATGATGAGAGTGAAGATGTACATGGGGAATGACTAGTAGTACGTAGGAAAAAAAAACCAGCGGTCAAAATTGAACAAAAAAAGGTTACTGTTGTGCCAATGGGTAACAAACCGACTACTTTTAGTCAACACAACATTATGTGGCAGCAGAGGGAAAGAAACAATTTCTTCTTCAAAACATGCGACTCAGAATGATAAAAGCGGGATCCTAAAAAAGAGGAGGTTTGATGGGCTTACTCCTAAAGTGGGGATTAACAACATGGGCTCCACCAGCTTGGGACACAAAAATCTCATCAGTAGCAAACATAAGCACATCGGGAGTGAAGCGTGCAGCAGGGCACCTAATTTCACAACCAATCTGAAGGAAACACAGCGTCAACTTAAATCTCAAGATTCTAAGGCGAATGGAGAGCGTTTTGATAATGAGAACTATGTGGTACATATGATGTCAACTCTCAACAAAGAGGAGAAAAAAGTGGTCAAAGAAACTCCCTTTAATCGGGAGGATATTTGTCAAGACATGCAAGATTAATCTTGCACACTTTGTGTCCTTGTATTATTGTTTAGATGATTGGTTTTAAAGATGTATCTATGCTCTCCTGGAACATTTGGGGAGCTCAAAGTACAAAGGCTAAAAGACATCCTGATAGATTTGATTAGAAAGTATAACCCCACCTTTCCTATCATCATAGAAAGTCATGTAGCTTTTGATAAAAATCTTGCTTTTTGGACTAAAGCTGGGTATGTCAAAATCCAAGTCGTGGAAGCTCAAGGTCACTCTGGAGGCATTTGGATTCTCAAACAAAGTGGCAGGAGCATCCAAGCTGATCTAGTAGACATTTACTCAAATACCATTACTCTCAAGCTACTGTTGAGAGAAAAAATGGAATGCTAAAAAGAAATTTTCTAGATTCGGGGTTTTTAAGGGGCCTATGAGCAATTGACCAAAACTGAAACCAAAACTGCATTTAAATAAAAAATAAAACCCAAGTCATCTTGAAGGCCTACTAGTACTTTACTAGTAAGTACTAGTAATTGATGATTACCTCATTCTGCACAAAGGGTGAGTACAACTAAATTCTAACCTTGTGTCTGGAATCTGAATTAAGAAAGTAAAGAGAAAAGATAATTTGAAGAGTCCGAAACGTTCACTAATTCAATTTAAGAAAAATGTGAAGTTATAATTAAGAGGGAAAACTCTACAATTACTTGCAATCACACCACCGTGGAAAACAATTGTCACTATAGTAAACATGGCTATTAACTTATAACCAGTCTACCCAAGTTAAAATATTATTAATTTCTGTTCAGCAAACTTATCATCAATAACCGATATTTACAACATCAAACATCTAAATGATCACACATCTGAACAAATAGGCACAGCATCTCATCACAAAACTTGGGGGTAGAACTGAGTTCATTACAGAATATCGTAAAATAGTAGTTTCATCAAAATGGTTTGTCAAAATATTCTAACTTACAACCTTCACTTGTGAATAGTCTTTCAAAATATGATTATTGTCCTCAAGCATTGCATTTCTTCGCCAATTAGCTACTGCTTTAGCAACTGTAGCATTAGCCCTACTAATCTCTTCGGCAGAAAACTTATGCTCTATGATTCCTAAAGGTCCAGGCTGCAGCACCTTAATCACAGTTTCCACATCTTTCTCAAGCTCTCTGTCACAAAATAAAAAACAATTCTTAATTACATAAGCAATAATAAACTTTCTCAGGCCCTGTTTTAACAAAATTACTCTACATTCCACATTCTAATATACCCAACCATACGTTCATTTTCATGGACTAGTTTCCTGTGAAGCATAGTCTTGTTTTACAGCATAAAATGGGACATTTTAATATTTGATGAGAAAATTAACTACTAACATTTAATATTTGTTATGAACATACATGTAATCAACAGCTGATTATCAACTATTCAGTAACTATGAATGAATACTATTCTCATAAGATAATTGAGATTCATTTTAGAGGCTAACATCATCCAACTGATGTTACACCTTCCACATTTGCCAAAGATCGAATTCTTAACCACATGCTTAAGAAATCCAAGTATCTACCACTCGTGCCACAGCCACACCATGTTGATCTTGAGATTAGTTTGTTTGATTTACTTGAGTTAAACCTATTATTTTTCTAGAGCAAAACAGAATATATGGAAAGTCTATAAACAGTGGCTTTAACGTCATAGCGTAGCAGAATTTGAATAAATTATTATTGTTTCTCGATACACTATTTAGTCCAAAGTGTTGTGACCACGTTATAGCAATGTAGCAGAATTTGAACAAAATATTTTCCAGAATTTGGGATTGACAACAAGGATTTGACCAGTTTAACTGTAACATACAAGAAACATACATCTAAACAATGCTTACAACTATAAACGCCAAACTCAATGTAATTAAACATTTTGTAACCCTAACATTGTATTCTGGAGAGAAAAAGAAATAACGTAGTAAACAAAACATGAATGAAACAACAATTAAGAGCACGATACAGTTGGGGGTGAATTATTTACCTAATTAGGCCAGAAAAGGGCAACGAACTTCGAAACCCTGCGAGAGATAGCCTCATTCCTTCGCAACAATCGCAGAAACCAAAGACAATTGTTTAGCTCAATACGACGTCGTATAATCCCCGTCTTAAAGGGCAACAAACTGGGCAGGTTTAGGCTTGTGAGCGGCTGAAACCTGTCTTCACAAAAAGGCACACAGACTAGAGTGGGGAAATTGCTCGATAAGCCCCGTCAATTGCTCATAGGCCCCTTAAAAACCCCGAATCTAGAAAATTTCTTTTTAGCATTCCATTTTTTCTCTCATCCCCTTCAGATGAGCTTAGTGTACATGTTAGAATAAAAAATAACCAGGAAATCATGCTTTAGTGTAAATGTTAATTAATATTGCTCGCAGGTATCTTGTATGTAAGTATAACCAGGAAATCATGCTTTAGTGTACATGTTAATTAATCAAACAAAAACTAATTTCAAAATAAAAAATAAAACTATATCAACGAAAAAATAAATGAATGAAACCAAAAATATAATCATTTAAAAAAACACATACATAACTATATTCAATACTTGGTAGGAGAAATAACAGTAAGCTTTATTGCCAACATAAACATTCATTGAAGTTAATTGACATCACCGACAAAAAAGGAAAACATTTCTAACAACTCAACAGAATATTAAGCCAATGAAAATAAACTATGAGTCTTCTGCAATCGGCGCAAGGTCATTGAATCAAATTAAAGAGAAAATAATAAAAAATAATGTATTCACCTTAACGAGTCTGATTGGTTAACTATCATAAGAAATCTATTACGCAGTCTTGAAACAGAAATGGGATACAAAATCACAGATAGGCACAGCTTCAATAATGGATTTGGATCGGTATACTTCAAATTGAATTACAAGTTTAGGTAAGTTGTAATGTTTTGAGTCATGACTGGGTAATGAAACAGGAGATGTATAAATTACAATGTCATCCATTCTATTTTTGAGAAAAAGTATAAAAAACCTAAGTGGCCTTCTCACAAAAATTGAATCATCCACACAAATCAAATTGTTAAAAATTCAGATTCATATTCTCAATTACTTTCAATCCTCATCATCACAGTGAGAATGAAACACAAAGTTATCAATTGACGGTGGGTGGATCAATTGAGAAAAACACAATGAAAATAAATAAATGCATAAAAGAGATCGGAAAATGGGAAGAGTGTATGGATCGAAAGAGAAAAGGAAAAGTAGAATACCTGAGGAAGTTTTAAAAAAAAAATGAATTGGTTGGAATGAAAGGAAATCGAAAGAGAGATAGCGATCTTGACGTTCAAGTTCTATTCAGAAACTGTCTAGGGTCACGACGTCTGCGGCAGCAACACCTAACCCCTATGGAGACTGCTCCTGGGTTTTATGGGCTTTTTCATCAGCCCATTAACATTCTACTATATCGGGGCCCACTTTCTACTCTTTAATTCAATTTATTTATTTTTTAGTTTTAATTAATTATATTTATTTTTTTAACATTTACTTGGAAACATTAAACATGGCATGCTAATAAATAATATGTACACTAAGAATGGCTATTTGATCCTTGGCACAGTTGTTCCAACATCTAAGCCCTGTGCATTTTTTTCATTGGGAAAACGAGGGTAACTTTTTTCAGCTTTACCTTGATATTGTCTTTGCTTCTAAGGACAAATCATTATCTGTGGAGCTCTATATCAATTGTTCTGAAGCAGTGCTTAAAATCAACTTGAGTTAAAAACAAGCAAACTCTGAATGGCACAACATGAACAAAGCAACAATTGCTGCAAAAATGGACCCTGGGTCAACTCCAGCAATTTTAAGAGTGAAAATTGGAAATATTACTTCGCTACATGCAGTGTAATATGCAAGAGTAAAATAATCAAATAAACCACTGAAAGAGGTAAATTGAATCAAATAAGCAACAATTTTCGCTCAGAAAATGGAGGTGTTGTTGTTGTTTCCATTCCACAGGAGTTGCATAAGTTGCATCCAAACTCCTCTGTTATACCTTTGCCACATGAACTCTCATCCACCCCTCCTCTTTCTACCAATGCAAGAGTTGGTTCTCAAGACTCAAAACTTGTAAGCACTCTTCAATAACAACACTACTTGCCATGTGATTGTAATATCAGTTTCTTAATGTTTGTCAATTAATCATATATGGATAGTTGATTTTTTATATTTTCAGGAACCTTCTAAAGGTTTGCCAGAGTTTCTAGACTATGTTTCATGTATGGCTCAGTTAGCTGTTTTTGGAATTCTTGGGGTAATATGCGAACCTTTTAAGTTTTCACTTACCTTGAATTGTTAGATATACTAATATTGATATTGATGATGGTACTTGTAAGCTAATACACAAATTGTTATTATAACTACGCAGGTCCTCACAAGACATAATTTACTGCAAAAATTATTTGGCCCTGGGGTTGCTAATGTGACAAGCAACCATACTATCTTTACCTTGACCTTCCTTCTAATATGGTATGTCCCCTTTTCCATCTTCATTATTTTTCTTCTGTCTCTTGTTTATGTATTGTGGTGTGTTCACAAAGACTAGCACTTCAGAGTTATCTGGTCACGACTCTTTTGGACAGTATATATTAAATTCATCACATTTATTGCTTTTCTAACAATAGAGAAATTTGTCACCTCTGAAGGTGGGTCCAAATCGTCATGTTCTGGAATTTGAGTTAGAACTTAGAAGTAATTATTCCTTTCTCATGGGCCATGACAGAAGATTAACTACTTTTGTATTTTGCACTTCTTAGAATCCTTGATCAACAGGATATAAAACAGAAAAAAAAAAGTATTGAATCTTGCTAAAATGTTGTTTTACTTAGAGTGAAAATCTGACCGATGCTTTGAATTTGCTATAAAATGAAACTTCTTAGAAATCGTGGTTGGGCCTAACACAACCCCACAAAACCGGCTTGTGAGGTGAGGATTGCCCCCACTTATAAACACATTGTCAGGCCATCTCCTATCCGATATGGGACTCTTAACACACCCCCTCACGACCAGCACTATTGGGTTTGGTTCGTGGACATAAACGGTGGGTGGCCCGATAGCGGAAACCTGATAGCAGGTGGCCCAATGGATCTTGAAGAGGCCCTGATACCATCTTAAAAATCGTGGTTGGGCCTAACAAAACCCCACAAAACCGGCTTGTGAGGTGAGGATTGTCTTGTCAGGCCATCTCCTATCCGATGTGGGACTCTTAACAAAACTTATCCGGTTATCCATGATATATAGAGTACAGTTGCAAATTAGTTCTGAATATTGCTTTAATACAATCAATTTAGAATTTTTAACTACCATTTTGAGGTGAACACAAATTAGTATTCACAATTACTGAATACGAAAGTCTGAATAACAAAGTCTGAAGCATAATTACTAAAATCCTATCTGCTCCTATCATTTACACATACTAAATAACCAAGTCTGAATAACAACTCCTGATTAACAACGTCTGAATTACATATACTGAATACCAAAGTCTGAATAACAAAGTCTGCACCAGAATTACTGAATACCACCCTGCTCCTATCAAGTACAAATACTGAAAACCAAAGTCTGAATAACAAAGCATGAATAACAAATCCTGACTAACAAAGTCTGACAAACAAATTGTTATACTCAAATACTGATGCCCTCTCTGCTCCTATTAAATACTCATTACTGTATCATCTGAAGATCTTGAAGACAATCAATGCACAAGCGCCATCAATATTTTCTTGCCTGGAGAAGACGATGTTCTTGCTCAGAACGGAAATTGGAAACAACAAACGAATTACCATCAGACAAGATAGGGAATATTGAATTATGTTTTATCTAAATGGAGCTATATAGCAAATTATAATATATAAATCTATTACTCATAAAATTATAACTAGAAATAATACAAGGTATCTTTAATTAGAGGGAAATATAATATACAATATGTACGTATTGGGCCTAATTTTATATAAATAACATATACTATGAAATTCAACCCTTGAAACCCAAAATAATTAAATCATATATAAATCAAAATGGAAAATGATAAGTCACTGTTTCCTTTTATGTGGCTGAGATTTTGTTGCTAAACCATTACATATCCATTTGCCATAAATGACCTAAACAAACATTCACTTTCCTCTCCATCCATTCCTTTATAGTTCAAACGTACGCTCCCCTTCCATCCATTCATTTCACTTTTCTCTGCATCGCTTGCTCCCTGCACCGCATAACTGTATCTTTCGAAGCTTCCAACTGGACCACTACATTATGGCCGACAATGAACAAAGGTACATAAACCCTACCTTAACCAGCTTTTTGTTGAATCAAACATTATTTTGTCTTTCACTTTGTTTCAAACTGTCCACATCAAGCGCTCAATTAGTATAATTTTGGGTTTTAACTGATTAAGTGATTTAACTGATTAACTCATTAAGCCCTCAATTGTGTTTGTTACTAACAAGCATGCCACAGTAGATTGACTCCTTTTCTCTGTACACGATTTCTGACTACATTAGGCTTTGGTTCCAAAATATCATTTTTCCTTTTGTCCCACAATGTAGATTCCCAACCAATTTTTTAAGTGGTTTTTTTTTTATTCATGTATAAATTAGCTTTAACCACACTCATTATGTTATTCATTAATTGCTATCACTCAAAATAGCTATCACCACATTCATTATGTTATAGCTTCATTGCTGTCACTCAAATTACTTGCTTCATCTTTTCATGCAATGTTAATATTTCAAATGTCTGTCTGCTCTTAATTTATAATCTACTTATTTCTCACGAAATAAACTGATAATAGCCATTTTTGTTTCACTTCATAACTGTTGAGCTAATACTGTTTTATCGAACTACTTCGCTAAAGCTCACTTTCATTTTTCATACATTTTTAGATGGTTGCCAGGTGTTACCCTTGCTCATAGAGGAGAGGTATTGGAATCCATTATATGGCCTGATCAGGTAAAAAAATCCTCCATAACATGCTTATTGAAATTTTTCAGTTAAGTTTTACCAATCATTAACGGTGTTTTTATAATTATATTATAGGGAAGAATACGCATCCATAGCAAATGGATCCGTAAACACCGTGATCAACTTGATATCAATAGGTCTGGTTTGCTCTGTGATGCTGAAGGGAGAACTATTGTAACTCACTTCGGAAGAGACGAGACCGGAGTCTATATGACAAGTGGTATAAGAGTGGCCAGGGAGTTTAACCTGCAGAATCCAACAAGAGTGAGGCTGGATTATATGGGTTCTGTCAATCACTTCACCATGACACAGCTAGAAATTGTACACGTTCCAATTTTGCACACGATAACCGTTAAGGAAGAGCCCATCGAGATTTTGTCCGATGAGGAATTTGCTGGCCCTCAAGCGGAGGACGATAATGACAGTCAGGTCGAAGAAGTTCCGGAGGTGGAGGGAGGTGCTTCTGAAGGAGTACAAGAGGTGGAACTGGTTGGAGACTACCATTTTGTGAAACCGGTAACAGAGGCCATGGCATCTCCTACTAAAGGGCAAGTGATGGTATGCAAACTTCATTTTAACTTTCTTCAATTACTTAAATATCACAATTCATCATAAAATACGTTTGTTACTAGGATTGCAAGTAACTTACATGTCCATCTCATAATAACACATGTTTGACAACTTTAAACATGACTTAGGCGCACAAATCTAAAGAGAGAAATTAAGAAAAGACAATAATAAGTTTCATCTATACAAATTTTACATCTCTAAATATCGGTTAAATATCATTCCTTTTGTTTACCATTATTTTTTCCTCATGTTCCAGCTCATACATTCTTTTTGCACTATATTAGGATAACAAAATTTGATATTTAAGAGACAAAATTCGATTACGAATTTGCATACTACTTATAAAATACCTAAGTGTTGGTCATCCATCACATTTCTCTATCATTGTAATGGCAATTTTATCTCTTTTATTGACGTCAATTTCTTTACCCTATGCAATTCCAAAGATCTTGACTACTTTATTCTTACTTTGAGTTTGGGTTAACAATTTGTTTCTAACCTGACATTCAAATTCATTTTTCCTTATGCTTATCCATTATACACTATGTTATGCATATAATTTGTGTAATATCCAAATTTGCAAAGCATTGATATTATCATTTTAATATTGCTAAATTGATGTCTATAGTCTGTTGTCACGTAAACTTACATCGTAAATAAATTGATTTTGGCATTTTTTCTAGCATTTTCCCAATGGAGTTGCAAGGAGGGTCTTAAGAAAAAAATCAATGCGGATGACCTTGCATGATGTTCAAACACGCAAACAATATCAATGTCGTGTTATTACTGGTCGCAGAAATGCGGAAAAATTCTTAGGCGGAGAATGATTTGAATTTCTTAGAGACCGCGGACTAAAAGAAAATGATAAACTCATATTTGATTTGGAGGATCCTCCGAGTAAAATGTGGGTTCAAGTTGTCCGTGCGGAGGATGAGGATTAAGGATGGGATATAGTTATTGTTGTCTGATATTTACTTCTTTCAATTAGGGTACTTCTTTGTTTATTTAGATGTCATGTGATTTACTTCGTGTTAACTAACCTAGGATTTGGTACAATTTATTCTTTATTAATGACATTGTTGGTCCGCGCTTGATTATTGTATATTATTAGCATCCTACTATTATTCCTTCTTTAATTTTAATTTATGTTCATGACTTTTTACATTCGTATTTGACCTTATGTCATTGCCTTAGACAATAATGCTCTTGACTCAAATGAAGAGCATTATTGTCTAGGGTGAGTTATGGTCAGTACCACAAAAATCTCATTTGTTATTTCATTACTTGAACAATATTGGTACATGTTATGCACATCATTCTTGGGTTTTATTTACATTAATTTTATCATATATTATATTTCATTGCATTTTTCATTTTCTATGTGGTTCATATACTTAAAACTAATATTGCTTCAACATATATGTTTTCATTTTCTAGAGTATGTCATGAACTTAGGTACTAGATTATGTAATGCACTTAGGTTCCCTATCTACTCTTTAGTTTTCATACTACTACAATCTATCTTCCACTTCATGTCTTGCCATACATGTCATTAATAGCTTCTTTCTAACTTTTTCTGCCTCATTCTTCGTTACTTTTTTATCATAAACACCTTACTTGAACAAATTAGAGTTTCAATTTCCTATATCTATATATATATGTTTACTAATCAATTACAATTTCCATTTCCAATTCATTATCCTATGACCTAAATCAATTCAGACTAAAATAAAACAATACATTTCAACACTTATTAATTATTCTTTTACAGTTTTATTTTAATATTTACCACCTAATACAATCCATATTCAAATTCACGATTACAATTCCTATTCATTTAATATCATTTCCAATAAAAATTCATTTTCACAAATACGCTTCCTATAAACCCATTACATAATTCTTTCAAATCACATCCAACATATTCCTGATATTAACATTTTTTCTAAACTATGTTTTTTTACAAAATTTACACAAACAACAACGAAATAGTTCAATGTTTTATCACCATTTTTATCCATTCACATTGACCACAACTATTGCCTTTCTAAACATACAATGTAAACCAATATTAACCAAAATATTATTTCTTTGCTTTTTTTCCCTGTCAATCTATCCTTAAATTATTTGTATTTACTTATCATTTTATCAAACAATCTCTATTTAAATCATCACGCCCAACCGGCACCCGTGCGGACGCACGGGTTAGTTACTAGTTGTTAGATATACTAATATTGATATTGATGATGGTACTTGTAAGCTAATACACAAATTGTTATTATAACTACGCAGGTCCTCACAAGACATAATTTACTGCAAAAATTATTTGGCCCTGGGGTTGCTAATGTGACAAGCAACCATACTATCTTTACCTTGACCTTCCTTCTAATATGGTATGTCCCCTTTTCCATCTTCATTATTTTTCTTCTGTCTCTTGTTTATGTATTGTGGTGTGTTCACAAAGACTAGCACTTCAGAGTTATTTGGTCACGACTCTTTTGGACAGTATATATTAAATTCATCACATTTATTGCTTTTCTAACAATAGAGAAATTTGTCACCTCTGAAGGTGGGTCCAAATCGTCATGTTCTGGAATTTGAGTTAGAACTTAGAAGTAATTATTCCTTTCTCATGGGCCATGACAGAAGATTAACTACTTTTGTATTTTGCACTTCTTAGAATCCTTGATCAACAGGATATAAAACAGAAAAAAAAAAGTATTGAATCTTGCTAAAATGTTGTTTTACTTAGAGTGAAAATCTGACCGATGCTTTGAATTTGCTATAAAATGAAACTTCTTAGAAATCGTGGTTGGGCCTAACACAACCCCACAAAACCGGCTTGTGAGGTGAGGATTGCCCCCACTTATAAACACATTGTCAGGCCATCTCCTATCCGATATGGGACTCTTAACACACCCCCTCACGACCAGCACTATTGGGTTTGGTTCGTGGACATAAACGGTGGGTGGCCCGATAGCGGAAACCTGATAGCAGGTGGCCCAATGGATCTTGAAGAGGCCCTGATACCATCTTAAAAATCGTGGTTGGGCCTAACAAAACCCCACAAAACCGGCTTGTGAGGTGAGGATTGTCTTGTCAGGCCATCTCCTATCCGATGTGGGACTCTTAACAAAACTTATCCGGTTATCCATGATATATAGAGTACAGTTGCAAATTAGTTCTGAATATTGCTTTAATACAATCAATTTAGAATTTTTAACTACCATTTTGAGGTGAACACAAACGGAACCCGATTTAGATAAATGATGCTAATGCACTTTTTTATTGTCATTTTATTTCAGATTGGTTCATTTTTTATGGGATGGTTTGGTTTTATATACAAAAAAGACATATCTAACGTGTCAGAGCATCTAGCCGTAGCTCTAACAACTGGTTACTTGGGGAGTCTTACAACCTTCAGTGGTTGGAATCAAAAAATGCTTGAACTCAGTGCTTCCGGCCATTGGGTCATCTCTTCACTTGGCTTTCTAATAGGTAAGTAAGTAAGTTCATTTCATGATGGTGTAATATTATTTTAAGCTTATATATCTTTCAATCACAGTTTTTTTACACTTTTGATACTTATCCCAAGTAGTTAAATTGATCTTTTGTTTTTTCCCATCAATATAACTCAATTGATAAGATATTGTTTTACGATTGGAAACTTTCAGGTTTAGCTCTTGTTGCCATTTCCATCACCTTTGGGGTTGAAACTGCAAAGGGGTTCAGATTGCTTCTCAACAGGCGTAATATTACAAGTCCAGAAAATGGTACCTCTAAGATCAACTTCAAAGTAGACAGCTACCATCGCCAATTGACAGTTATGGTGATCTTCTTGGTGATATTGGGCATGTTATGGGGTGTCAGTGGTGCATTAGTAAAGGCTAAGTTCAAGCATGGTGGGAGTGCTGCCGAGTTGTGGTTTGCTTGCATGGTTGGACCTATACGTGTGTGGATTAGATGGTTCCTAGCGAGGCTTAATGGACGTGGGTTAGGAAAAGACAGTTTAAGTTTTAAATGGATACCATTTGGGACTCTAATTGCCAATGTGTCAGTTGCTTGTGTTATGGCTGCACTTTCTACTATAAAGAATGCAGTAAGTTTCTTTGCCATGATTCATATTCTAGTAGTCCCCCATGTCTGACTTGCATTGTCTAATCTCTAAATTGTTATTCTATGAAGCACTGACACTATGACACTGTCACTGACACGGACAGGTAGATACTGATGATAATTTGGAAAAATAGCAGTGATTGAATATAACCATGTGTCTTGGTGTCGGACAAACATTTAATCTGAAGTGTCACCGTGTCAGTGCTACATAGTAAGTGGTAGCCTACTACATTTAGTTTCTTATTGCCACTGTATCAGTTTCTTTATCATCATTTACGGCTTCATATAGTACACAGAGATAACAAAAATCTTCAATACAATTTTGGAGGTCACATTCACAACCCGCATTTATTTGTTTGATGTAGGTGAACACCAAGAATTGTGATACTGTTGTAGCAGGAATACAGTTTGCTGTGATGGGGTGCCTTAGTACTGTCTCTACTTGTGCTGCTGAGTTTAATGCAATGAGAAAAAGCAGTGACCCTTGGAGAGCATATGCCTATGCTGCTATTACAATATGTGTCTCGTTCTCTTTTGGAATCTTAATATATTGCATTCCTTATTGGACAAAGGGATTTGACATTGACACGAAGCAATTGGTAATGCAATCTTGTTTTTAGCTCTTGATCTGGTGTGGTCGAAACATCAAATTATGGTAGCATCCTTCCTCAATTATGGTAACATCCTTCCTCATTATTCCAAAGATAACATTCTTTTTACATTTGGACTGAGCAATTCGGAGAAACGGAGTAATGTATTTACCACTATTGAAAAGAAGGTGGCGTTTTGAGTTTGAATCCCCTTCAACCCGCAGCACCGAGCAGCACACTTTTTTGAGTGGTTGAAGATGCACTTTTGTGTTACGCTTTAACTATTTAATTGGAACACGCGATTGTTCCATATAATGCTTATTTTGGTTCGTACTTGGTTATGTTCCGTTGTAAGTTTTAACAAGATTGTTATGTTCCTTTGTAAGTTTTAACAAAGATTGAAATCAAATGAAGTAATCGTTTATGGTGAACTATTATTCTAGTTTATGTTTTTTCTTTTACAATTTTTAATCATATAGCAGAATCATTTTATTATTCTTTGGTTTTTTTTAAAAAACTTTTGTATATGCGGTTCATTTGTTGCCGAGAAAGATGCAGCTGATAATTGACCCATTTGTTAAGTTTCTTATTGTGGCAGCGTTACATCCAAATTTTATCAGTGTTTGGTACAGACGATTCTACTAGAAATTGAGCTAGTGTACTTCTTTTATCCAAATTTTATCAGTGTTGTGCATAATGAATTTTACACGTGCACTATTGAGATTAATATCATTTTGATATATTGCCGGTTTGCAACAAAATGTGAATATTGTTGTAGTAGTAAAGAAAAATGATTTTAAGAGATACTTATATATAGCAATAGAGGGAGAAATCAAAAGGTGCATATAAGTTACCTTTTGCCATATATGCTCTCCATTTAATAGAGTTCTTAAAAATTGTTTTACTTTGAACAACAAGTCGTTGTAATTGTTAGTTGTTACATTTGACAGCAGCTGAGATATGCTGAAATTCAGCACACCATTAATTTCTGCTGTCTACATATATCTTATGGGAATTGCATATGGTATCTAAAGTCTACAGCTAAGCCTCATCACATGTCCCTTATAACTCAAAAATAGCAATCTTTTTACATCGGATCTAGGGACAAAACAACTCGAAGGCACACAAATAAAGTTATTTCGTGGTTCTTATATTGTTGGTTCCAATGATGATTGCTAGAGTAAAGCAAAATTTGATGAATTTGAAAAGGAAGAAAATAAAATAAAATTGAAAAAGAAAGCTTAGATGTGCCAGTTTTCGCAACGAAAGTAGACGATAGTGATGAACCCGTCACCACATTTGACACAAATTTCATCATAAGCTTTGCACCAGCCGGGAATCGAACCCGGGTCTGTACCGTGGCAGGGTACTATTCTACCACTAGACCACTGGTGCTTTGATGTTAACAGAATCCACGTTTAAATACATATAGTTTTTGCTTTAAAACAAGGAAATTCACCAATTTTCAATTTTTTTTTATAAAATTTACCCATCTTTTAATTTTCTCCTATTCCTATCGTATAACATACATATCTACATATCACATTTATCACATCAGTATTTTTATTTTTTCTCTTTCAATTGAAATGAAAGTAATATCTCCCATGTTTTTTATTATTATTCTTCTATGTGATAAATCATAATGGAAAGTTTATAGGCTTTTACCCACTGTCACATCAGCGAAAATGCACAGTCATATACGTCGAGGGTCCAAAACCAAAGAATCTTTAAATTTTACAGGGGGACACTTTTAGCTTCCAAATTAAATTCCAACGGCCAGGTGCATGCAAATGAGAATTATCTGCAATTTTAGACACACAAATTCTGTAAGCACTCCTGTACCGTCATCATATTCCTCTCCCGACACGTGACAGTCCTCCCCGGTCAACTGGACCTCACTGCCCACGTGCCCGCCACGTGGGCGTGATCACCTTCCCCCAGAAACAACTCGGGGACGGAACGGGCCCCCGAAACGCACCCGAAGCGGGCTGACCACGTCAGAACCCGAATTAACGGCCATATTTGGGCCCGTCTACCAGGTCTTGCCCACGATCCTATCGTGGACCGGGCTCCTCGGATGTAGACTGAGTCACCGCTCCAGGTGGTTGGGGAGTCCCGTAAGAACCGCCCTCACTTCCCTAGGTCAAGGGGCGTATAAAAGGGGCTGTAACGGTTCACAGACGATCACGTTCATTTCCAACAGAGAAAAAACCCTAGCCAAGCTCTTGAGTCAGTACATCGCTCAGGGGGTTTGTACTGTTGTTCATCTAGCAGGAACAGTTGGCGCCCACCGTGGGGCCCGGTAAAACGTTCCCAGGCCTCAGTTCTTCTTAAACCTTCTTAACCAAACACTCAGACAAGCCAAATCATCCAGCTCATAATGGCCGGATCCCGAAACAATAACGCCGATCCGGACGCGGTTACCGCCATGCAGCTCCAGCTTGAGGAACTGCGCCAACAGAATGAGGCACTCCAGGCCTCCGTCCAAACTCTTCAGCAACAGCAACATCAGGAGCAGCAAGATGACCAAGAGGGTCCGGAACTGGAGGATCCCCAGCCCCTATCCGCCGAGATCTGGAATGCACCAGTCCCGGAGAATTTCAAACCCCCACACCTCGCTTCATTCGATGGGAAGTCAGATCCCACCGAACATCTGACTGCGTTCAACACTCAAATGGCGATCATAGGAGCGGCGGACTCCTTGAAGTGCAAATTGCTCGCAGGAACCCTCAAGGAGGCGGCCCTCAGGTGGTACATGGGTGTGCCTCGTTTCTCCATAACCAGTTATCCCGATTTCGCCAGACGGATGGTACATCAATTCACAACCAGCAAGCACAGAAAGGTCCCGACAACCAGCCTTTTCAATGTCCGGCAAGGACCCCACGAGCCGTTAAGGGAGTACCTCGCCAGGTTCAATGAAGCTACCATCAAGGTCACCACCCCCAACCAGGAAATTTTCGTCGGAGCTTTCCAGAACGGATTGAGGGCGGGCCAGTTCAATGAGTCCCTGGCCCAGAAACCAGCGGATTCCATGGAGGAAATTCTAGCCCGGGCGGAGTGTTACATCAAGGGCGAAGAGAGCAATACGGAGAAAAAGGCCCAGGACGCAAGAGAAAGGAGTTCTGGGGGGAATGAATTTCATAGCCCCAGGAAGAATAGCTATCTTCAGCCGATGCGGGGATCTTTCAAGTCACCGGCCAGGAGGCCGTTAGAAAGCTTTACGCCTTTGAATCAGAGGAGAGAGCGCATTTTGCAGGAGGTCCTTCATACGAGTTTGATTCCCCAACCACCGGCATCGCGATCTGAAGTAATGGGAAATGATCCTGAGAAGTGGTGCAAGTACCATAAAGCCAGGGGACATCACACCGACGACTGCAGGGTCTTGAAGAGGGAGATCGAGAAGTTAATACAGGAGGGACATTTGAAGGGCTACGTCAGAGGTGGGCAAGGTTCCAGCCAGAGAGGGAACCAGCGCGGGCCGCAGGACCCCCCATCAAGGGGCGGCGAGGACCCCGGATCAGGTAGCGGCAATAGCAATCCACACGCCCGAGTAACCATCAACACCATAGCAGGAGGATTTGCCGGGGGAGGCGAGACTAACTCCTCCAGGAAAAGGTATGCTCGTCACGTGATGCACATCGACAGTTTGGAGGGCAGGGAAGTGCCCGTCCCAGAAGCTGATCCTGAGCTCACATTCTCGAGTAAAGATTTTGCGGGAGTTCTCCCTCACGAGGACGACCCTTTGGTGATTAGCTTACAGCTCTTGAACTGTGTGGTGAGAAGGGTTTTGATTGATCCAGGAAGCTCAGCGGACATCCTGTACTACGACGCCTTCGAGAAGTTGAACTTGGGCGCGGAGTTATTGCAGCCATTCAAAGGGTCCCTAGTCGGATTCGTGGAAGAGCAGGTGCAGGTACGGGGATATGTCACCATGAGGACAGTGTTCGGCGAGGACGAAAGCGCCAGGCCCGTCTCAGTCAGATACCTGGTGGTGAATGCACCCTCGTCCTATAACATAATCATAGGACGTCTTTTGCTGAACCAGTTGTCAGCAGCAATATCAACGCTCCATCTCACAATGAAGTACCCGCTGCCCAATGGTAAGGTGGGAGTGATCAAAGGAGATCAGAGGACGGCCAGGAAGTGCTACCAGGACAGCCTACGAGTTCGGAAACTGGACCACTCAACGTCTGGGCTGGGCCCCAACCCCACAAACGCCCAGGACGTCAATTTTGTAGATTTGGATCCGCGAGAGGAGTACGTTGAGGAAAGGCTGACCCCCATTGAGGACCTTAAGGAGATACAGATCGTCCCTCAGACTTCTCAAACTACTAAGGTTGGCACGGCTTTGACAAAGACTGAAGAGGAGGAGATAGTTCGCCTTCTGAGAAGAAATTTGGATTTGTTTGCATGGAGCTCGTCCGACATGCCCGACATCGATGTAAATGTGGTATGTCATCATTTGGCGGTGGATCCAAAGGTGAAGCCCGTGGTCCAGAGGAAACGAAAAATGGGGGAGGAAAAGCGGAAGGCAGTGGATGAAGAGGTGAAGAAGTTGAGGGCGGCCAGGTTTATCAGTGAGATTAAGTACCCGACCTGGTTGGCCAACGTCGTGCTGGTGAAAAAGAGTTCGGGTAAGTGGAGGATGTGTGTCGACTTCACGGATCTGAACACAGCGTGCCCTAAGGATCCATACCCTCTCCCCGCCATTAACAGACTGATAGATGGTACTTCAGGATATAAGACGCTGAGCTTCATGGATGCGTACTCAGGATACAATCAAATTCGGATGGATCCCTTGGACGCCCCCAGAACCGCGTTCATGACCAACGCGTCCAATTATTTTTACCAGGTAATGCCATTCGGATTAAAGAATGTCGGCGCCACTTACCAGAGGCTGATGGATAGAGTCTTCGCCTACCAGATAGGGCAAAACCTGGAAGTATATATTGACGATATGGTGGTAAAGACCGCGGAGGAGGGAAGTCATTGCCAAGACCTCGAGGAAATCTTGGGATGTGTAAGAAAGTACAACATGCGTCTAAACCCCTCCAAATGCTCATTTGGGGTTCAGGCGGGAAAGTTTTTGGGATATATGTTAACCAAGAGAGGGATAGAAGCCAACCCAGATAAATGCCAGGCTATCATCGACATGAGGAGCCCCACGTCCGTCAAGGAGGCCCAGCAGCTCACAGGGCGTCTGGTTGCGTTGTCTCGTTTTTTGTCGTGTGCGGGAGACAAAGCTTTTCATTTCTTCACGACGCTCAGGAAGGGGGAGAGGTTCGAATGGACGGCCGAGTGCGAGGACGCCTTCATTAAAGTCAAGTCTTTCGTGGCCACTCCTCCAATTCTAACGCGCCCGGATAAAGGCGTCATACTTTACCTATACTTGTCGGTGACAGAGCACGCTCTGAGTTCAGTTCTTGTCCAAGAGAAGGAGGAGGGCGAAAAGCCGGTGTACTTCGTTAGTAGGGTGTTTAAGGGAGCGGAGCTGCGATACCAGAAAATTGAGAAGCTAGTTCTAGCGTTGGTAACCACGGCGAGGAAGCTACGCCCCTACTTCCAGGGTCACCGGATCGTGGTGAAGACCAACCACCCGGTTCGGCAGGTTTTGAAAAAACCAGATTTGGCAGGGCGCATGGTGTCATGGTCCGTGGAACTGTCCGAATACGATAACCAGTTCGTCCCCAGGGGCAGTATCAAATCACAGGTGTTGGCAGATTTCTTGGTAGAGTTGAGTTCACCCGCCGAGGCCCAGTCACCTTTCGTATGGATCTTATCAGTAGACGGAGCATCCAACCTGAAGGGGAGCGGTGCAGGGATCGTGCTAGAAGGCCGGGATGACATCCTGATCGAGCAATCCCTAAGATTCGAATGGAAGGCAAGCAACAACCAAGCTGAATATGAGGCCCTAATAGCTGGAATGCAACTTGCTCGGGAGATGGGTGCCACGAATCTTAGGGCGCGGAGTAACTCGCAGCTAATGACCAATCAGATTGCAGGAGAGTATCAGACGAAGGACGGACAATTGATGAAATACTTGAAGAAAGTACAAGAGTTGGCTCAGAACTTCACATTTTTCGAGGCGACCTATGTGCCGCGCGAACAGAACTCCGGTGCCGACATCCTTTCAAAGTTGGTCAGTACCAAGAGACCGGGACATAACAGGACGGTGATTCAGGAAACATTGGCAGCCCCCAGCACGGAAGCAATGATGGTGGGCGCTGTCCAGGCTGAAGATGGAGGATGAATGACACCAATTGTGAAATATTTGGAAGGTAATTGGTCGCCTGCTTCAGACGAGGAGGAACAAAAGATGAGGAGACAGTGTGCAAGATATACCATGCAGGCAGGTAAGTTGTACAAGATAGGTGTGGCGACACCGATGCTGAGATGTCTGGCCGAAAGTGAAACGCATCTGGTGCTCTTGGAGGTTCATGAGGGCGTATGCGGAAGTCATATAGGCGGTAGGGCCCTCGCCAATAAGATCGTTCGCGTCGGGTACTACTGGCCTACCCTGTTAAAAGATTGCGCCGATTATGTCAAGAAGTGGACAAGTGCCAGAAGTTTGCTTCTCTCCTCCATGCGCCGGCCGAAGTCTTGCATTCTGTCACCTCGCCATGGTCGTTCTACCAGTGGGGCGTTGACATTCTCGGCCCTTTTCCTTTAGCGCCAGGTCAGCTGAAATTCTTGATTGTTGGGGTTGACTACTTTACTAAATGGATAGAGGCGGAGCCCGTAGCAAAGATCACTGCCGAAAGAGTTAGGCGTTTTTATTGGAAGACAATTATCTGCCGGTTTGGTCTGCCCAGGTGCATTGTATCCGATAACGGGACGCAGTTCGCCAGCAAGACTGTCAGAGACTTCTGCAGCGGCCTCGGGATCCAAACAAAGTTTGTGTCAGTTACTCACCCCCAGGCGAATGGACAGGCCGAGTCCGCCAACAAGGTAATTTTGAACGGGCTCAAGAAGAAACTTGATGACGCCAAAGGTCTTTGGTCAGAACGACTACATGAGGTAAACCCAGTTTAATTGAATACATCCTAGTGTATTTTGCAAATGCTATTCTGTCTGCAGTTTAATGGGATACATCCTGTTATATTTTTGCGAACGTTATTTGGCCCGATTAAGTATTTTTTTATGTTGCTCATGTCATTACTGAGTGTTCAGGTAATTTGGTCGTATCACACGACACCCCACTCATCCCTAAACGAGACGATATTCAGAATGGTATACGGGGCGGAGGCAATGCTGCCCGTAGAAGTCGATACGCCCACATGGTGCAGGGAAAATTTTAATGCTGAAGGTAAGGACACAAATTCTTGCCGGGGATATCTTCTGGGATGACGCCTACACTATATATATTCGCATCATTTATGAAACTGTTCGGCTAACAATGTTTATTTGAGAAATCTTTCAACTAACGCTGATTGTTTTGTAAGATAACGAAATTGGTCAAGCATGCGACTTGGATATGCTGGATGAAATAAGGGAAGCCGCCCACATCCAGGAGTTTGCTGCGAAACAACGGGCCGCCCGGAAGTACAATTCGAAGGTGGTTCCCAGGGACATGCGTGAGGGCGACCTGGTCCTACGGCAGGTTGTGGCGCCAACCAGGATGGGAAAGCTGTTTCCAAATTGGGAGGGGCCTTACAGAGTCCGTGAGAAGCTGCCCAGCGGTGCCTATAAGCTGGAGGAATTATCAGGATGCGTGGTCCCAAGAACGTGGAACGCCGTTCATCTGCGACACTATTACAGTTAATTATTCTTTTGATTAAATTGTAACTTGCTTCTCGTACATTTGCAAAGTCGGGCGAGCTCCCGCATGACATTTTGTAATTTTACATTGGTATTTAATAAGGTTCTAGGGTGGCACTCTTTTCCCCTGCAAGGGCATGGGTTTTTAACGAGGCGCCTCAGTTCTTCAATAAGCATCTTGGTGTATGATCATGACTGACCTATTATCTTGAGGCGATAAGACCCCTGTGGCGCTAAGACCTATTATCTTGAGGCGATAAGACCCCTGTGGCGCTAAGACCTATTATCTTGAGGCGATAAGACCCTGTGGCGCTAACACCTATTATCTTGAGGCGATAAGACCCCTGTGGCGCTAAGACCTATTATCTTGAGGCGATAAGACCCCTGTGGCATTAAGACCTATTATCTTGAGGCGATAAGACCCCCGTGGCGCTAAGACCTATAGCCGTGTGGTAACTTGGCCCTATGCCAATGGGCTCGCCCTAGCATGATCAAAATCAAAGTCAATGCAACTACTTTTTCCTAAAGTTCTCGGAGTACAACATATCGCCCTCACAGGGCTTAATCTGTGCACACATGTCCGAGCTATATAACCCACAGGGTGACGACGTGTTTTACAGGAATACAATTAGATTCATACAGAAACGATTCACAAAACATGAAGAAAACGCTGCAGAATTTAAATTTCTAGCGCAAGATACTCAAAAGGGTAGGAATACATTCAAGCTGAAGGACGAGCGTTTGGAAAAAATTAGAGTACGTTCCATTCGACAGATGATCAGGTGAAAATTAAAGGCGCAAAGCGCACGTTACAATTAAGATAAAATCAGTCATTAGGGAGTCAAAAGGCGTAAAGCATACGAAAATGTAAAGAACGTCAAAAGGGCGTTACATGAATAGCATTAGGGATTTACAAACGAAAAGAAATAAAACCTAAGCTACTCCTCGTCCACGATCTTCCCATCCACAACAGTCCGGAACAGGCCGATTTCTTCCAGGGAGGCGTCTGGGTACAGGCAAACCACCTAGGCCTTCACCCGCTCAAAGCCCTTCTCCTCGGCCAGGACACTCTCTTCCTCAGATGCCTCCAGCTTCGCCCTCAGATCCGCCATCGCCGCTTGATGCGCCTCGGTCAGTGCAGCTTTCTCTTCCGACATAACCTTGGCCGCTTCCTCTGCTTTGGCCTTGGCAGACTCCGCCGTCTCCAGATCTTGGCGTACGGAAGCGAGTTTTTCCTCTGCCACTTTCCTTGCCTCCTCAGACGCATTGAGAACGCTTTGCATCTGCGCCAGCGCGCTCTTTTGCTCCGCCCTTTGTGTCCTCTCCTTCCGCTCGAGGGCGGAGAACTCCTCCGTCATCACCTGGCCCAGAAGGGCGCCCTTAAGGAGGTGGACGCCCATCATCTTCTGTACTTGGGAGAACTCCATGGTTTTGAGTCTCTTCCTGTCGTATTCAAAGTTGAAGTTCTCCCACATAAACCCGTCGTAATCAAAGCTGGCGTCCCATAGCGAAGGAGGGGTATCTGTCACAAGGCGGGATGGCAAAATGTTAGTCCATAATAGAAATACAAAGAGAAGTCTAAATGAAATGACAAGAATTTGGTTTACCAGTTTCCTGTTCTTGTGAGGTCTGGGGTTGAGGGGGTTGGCCCTCATCAGTCCGGCTCCTTTTCCCTTTGGGCGGCACGGTGGCGTCTGCGGCAGCCACGACCCGGGATGGGATGGCGTCGATGGCGCTCGCCGCCCCTATTACTGTGGCGTCACCAGCGTCCCCACCTTTGCGTTTCTCCCGCGTCATCAGGCCGGCAGGATCACTCTTCCCACGAGCATCGCCTTCTTCAGCCCTTTTTCTTTTCGCCCGCTCCAGGGCCAGCTTCTTCTCCGCTGCGGACTTCGGCGCCATCGAATCTGCATAAATATCAAAGAACTCATGTCAGCAAGACGCAAACTAATTACCAAAAAGGCGTCGCCCACAATGGGTACGAGTGCTACCTATGTATTCTCCAAGAGCCACGGGGTCGTGTTCTTTGTGGATCAGTTCCTTTACGCTCAGAACCTCCATGTGTTCCAGGAAGTCGACTACGTCTTTCTCCGCGTCGCTCAGCTTGTCGTAGTCGTAGCCCGATACGGACAAGGGGTCGCCGGACCAATATATAGGAAACCCCTCATCGCCGCCTTGGTCCATGAATACGGGAATAGAGGCGTCCAGCCCCCTCACTTTAAAAAACTTCCTCTTCCAATTTTTGTAGTTGTTGGCGAAGAGGGCAAACAGACCCCGTCCCTGTTGAGAGTTAATGGACACCCACGAGCCTTTTCCCACTCCCTTGGTACAGTAAAAGGAGAGAAATGTGCCCACAGTTGGCGCCAAACCCAAACCCTGTCATAAAACTTCGAAGCCCCTTACGTATGCCCAGCCGTTAGGATGAAGTTGAGACGGCGCTACATTTATCGCCTTAAGGAGCGCAGCTTCGAAGGGCGTGAAGGAAATCCTTACCCCTAGATCCGTAATTGCACAGGCGTACATGTAGAACGCCTCATTGGGCACCCCTCGTGGGCGACGCATATAGACCTTTTCCCCTTGGACGCAGGGTTCGGTGACAATGTCCGCCTCATCTCCCGTAGAGGATACCGCCTGATTCTCACGGAACTCCGCCACTCTCTTTTCGGTGCTGAACAAGGAGGACTGGGCGGCCACGTTCTCGTCCACCCATTCGGCGACCGTTTCAGATTCCGCCATTTTTCCCTCTCGCTCACCAGGTCCTGAAGAAAAGAGAATAACTACGTCACTATCATGGCTACTGCTACTAGAAGCACTTAACTCTGAGAAGAGGGGGGCAGCACTGCCGTCGCTGTCAGAGCTCACCTCAGAAGCGACGAGGGGATGTCCAAAGTATTGTCGGTCTACGAGCGCCCAATCTACCGTCCCATCCGCCCTCCGGGCAGCCCGAATGGCAGTGTTCCATATTTTACGTCGCTCCTCCAAGAGGGGAGAACCCACGGAGTTACCCTCACTATCACACTCCCGTATCACTACCATTTTTCCCCTTTACAAGCGGTTAAGAAGCGTAAGCGTAAATGAGAAGGGCAAGGGAGTTAGCTGTTCTTACAAATAGGAAGTAGGTTGCAAAGTTCGCCGGCGCGCTAGCAGAAGACAGTTGTAGGTGATAAGTTCGACGGAACGGACAGACCCTATTTGTAAGCAGAGGGCCTTGAGTTGCGTGCGCGGTCTGAAAAGACACGAGATCAAACGGTGCAAAAGGCCCGTCTTTTCAGTGCTGTGCGGCTTGATTTACATCGAAACAAGGAAAAGCAGGCGAATCCTCAGCCGTTCAGATGGTGGTACGAACGGTCGCTACTTACCCACCGTTGGATTTCCGTTAAATGACCCACGCGCTGATCAGGTGTAAGCATCCGCAGGATACTAGGATGGGGAACAACCACCGAAGCAGTCAGCAGACCGCCAATTCTCACTACATGCCAATATTTCACGTCGCCACATGTCAGATACTCACTCGGCTCCGTTGGGCGAGTCTTGTAGTCGCCCACGAAGCTAAAACCGAGCATCTTATTAATCACTTCGCCTCTTCGAGACTTGTGCTTGGGGGGCTGTGTACCGTCATCATATTCCTCTCCCGACACGTGGCAGTCCTCCCCGGTCAACTGGACCTCACTGCCCACGTGCCCGCCATGTGGGCGTGATCACCTTCCCGCAGAAACAACTCGGGGACGGAACGGGCCCCCGAAACGCACTCGAAGCGGGCTGACCACGTCAGAACCCGAATTAACGGCCATATTTGGGCCCGTCTACCAGGACTTGCCCACGATCCTATCGTGGACCGGGCTCCTCGGATGTAGACCAAGTCACCGCTCCAGGTGGTTGGGGAATCCCGTAAGAACCGCCCTCACTTCCCTAGGTCAAGGGGCGTATAAAAGGGGGTGTAACGGTTCACAGACGATCACGTTCATTTCCAACAGAGAAAAAACCCTAGCCAAGCTCTTGAGTCAGTACATCGCTCAGGGGGTTGGTACTGTTGTTCATCTAGCAGGAACAACTCCGAACAGAGTACTTACCACTCTTCTCCCCTTTCCAAATCAATTTATCTTCCGTAACAAGAGGCTGAAGCGGTGTATTAAGAATTAACTATGCAGTGGCCGCATCAAAAAGACTATAAATTAAGGGACTTTTCCAGACCTTCATGGATTGATCAATAAATTCACATAACTTCACCTACAACAAAGGCTCAAATATTGGGTTATTCGTAGACAAAGACAGATCATCCTTAAGCCACGGAGCACCTAAGAGAGGTATACTAGCTCCTGATCCTATACGCCGCCGCGCACCTTATTTAGCTACAATTTTTGCACTAAAGATACTCCGCCAAACATAACTTGGATTATGTCCAATTCTAGACCCAATAAAATTAGTGTTATGGAAATATCGTGCCTTAAACAAATGAGAAACAAGACTATATTGATCAGTTTGAAACTTCCAACCTTGTTTTCCTAACATAGCCACATTAAAAGAGGTCAAGTCCTTTAATCCCATGCCTCCAAAATTTTTGTGAACATACAACATTTCCCAAGACATCCAATGTAACCCACGACGCATATTACCCCCATTACCCCACCAAAAAGCAATTATCATTTTCTCAACAACATCAATTAGCTTAGTAGAGAGCAAATAAACACTCATAATATAAGATGGGATAGATTGGAGTACCGATTTAATCATGACTTCTCTACCAGCTTTGGGTAAACACTTACTACTCCAGCTATTAATTTTATGCCAAATGTGATCCTTAATAAAGCCAAATGTCGCCTCTTTGCTTCTAACCACCATAGACGGAAGACCAAGGTATTTTCCAGTTCCCATTACCGCTCTTGAAGTAGCAATAAACGTCAGAAGAAAGAGGGGTTTGAATTGTGACCCATTTAATTTTTGTCCTGAAATTCTTAAACAAGATTTTAGGTACTCAAGAAAAAAAAATTGGTAGTAGTTAGTTCACAATGAAACAAGTAATATGTATGGACCAGAATGTTCTCGAGAATGTTTAAAAGAATGGTTAAGTTTTTTTCTTTTAAGAGTGATTAAAAAACTTACTAAACTATGAAGATAAAAGCAAGGTTATTTTCAGGGACCAGAAAGTTCTGGAGAGTTATAAAATGGTTTGTGTAATGAAATCAATGATTAGTTATGGACTAGAGAACTCTGGAAATATTTTAACCAATTAAAACGTGACCAGAACGTTCAGAAGAATGTTATGGAGAATGATTAAAAAATGTTTGTGTAAGTGTATGTGTTAAAAATAAAGACACAAATAATAAAAGAGAGAGTAGAGGAAAAATGACACTAGAGATTTATCCTAGCTCACCAAAACTGGCTACTTTCAGTCCCCACACCTTGTGTGAGATTATCCACTATATTATCCTGTTATCAGAAACTTCTGAATAACACTATAAGGTCTTGATCATACCAGATCAATCCGTTATCTCTATCACACCAGATCAGTCCGTTACAACTGTATTATCAATCTGAAAAAGAGCTATTGAGACTCATTTTGAAATGAGAAAATGCACTCCAAAAGATGCTTGGGGACAAAGGATCAATTCTGTTCATAGAGAACGTTCTTGCCACTGTCCAGATCGTTCTCTTAGTTCCAGCCATTCTTGAAGAAAATAATGCACACATTTTTGCCAACTTGTGATGAGCTGTAACCTTCTCTTAGGAAACTTGCTGCCCACTTGTTGAGCTTTGTTGATGTGTGATGATGTCACAAGTTTTGATCATAAATATCACATGTAGAATTTTATTCTCTTGATGGATATTTTCTTAATGGGTCGAAAACTATGGGAGCCCAATAACTGATTTTATTCCTTTTATGTTCACATCATATGTGCAAAAGTAATTGCCTTGATTGCTTTGCCTTTTAATACCATTTATAGATCTTGATTCCTATGACCTTTTTATTTCCTCTTTAGGTGAAACAAAAAGAATATTTGTTTTGCTCTTGCTCTTAATTATGCAGATCTTGACATTTACTCAAAAAGCTCATATTTGTCCATTGTTTTGTTTGAGGATGTTTTGCTATCTTTGTGAGCCCAGAACGTTCTCTTACTTTGCCAAGAACATTCTCATGAAATGATTCTCACAAAATTCATTTGTAGATAACAAGATGATTTAAATGTAAAATATTTGTTATCTTTAAAACATTAATAAGAGATTTTGCTTTCAACAATCTCCCCCTTTTTGATGATAACAAACATTCAAAATTTATTTTGATTGCTTTTTTGGAAAAATATAATTCTTTGATAACATCTTTGAGAAATAAGTTTATCAATAAACTCCCCATCAATTTAAGCATTCAATATCAATAATTATAAATTGAGAATCAAGATTTCATTTTCATTCATTGTATGACATGATTCATCAAAAACCATAAATGAAAAAATACATCATAATAACATAAGGTCCTAAGATGCATAATTAAAGATACATCATTTGATTTTCAAAAGGTTGCATAAGCAACTAATACAAAAACAGAAACATAAAACATAGCAGCAGCAACAATTTTTCAAAATATTCAAAATATGCATCATTTCCCCTTTTTCTATCTCCCCTTTTTCTATCTCCCCCTTTGTTTCATCAAAAAGGAGAGAGAGCTCCGAAGCTTGTCAAGGAGTGGGGGAGGACCCATCAGATGAGGATGATGTAGCAGGTACTGACATGGTGAAGAGTGGTGGTGGATAAGGATGAGAAACTGGGGGAGGAACATTGTACCTCACACTTAAAGTGTTGTTTATCCAATCCCTTAGAATTTGATACTCAATAGCATTGAAAACTTGGTGACTGATAATAGCTCTCTGACCCTCAAACAACCTAGGTAGATCTTTTCTAATTTTACCCACAACCTTTTCAAGTTTAGACCTTTTAGGAGGTCTAGTATCTTTAGGATCATTAGTTGTGTCGGTTTGAAAAGCATTAGCAAATGCATCAACAATCATAGAGGGAAGAGTAGGACAATTTGATTGTAAAGTCCTGAAGGATTCTAAAGGGACAGAGGAATCAAAGCTTGGAGCATGATTGAAGAATTTGCTCACAGAACTTTAATTAAACAAAGGTGGGTAATTAGTTTGAGGATGAGAAACAAATAGATGACTGGTTTTTGATACCTTGATGGGTGGAGGAATTTTTACCTGAAAGCTATTAAGCACTTCAGTTGCTTGAGCAGCAGAAAATGAGGTGGTTTGATTTTTGAAATTTGCTAAGAGCTCTTGATGCTCTACCAACACAGGAGAATATTGCAGAGAACGTTCTGGGGATCGTTCTGCATAATGATATGGAAGAGGATTTTGAGGTGGATTTGTTTCAGATTCAGTGTCACTCCTTTTTCTTTTTGAAGGAGTCGGAGATGGGGGGGGGGGGGGGGGGGGGGGGGTTCAACCTTCATGTTAGGTTCAGTCTTCATATGACTAATGTTCTTTGGAGTGAACTTTGAGACTTCAAAGATAATTTCTTCATCATCCAAAGAGACACCAAACTTCCTAAAGATTTTTGTTAGCATCATTCCATAAGGAAAGCAGTATTTTTTGTTCGTGTTTTCGACTGCAGTTATCATGTGTTGAATGATGACATAAGGGAGGCATAGGCGTTTTTCAAAGAATAAATGATAAATGATCAAGAGATCATTCTTTGTAACACAATCATGGTTCTCTTTTCTGGGTATAAGTCTATGTTGACTCAACAGATAGAACATTTTTGGAATTTGTTGTAGATTTGCATATGTAAATTCAGTGGTATTGGGTAAGAAAACATGTTTGAAAACCTCCTCAAGATTTATATTGAGATCAACATCCCAAGCATCACCATAGACACAAGACCCACTAACAGGGATGTTGAGAATGTCTCCTATGTCTTGATAAGTAAGTGTTATTTTAACCCCTTTTACGGTTGACACAAACATGCTTTTTTCTGGAAAGGTTTCAGCTTGAAAAAAAAAGGACTGAACAACTTTTGGAAAATACCTTTCACGAATTTGGAGAAAGGAAGACCACCCAACAACATCAGTGATTGGCCTTAGCATGATGTTTTCCTTTTCCAGTGCATCAAGATCCACATAGCGACCAATATTTATGGGTCTTGTGCTCCATTTGTCAAAAAATTCTTCTTCAAATTCTGGATCAAAGAGAGGAACCCTTTTGGATTTTGAGACGGAGAGATTCTTTGAAAGATTTATCTTGACACTTGAATCCTTCTTAGGAGATTTTTGAGACTGAATAGGAGTTTTTTCCTTACCCTTCTCTTTTTTGGTTGGAGGCAATTTTGGGGCAGCCTTTTTAGGAAGAGAAGGTTTTCCAGAGGATTTTTTAGGTTTTTCAGATGATATGGTTTTGGTTTGGGCTTTTTCAGGAACCTTTTGAGATAGATTTCCAGAGGTTTTTGAGGATGCCGGTTTGGATGGAACCTTTTCTGGGATATTGGTTGCGAGAGAAGGTTCCTCAAAAGGTTCAGGTTATGAGGGTTTGTTAGGGTTTGCCTCATCTTCTGAATCATGAATAACATGCACACTGTTATCTGTGCTTTGAGTTTTGCGAGTGCCAATACCGAAGATCAACCTTTGAGACCTCCTGGTTCTAATGGTTTGAGTAGATTTTGCCTTTTTTGGTTGAGATTTTGGCTTAGTTTTGAGATGGGGGGCGGTTTGAGTGAAGTATGGTGGTGTAGATTTAAAAAGAGGATCAACAATCATATCTAAAGGTTTGATGTTTATGGTTTGGTTAGGAGAGGTATTTTTTGGAGATGTTGGTGGATTTTGGGTTAGGAGAGGAGACAGAGAACATTGTGGTGACGGCGGAGAGAGTGGTGGTGATTCTTGAGAGGATGAAGGTGATGGGGTTTTGTTTAAGTCTTATTGGCTTTGTACCAGATTCTGTCATCTTATGCAGAAGACTTATTGCTTCATCTGCTCTTCCATTTTGTGCACATTCCACAATAATACTTGTCCAACTCATGGTATCAGTTTCTGAAAGACAACCAAACAAAGATAAGGCATCCTCGATGTCACCACATTTTGCATACATATCAATCAGAGCAGTTGTAATTACTCCCTCTGATTCATACCCCTTCTTAAGACATAAAGAATGAACTTGCTTGCCATGTTGATGATATGCCAAACTTGAGCAAGCTTTTAGCACAATTGAAATAACAAAATGATCAATCTGAAGACCCAAATGAATCATATCCATGAAAAGGGAAAAAGCTAACTTATCTGAACCGAATCTAGCACAACCAGCAATCAAACTAGACCAAGCCACAACATCTTTATCTGGCAACCTCTCAAACAATCTTAATGCATGGTTAATACTGCCCTGTTTTGCATATAGATCAATAAGAATGCTCCCAACAACACAATCTAACTCATAGCCACTAGTGATGACCAATCCATGCACTTGAGATGCCAAACTCAAGTTATCAAAGTCGATGCAGATCTTTAAAACAATACTGAAGGTATAAAAATCAAAATGTACACCAGAATGATGCATGTGAGAAATCATACTGAGAGCCTCAACATAATCTCCATTGGCAACATACCCAGAAAGCATAGAATTCCAAAGTGCCAAGCTTTCAGAAACCAAAGAGTTCTTGAAGTATTGATCAAAAATCTTCATTGCTTCACCCAATAACTTGCAATTCGAGTACATATCAATCAACGCTGATATACAATAACAGCTAGACTCAAACCCGGACTTGATAATATAACAATGAGTCTGTCTCCCTAACATTAACTCATCACTGCAACCGCAAGCTTTGAGCACACTTGGGAATGTGAATTCGTCCATTTTAAGGCCCTTTGCATGCATCACAGAAACAAATTGCAACGCATGTGAACTAGTATTATCTACAAGACCAGCAATGATGCTGTTCCAAGATACAATATCAGGTTCTGGCATTTTATCGAACAGTTTCATCGCATCATCAATCAAACCTTGTTTTGCATACCCCAAAATGAGTGTTCCATGAAGTAGCATTTTTACACGGAATTTCAGAGGAAACTTGTTGAGCATCCCTCAAGCTTCCACATTTCACATACATATCCAAAAGGGCATTCATCAGAACAATATCAACATCTAACTTAGATTGAAATATATGATAATGAACCATCTTTCCCAATTCAACATTTCTCACAAGACCGCACGCTTTGAGAACCGCAGAGTACAAGAACTGATTCGGCTGTTCAATTTTTGATTCTATCATCTCATTGTAGAGTCTAAGAGCTTCATGGGGCATGCCGGAATTGGTGAATGCAGAGACCATTGTAGTCCAAGAAACTATGTTCCTGTGAGGCATTTCGTCGAACATGTTACGTGCATCAATGAAACTAGAACATTTTGCATAAACTGAGATCATGTTGTTTAAGATAAAAATGTGATTACAATAACCGGATTTAATCATGTGAGAATGGAGTGATTTTGCATTTTTAATTGATCTAAAGCGAATGCAACAACATAAAGCGATTTGGATATGGTTTAAATCCATTGAAACACATTATGTGTTGGATTAACGAAGTATGAGCATTGTTGAGAACCTTTGAAACACCAAGGACTATTTCAGAAATTAAATTAAATTAAAGTTTTTTCAAATCAAATTACAAACTTAGCAAAAACAAAATTTAATGATTTTGAAAAAGAGGAAAAAAAACAAAAAAGAAAGCTCAGATGTGCCAGTTTTCGCAACCGAAGTAAACGATAGTGATGAACCCATCATCACATTTGACACAAATTTCATCATAGCTTTGCACCAGCCGGGAATCGAACCCGGGTCTGTACCGTGGCAGGGTACTATTCTACCACTAGACCACTGGTGCTTTGATGTTAATACGTTTTGATACATATAGTGATTAAGAATTTGAGTCCGTTGATTTGAACATTTTTTTTTTCCTTATACTAGTTTATAAAATCAAATCTTTTTAAAAATTGAATTTAAAACTTTTTATATTGTTTGATATATATGTAGTACTTATTAAAGAACGGTATCGTTTATAACTATATTTTAAAGATAAAAAGTTTTTTTTTTTTATAACCGTAACCAAACACATTATAGCATCTATTTGACATAAAATATTGTTTATATATATATATATATATATTCAAATGACACCAAGGTGTCAAAATTAGTTTGACATCAAATCTCATCCATTCATTACATTTAATCTAAAGGTTTAAAACTATCTCCAAAATAATTCTCCTACACCAATTTCTCTCTCTAACATCTAATTAAGAAAAAAAGGAAAACATTTATGGTCATAAATTCATTATCAACCATTCCTTTTTTTTCTCTTATTTTTTTTATTACTTATTTTTTTTATTGAACATTGTTATATTGAATGAAGAGATTGACAAAAAAAAAAGTAAGAATATACATGTGCATTTTTAAAAAATAAAAAACTAATTAGTCCATTATTTGTGGAAATCATGACATTGCAGTTGTAAAAATCAACATGCTACATAAACTCGTGCATTTTGTCTTTTTACTGTTCGTAGCAACCATCATTACCCCTTTTTATTACTTCCACTATTTATAATGGTAATAAGACGTTTTAATTTTTTTACAGAAGACATTGAAGCTTACCGTTGTTGAAAAGTAGTTAAGCTTAAACATGATGAGTGATAAAATAATCTAATTAGCAGCAATTTTTTAGAGGTAGTTATCAACAATGGTGAAAGAAAAAGAATCATTTTGATGTTTTGATTGAATGTGTGACTTTTTTAATGCAATTTATTTATTTATCGGTGGTGATGACTGACCCAATCAACCGTAAGCATGATTATTTTTAACCCTAAGTAAGAATAATAAGTAGTAAACACGGGAAAAAAAGGAAATGATATTGATAATGAATTTATGATAAAGATTTTTTTTAATTAGGTGATAAAGAGAGAAATTGGTGTAGGAGAATTATTTTAGGAATAACTTTTAACCTTTGGATTAAATGTAATGAATGGATGGGATTTGGTGTCAAACTAATTTTGACACCATGGTGTCATTTGATCCAATATATATATACTCATAACCCACACTATTACTTTAAAACAACACATTTATAATAATATTTTACAAATTTACTTTTGTTTCATTAATAAGGAGATTCAGTGTTTTTTTGGTTACAGAAGATTCAGTGTTTGATCCATGCTATTACTTCGAACATTTACATTACAAGAAGAGAGTAAATATGGTTTTTTTACATAAAAAGTTGTGCAACAAATTAATCTTTATCTAACTTAATATAAATCCTAAGCAGTCTGATAAGCCCAAATGGTAGCCCTAAATGGTAGCCCTAGCCCGCCAAATGCAACTCAACTAGGGTTAAAATGTGTTTAATTTGGAATTAATTGGAATTAATTTTTGGTTAATTGGAATTAATTTTCGGTTAGGAGACTTAATCAGTCACTGATGCAAGCGTTATTTTTCATCCGTTTCCTCCTCCATTAATTCACCCGATTTGTGTTTAATTTGGAAGTAATTGGAATTAATTTTCGGTTAATTGGAATTAATTTTAGGGTTAAAATGTGTTTAATTTGGAATTAATTGGAATTAATTTTCGGTTAATTGGAATTAATTTTCGGTTAAGAGACTTAATCAGTCACTGATGCAAGCGTTATTTTTCATCCGTTTCCTCCTCCATTAATTCACCCGATTTGTGTTTAATTTGGAATTAATTTTTTGGTTAATTGGAATTAATTTTAGGCTTAAAATGTGTTTAATTTGGAATTAATTGGAATTAATTTTAGGGTTAAAGTGTATCTCATTATTAGATTTGAATTGAATCTGTTTGACAAGATAGAGTGGCTATGTAAACAATGACATCATGAGGATTTACATATTGTATAGAGTATACAATGACATCATGAGTCTTTGCTTATTCAATTCAGATCTTCACTCAACCACTATATATGGTTCTTTAGTATCCAAAAACTTAGAAACTCCCTCAACACTTTTCATCCAATCAGAATTTGAGATCAATAGCAATGGCTGGAAACAGAATGGTTATCAAAAGACCAATTTTAGGAGGTTTTGAAACTCTTCATGTCCCTGGACAGGTATATCAGTGGATAGCAGTTTTCCTTTATTTCAAAATCTGAAAAACGTGTAACATATTCCTTCACTCCACATCTTTACATGTTCATTAAATATTTCAATCATTCTATTAATCTGATGATTTTGTTTCTTATTTTTTCATAGGAATATGGAGAGATTAACCCTAAATTCTTAGAGGAATTTGAAGAGGAGTTAGGAACTAAATGGAACTTTATAGATAGCCGGGGAAATTCACATTTTGTGGTGTTTAATGGAGATTATGCCAGACCACTGCTAACTGATGGATGGAGTGGCTTGAGGAACTTTTATAAATTTGATGGTCAAAAACAGGTTTTTCTTAACTATGTTGGAAGAGATCGCTTTTTCTCTGTCATTGGAAAATCATGTGAGGAATCTGATATGGTTCCATCCTTTCATAGTTTAAGCACAAAGCCTGATAAATCTGTCTTCTTTGAGATCACTCTTGATCACCTTGACATGTCTCACCCATCACATTTAGTTGAGTTTCAAAACCATACTTATTTTATTATCAATATTTTGTGACTATCATATTGATATGTATTTTAACCATAGTTTTCATTTCTCTCTCTTTTGTTTAGATCATTAGCCAAGAATTTGAGAAATTCCTTTCGGACAGTGATTTTGATCATCTCATTCTGTGTGGAGATCATAACTCTCCAAGATCTATGTGTGAAATCAGATTTCGCAATCAATATCAGATTTTGTCAACACTTGAACTAGGATGGGAATCTTTCTGCCTTTAAAATGGATTCCAGGCAGGAGACACAATCTGTTTTAAGTTCTTTGAAGGAATTTTCAGCTACTTTGTGCATGTGTTCAAGATTGCTCCTTAGGCTTCTACAATATCAATCCTAATCTCTTCTGTTTTGTTTAGTTATCAAATTAAGTTTCAGTTGACTATGAAACATCTATGTCTGTCTTTGATTTCACATGTTATGTTTTGTTCCTTATGATCTATCAATCTAAGTCTTTATCCATGTTTTATTCAAAGTGAAATCCAGTTGATCCTGTTGGTAATTATATGGAGTTTAAACTTTCTGAGCATTATAAAGCAAACTAAATGCTCCACAAAACATTTATAAATATCATTTTTATTTTTTTGATAGCCAAAAAAATAATAATATAACCAATTTGAAGTAGTTTGATAACATAATATTGAATGTAACTATAAAAATAATAATATAACCAATTTGATATTTATATATGAAACTCTAAAAAATCCGTGCATCGCACGGGTTAAAGTCTAGTAATACTAAATGTTAGGTAGTCTTGACCTACCTAACCCTAATTTTTGGTTTTGAAAGAAATTATGAAAAAAAATTCCTGCCAAGAGTTGAACTACAAACGAAGCTCTAACAGCTCACAAATGTTACCACTTGATCACTAAAGTTTTCTATGACTTATCATTGCTTTCATTTTATATATCTATCACAGATGCGACTAATTTACAACATAAATAATTTTGTACGATGCCTTAAAAATATATTTAATTGAATAAATAATAAATTAATAAAATTGTGTACGAAAAATTACAAAAAATATGCTTCTCCCCATTTCTTTGATTTCTCTCCCATTCTCCTTTGTTTCTAATTTTAAAAAATATGCTTCTCCCCATTTCTTTGATTTCTCTCCCATTCTATGTTTCTAATTTTATTTATTTATCTTTATCTTTTCTTTATAATACTAAATGTTAAGTAGTATTCCTCTAACCCTAATGATTAGCCCTACTGGTAGGAATCGAACCAGGTACCACATGCTTCCAAATCACAACTCTTACCACCAAGGTACTGATGTTTTTTATGACATGCAATTGATTCAATGTTATGTATCCAACATAAATTCGGGTCCTCTTTCTTTCAATCTCACAATCCCTAAATCATTTCTCACTCACTTTCATCTCTTTCACTATTATGCAGTTGAACCTAATAACCATAACCCCGCCCTTTTTGACGGACCTAATTAATTTTTATGAAAAAAAAGGTCTGCAAGGAATTGAATCAGGTAGCACATAAAAATGTCATTTTTTTAAAAGTCACTAACGTCATTGCAATTCCTTTTTTTATAGCAGTTCCTTTTCATTATTATATTTTCTTTCAATTACCACATAACGATTCCTTTTTATTATGTTTTTTCTTTCGGTTACCACATAACAGTTGTTTTTCCTTTTTATAGATTTAACAGCCCTTGCGGTTATGGTCTGTTTCTTGGTGTACGCTTACTACAGACTACGATATTAAAGTTACATCTTTAAAATTGTTGATAATTTGACAAATTCAGATGATAATTTTATCATTAGAAACTTCACTTTTTAGTATAATTTTGTCTACCTCTTTGTTTCTCCTATATTATATTAATTACTTGAAGTTATTTATTCTGCCTTTTTATTTGCAAAAATCACTACACTAGATTATAACATTACTTTGTTTTCTCACTTTGACTTTTGAAACATGTTTACTATTTTCAATTTGCTTATTTTAGTTGTTCTTTTAACATGAATGTAATCGAATATGAAGGTTGAGAAAGAAGGAATTCGGGAACACAAACTGATAATATTATTTGGTAACAAAATAAAGTTAATAACTTAAATTGGTGTAATTTTTGCACCTTTTCTTTTGTTTTTTTTTCGGATCGTTTCATAACAAAGTACTGAATCTGTAAGTAAAAACATAATCAATTTGACATTTATATACAAAATTCTACAAAACCCGTTCATCGCACGGGTTAGAGTCTAGTGAATCTAAAAAAGAGGATACAATTTTTTTTAGAAGAGTGAATTATTATTATTATTATTATTATTATTATTATTATTATTATTATTATTATTATTATTATTATTATTATTATTACTACTACTACTCTTCTTATTACTACTACTACTACTATTATTATTATTATTATTATTATTATTATTATTATTATTATTATTATTATTATTATTATTATATACATACAAAAAATCTAATATTAACTGTAGTCCGTAGATATTACTTACCTTCTCATATGACTTAACTTCTCTATAGAAAATCAACATATATACACTAGAAAACTAATTCTATGACTCTATATATGAGTTGTGTGGCCTGTGTAAGGGTTGTGATTAATTGTAATGAATAAGTTGACTACAGTATAAGTAAAAGGATCTTCTACAATTGAAGGAATAGAAAAGATAACTGGTACAGAAGGTCTAGAAATAGAAGTAATGGAGAATTTCAGGAGGGAGATGGTATAGAGTTTCCACAATTTCTGTAGAAAACTAGAATGATATATTTCAATAAAAATTATCAAAATGATACAAAAACTGAGTTTAAATAGATAATAATCTAAACCTAACAGACTTACTTAACGGGCCACATATGAAAAATAAAAGGAACTAAACATATTACTATTTACACTATTATATTTACATCAATTTCTTTCCTCTTTTACACATCATTCCTCCTTCCGTATTAATTATTGGATCAAGTGACACGCGTTCATTTTCACTAACCAATTTGTCTACTCCACTCTGATTACTTAGCTTTTTCTCTATTGATATTAGGGTTAAATAAGTAAATGGTCCCTCTAAATATACCAACATTTGATTTTAGTCCCCCTAAAATATTCTTTAGGCTTTTGGTCCCTCCAAAATTTTATATCCATGAAATTAGTCCCTACTTGTTGGTCAACTCATGCCTAACCTTCATAATTTTTAATGAAGTTTTCCAGAAATGGATAGAATATTATGATAATCTCTCCCCAAAAAAATTGGAATTTTTTAACAAAACATGAATTAAATATGAATTTTTATGTTTTTGGTGCTAAAAAATTCATATTAAATTCATGTTTTATTAAAAAATTCTAATTTTTTTTGGAAAATATTGTCATAATTTTTTACCCATATATGGAAAATTTCATTAAAAAATATGAAGGTTAGACATGAGTTGACTAAAAAGTATGGACTAATTTCATTGATGAAAAATTTTGAAGGGACCAAAAGCCTAAAAAATATTTTAGGGGGACTAAAATCAAATGTTGGTATATTTAGGGGGACCATTTACTTATTTAACCCTTGATATTATAACAGCCTGCGATATGTCTGAATTGGTACAAGTAGCTTCACTTACTGAGGGATCTTATTGAGCTTACAGTAAGCATAATCTTTGTATTTCTTGGTCTTGAATTTTGGTGGGTTGTCTTGGTTAACCAGTTTTGGGTGAGGCCCAACTTCTTGCTCTGGTTGTGGCTCTATGAACACTGGCCAAGAAATTCTTGTTACATCTTTGCTCACGGTTGTCCTGTGTAATACAGCCTTGTATTTTCCATTGCTCATTATCTGATGTAACCATATATAAAATAATTATACTATTTCCACCAACAAATTTTAGAAAAACGTATCCTCTATACATCCATCTAAATTTTCTACAGAAAAATTGATGAAATACACAAATAATAACACAAAAAAACCTAGTTGTCCCATGTTTTCTCACCATGCTAGGTGTGACAATCGATTTCATTAGGTATCAGCAAAAAAAAATCCATAATGGACAAAGTAAAAATCATTATTATGGTCTCAATTAGACGTTTGTATTTCTACATCATGATTATAAGAATTGTCCTACTGAAGTCCTAATTTAACATATCCGACGTCGTGAGTGCATAATGCAAGAAATTCAACTTATTTCTTTATGTCACAAAAACAATAATCAAACATTAAGGTACAATGCAAGACATGTATATATACCTCCATTTGGTCGCCAATGTGAATGACAAAAGCAGAGGGGACATACTTAACATCGTACCAATGTCCATCTCTAGAGGCTTGAAGACCCTGAACATCATTTGGGACAAGAAGGGTGATAAAACACATGTCTGTATGAGCTGGAACACCAAGAACAAGATCAGGGCAGGGACAAGGTGGGTAATAGTTGATCTTTAACAAGTGAACCATGTTATCACCTCCTGCATACTCCTTTAGCTCGTGACCTTCAAGCCCCAACCCTATTGACAAGCTTTTGAACAGCTTGTCTACAACCCCATGTAGGTGTTTGCCGTATTCCTCGTTGATCTCTCTGCGGCAAACATATTAAAATTAATAAACCTTATGTATCATGACTCATGAGTCTTATAAGACCTACCACTCATTAGTAATAATTCATGATTTAACTAGTGATTTACCGATCAAATTATTTCGGTCTTTGTAGCATAAGATTTATTTACTAAATTTTTTGTAATTGGTTGCTAATTCGGTCTATAAATGAGTGTGACCGATTTGAGAAATGTGGTTAAATCACTAGTTGCTAATGTTAGCAATCAATTTAGTCATTGGTTTACCATTTTCAGCCTCTAAATCGGTTATTATATGACAATTTTTTGTAACTAAAACATGATTCTGCTGCTCTACATGCATATATGTTTTTTAGTATTATGAATTTATTTTGAAAGATCAGAAATTAAACTTATTATAGACATCTATGTACATAAATATATTTTTAGAACATGCATAAATAAGTAACCTGTAAGAAGGAGGATTTTTAGGCCAAAATCGATAGTTAATATCCGAAGGTGGCCATATCTTATGAAACAAATGATCAACCCAACCTCTCTTGTTATCAACATCTTTACCAAGCTTAGATCCATAACCTTCAATAGATTTAGAATCAGGAGGTTTAGCATATTGCTCCTTTTCTTCTTGTGGTAACTCAAAAAACGTTTTTCCAACACTTTGAAGTTTGGTTATAAGTTCTGTAGGTATTTCATGATTAACAATTTGGAACATTCCCCATTTACAACTCGCATCTATAATTTCACGTAACACTTTTTCCTCATCTGGGTTACTAAAATCAATTAGAGGAACCTCTAATTGGGTCCCTCTAACAGTTGAGTTTCCAGGTTGTTCTTTTTCGGACCTAACAAACTCTGCTGGAATTGTTTCATTCGACAATGAAGCTACATTTTGCACTGTTTGTGTCTTTTCCATTATTCCTTTTTTTGTGTTAAATTAAATAACTAATCAAATGTAAACTTTTCAAATCTAAATATACCTCTAATAATTAATTAAAGAATTAGTTACTTATATATATAGTTTTATCTAAAAAAAAGAAGTTGCTTATATAGTATTTTATTAAAGGTAGGCAGTGACCTCAAATCTATAGATTTCTAATTAGTTAGTGGGTAAAATTAATCAAGGCAAAATGATGGTGTGCTTACTTGCATGAAGTGGAAGATTTTTCTCCGTGAAAACGGGTTAATACATCCTCATATGATATGTGACTATTTACTTGAAGTTAGTTTATGGTTCAAATTGTAAAAACTTTTAATTCGTATGTAACATATAAGCTGGTACAATATTGACCTTTGGTTAGGGAAAATATCATTGCTATACAAAGCACAAGACATAATCACCAACAAAATTTCCCCTAAAAAGAAAAATTGTCAGACTCAAGTTTTTACCTCAACCTCAACTCACTTTGTCTATATGAAATAGACTTAAAAATAGTAGAGTTTACTTAAAATTAAATTAATATTAAAATTATTATATATATGACATTAATTTAAAATATTAAATTAATTATAAAGTCAAAATAAAGCATCATGTTTAACCTTGTATAGTATACAATTATCCCACAATCATAAATTTACATCCAATAAACAAACAATCCAAAAAAAAGTTTTATAAGCTTCTAAATTGCTAATAAAACTATATATAAAAAAAAAAACTAGAGTAATGGTTTTACCGTTTCAGAATACTATGTTTGGTTCAATTATTAAGTGGATTATTTAGGTAGAAAAAGTTGTATGGTCAAGTCGCATGTGCATGTCGAATGTGTGATCACCCTACTTCAATTGTATAGTAGAGTATCTAGATAGAAAAATGTTGTATTTTAGTTAGCATCTCTGAGGTGAATTCTTTGGACCTGATGATATGAAGTCTAGAGAACCGGAATCTTTTGTAAAAAAGAATGCATAAAATGTCAGAGGTTGGTTCCATTACCGAATTGGGTAAAGACTTTTGGTATTTTGCTGGCAAATTTCATTTTGCAAATATATTTGCTTAAGGACTAACAAAAGTTCAAGTGTGGGACTGTGATGACATAAAATCATATATGGTTTTTAGTGTCTTTTTAGAGTCATTTTAGAATTTAAGTAGCAAGTTTTATTGTATTTTATTAGATTTTTGTAGGGGTTTCGTTCAAAAGTATGAAATAGCAAAAATAGGAAAAAGATTTTGAAACATGTCAAAATCACAAAAACCAGACAACTTTGTGACGATACTATGCTTATTACAAGTTTTATCATGTTAATTCTTTGGGTATAGTCGTTATGGACGTTTCAGTGATAACAAATGGAACAAGGAATGAAGAAAAGCAGAAGGATTAGCCTCGACCTAACTCGTGTTGTGTGCTACAAGCCACACGTCGCGTTATTGAAGGAATTTCATAATGTTCAGTCTCTACCTCACTCGCGCCGCAGACGATAAGCTCCATGTCGTGAGATATAGAAGAATTCAGAAGTGGTTCATCAGTGTTTAAGTCGCATCCCGAGAACTGGAAAAATTCATAAAAGGCACACGTCGAGAAAGTTACGAATTTAAGAGGTGGAGTGCAAATAGGAATAATATTTGGGTTATCGGGCTTATTTGGATGACCCGAATAGAACATTAGGTTGCTTGAAAATTAAGTTAGAATACTCCTATAAATACAAGAGGCAAGCACCACAAGAAGGATCCATGAGAAGAGATTAGAAGAAACACAAAATTAGGATTTGGGAGAAACCTCAAGATGAGGCAGCTGCGACAAGGAAAGGAGAAAGAATCAAGAAGCAACACCATCATGGTATGTTATTTATTCTTTTCTCTATATTTAGCTAATTTCTCTTTGATTAGGTTTAGTAGAGGATCTTCTCTGTAATTGCTTGATAATGTAACTTTAAATTATCCTATGAACTTAGTTAATTACATTGGTATTTTATTTGCTAATTTTATATTTAATACTTTTTATATGTTTACGAATGTTCATAAATCGATCTGGGTCTCAATGATTACTAACTCTAACTTTGAAGCTTGACTTAATTTAATTGTAGACATATTCTAATATTGATTTGTATACTTAATTTGGCTTTCTGAAACCTTCAAGAGATATAGGCTCACCTAAGACATTAGGAATTGGTAATAATTGAAGAGTCTTAGTGACCAAGATATTGACCTAACTATTATGTTAAGATGTCATAAAATCGAGTAATCTGTTTAAACCGTATTTATAGTTTGTAGTTATCAAATCATTCAGAGAAGTGAATCGAAACAACCTAATTAGTCTCCTTACCATGATCTTATTCTTTTATTTGTTTTTAGCAAACAAAACTTGTGCTGGCGAATTTCTATATTTTGAGAGTATATAATAACATGTTGTAGTTATCAAATAATTCATAGAAGTGAATCAAAACAACCTAATTAGTCTTCTTACCATGATCCATTCTTTTATTTGTTTTCAGCAAAACAAAGTTGTGACTAGTGCACGACCCCCCCCCCCCCCCCCCCCCCCCCCAAATTTACACATCCCATCAACAATTAATATTGTTGAGATTTCACAATTCAAGTACAGATGAACTTTATAAATTTTACTACTTATTGACGAACTAGTATACTTTGTAGATTTTTGTCCAAATAGAGACATTTCATTACCTACCTTTGTACAGATATATATATATATATATATATATATATATATATATATATATATATATATATAAGACAGGAAAAAAAGGATTCCTTAATTGAGAAATATTTTTGACAAAATCTCACATGAAAAAATATTTATACACTTTTTTATTTTTATATTATTTTTTTTCTATCCCGTCATGTCCGACATCCACACCCATACTTATACAATATCGGGATACTATGCAGGTTTTTGTGTCTAAATAACACAATTATTTCTAATTCGATAACACTATATTTAAGAGTTTTGAGGGAGAGGATGAGAAGAAAATAAAGAAAAAGTTACATCTTATTTTGATGCGAATCAAATATCATTTGCGCACAACTTTAGAGACTAATCCGTCAAACTGAGTAGGACTGCAATGAATGACAAAATTCTCCATCAAGAGATTTAACATCTTATTTTAAAAAGTGGTTTTTATAGAGAATGATAAACAAATATTTTTTATTAATATATTTCTATATTTTGAGAGTATATAATAACATTGATTGAATTTGAAGAATTTATCTAACTCCTCCAAAATCTCCCTCGAATATAATTTTATAGTTCCCCTATTTTGTGAGGATTTTGTTTCATAAAGAAAAATAAACCTCCACATTCAAGTTGATTGATTATCATTTCTTACATTTCTCTTCCCTCCATCCTTTTACCGTTTTTCCTCTCATCCCTTCCCATTCTTTTTCGATAACTAATTTTATTAATGAGGGTGTTCAATACAACAATCCTTCATAAATACCTAAATAGACCCTAAAGTTGTATTTGATGGTTCAGAGGAGAAAGGAGTGAAGGGCTTTGGAGGGAGGAGATGAGATGAAAATAAGAGAAATATTAGATCTTATTTGGGTGTTTTTGTACAAAATCATAAATAAATTCTTATCATTACTATTTATTTTTTAATGTTGATAGTATTGTGACAATATATATTGAACTTGGTGATTTTATCTAAACTCTCAAAACCCTCAAAATTTATTCTCTAATATAATTTTTGAGTTTTCGTGTTTTGATGAAATATTGTACTACGAAGAAAATTAAATCTCGTTTAAGTTGAGAGTCTATCCTTTTTTTCATTTTCATTTCCTTCATCCTTTTAACCAAATCTTACTCTCTCCTTCTAAACTCCCAAACATAGAAGGGGTTTTGAGGGAAAGAGATGACTTGTATTTCTTTTCTAAATCAACCATGATATAATATGTAATTGAATTGTTATATAATTATATATCATAGTATTTTTTTAAATTTATTAATTTGATTAAATTCTTTTATTTTTTATTTTTAAATCTTAGACTCCAAAGTCTACTCGTTTGACCTGACTTTTTTACAGTCCAAAAGCTACTTTAAAACAAAGTTAAAATTAAGGGCTTTAAGAAAGAAGTTAAAGTTGTTTTGTTACTTTATTATTTTTTTAATTTTAAAGCTATTTTTAAGTTAAAAGTTGTTTGACAAAATATTATACAAATATATAATAAATAAAAAAATGTTAAAATATTTTTTGAAGGGAAAAAAATGTTTAAAATATTTTTTTAGTAAGTACTTAATAGATATTGTGTTTGGCTTACATTCTCCTAAAAATTGTAGAGAAGTAAAAAAAAAAGTCGGAACAAACGGTACCTAAAACTTAAGCCTCCAAAGTCTCATGCAATCGGAATTTTTATTTTTTTGAAGGAACTTAAAAGTTTCTCTTTCACACATTCCCTAAGATCGCCGCATTGACTATTTGTTGAAGGACAATCCGTTGAATTTCCAGTATCACCAACTAAATGAGTTTGGTCTTACTTTTGAGTCAAAAAAAATAAATCGGTGTTACCACAAATTTGTCAATAAAACAAGAATGACAATAATAATTAAAGAAATGATATTTGAACATTCATTTTGTAACAATCTTTGTAATAGTTTTTTCTTTCATACTTACATTATTTTTTACTTATATCTCTATTACTTTGGTTTTCATGCAAATATCTACTTTTAATTTGTAAATTATGGTTGTCCCATAAGTTGTCAACCAAATGATTGTTCAAATAACTAATTCAAAATGAAAACGAAATCAAACTTAAATATTAGAATAATTAATAAATATTACTTTTTATTTTATAAAATATTCAAGCAAATTTATTAAAAATTTCTTCCATTATATCTCGTTTACCGGTTTTAGATTTGGTGAGGGTTTATAAGAAAATTCTTAGTTGTAGATAATTTTGCTTTTATAAGATTAACTGGGAGTTTGGTCTGACTTTTTTATAGTCTAAAAGTTACTTTAAAACAAAGTTAAAATTAAGGGCTATAAGAAAGAAATTAAAGTTGTTTGGTTACTTTATTATTTTTTTAGTTTTAAAGCTATTTTTAAGTTAAAAGTTGTTTGGCAAAATATTGTACAAATATATAATAAATAACAAAATGTTAAAATATTTTTTGAAGGGAAAAAATGTTTAAAATATTTTTTTAGTAAATACTTAATAAATATTGTGTTTGACCTGCTTCTCCTTAAAATTGTAGAGAAGTAGAAAAAAGTCGGGCTAAACGGTACCTAAAAACGAGTATGAAGAGTCCGTAAAGTCTAGCTCAATTGACAATGTCAAAATTGTTGGGTTGGACGCCTTCATCCAAGTTCGAACACGGGATCTTGCAGTGTGTGAGTTTCAGTGGTATTTACCACTTCGTCTACAAACAAAAAAAATCGAGTCCAGAGATTACGGTAAATGCAATCTAATTATTTCAAATATATTATTAAAAATTACTTTAAAATGTATAATTATCAATAAAATATTTACATATAGGTTCTTTTGGTGAAAAGTGGTGGATGTCGAATAATTTAGTTGATGACAGACGAATTTATATAGGATAACGAATAAACTATTTGATAATGAATAATCGGTAAACTAATAGATTGAATTTGAATTGTTTGATAAAATTAACGGTTGAACTAACTGATAAATATTTTTTGAAGAGAACTAACTGATAAATATAAAATGACATATTTTCAATAGATAATGAAATTCTTTTAGTTAAGATAATAAATATAAAAATGAGAAAGAAAATGATATGATATTGATACAAGTTTTAAGTTTTTTTAGTTCAGTTGGCAGGGACAAATGTAGAGGCCGGTGTTCGAATCCCGAACATCTCACTTATTCACTTTAAAAGATGAATTCTAGTTAATAGGCTACTTGACAACAAAAAAAATAGCATCTAAAAAAATTATTAGCTATTAAAAAAACAGTTTATGCTAGCGAGAGAAGACTATGATAAATGTTAATTTGTACCCTAAAGGCATATATTAAGAAACCTAAAGTGGAAACTTTGTCTTAAAAATTGTGCTAATTTATTTATCAAAAATTGAAAATTAATGTTTTTGGAATAAATTGCTATGTTGATACATTCTCTACTATAAGATAGCGGTTAGGCATCGCCAAAGATAGTAAAAAAAATTATTATAATGTTACACACAAAGGATAATCTATGACAATACAAATGAAATAGATTTTTTTTTCCTGCAAAACCAACAAAAAATTAGATTTTTTCTCAATTGGATTATGACTTTGGTCAATTCTATGATGCATAAATGAGAGAAGTTTGCATTATACACAAGCTAGTTTTCACTATTTGATAAAAAAAATATCACCTTTAAATTAAACGGTATATGATATGGTTTATTAATCTAATAGTGAAGAAAACACGTGTGCATAATGCAAGACCATTTTGCTTGGGCATTTCAACAAAGCATAACTTATACTACAAGTTTTAAGAAAAATACAAGAGTTTCGATTCAACCATGCATCTACCGTTATTGTTGGAAGTAACTCCAAATTGAGTTTAAGCATCAACTTTTATTTATTATTGTTGTTATGCATTAATTTGGTTGCAAAAACGATAAGAAGGCATGTCTAAGTTGAAGGAGGAATATGGTTAAATTCATTTATTTATATTGTAAAGTGATTGTTTTTTTTCGATTGACATTTAAATGGTTGATATTATAATTCCTTGAATATACTTTGTTGAATGGTTGGTACTTGGTAGCATGCAAATATGCAAGATTACACAATTGAATTATTATGATTCCTTGTATATATAGTTCTCCTAGATTGATCTTATATCACAAGAATTGAAGGAAAATTAATTGATCATTCACATTGAAGTTAATGGAAGTCAAAAGAGTACAAACTTTGGCTTTTAACCAGCTAAAGGAACTTCCACCCCAATTCATTCGCTTAGCAAATGAAAGGCCAGAGAATACAAAGGCCATGGAGGGTGTTACTGTGCCTATGATTTCATTGTCTCAACCACATAATCTTTTAGTTAAGAAAATCTCTGAAGCTGCTTCTGAGTGGGGTTTCTTTGTCATCACTGACCATGGTATATCTCCAAAACTTATTCAAAGGTTGCAAGATGTGGGCCAGGAGTTCTTTTATCTCCCTCAAAAGGAGAAAGAGGCATATGCAAATGACCCATCAAATGGTAAATTTGATGGCTATGGAACTAAGATGACCAAAAACCTGGAAGAAAAGGTTGAATGGGTTGATTATTATTTTCACCTCATGTCTCCTCCTTCTAAGGTGAATTATGAGATGTGGCCCAAAAGTCCTCCTTCGTATAGGTTTGTACTTACATTGAGCACGTTTGTTACAACTTTTTTTTTGGTGACAAAATCATCCGTTTGTTATTGATATTTCAGAAGTTTTCATCCGTCTGTTACATATTGATTTTTCATGGCTTTTTTTCAAGTGATTTTCATTATACTGAACAAACATAAACTAATTGATGTTATTTTTAATAATCTCTAAATTATTGAATATTAAAATCAATTTTTTTTTATAATCTGTAACAAACGGGTCATTATCTAGGACTTGGATCTACAATTGCAATAAGGTGTTGCAGCGTACAAAGCAGTCATATTTAGAGAGAAATTTTACTTGAAAATATTCGAAGGAGTTATGACTTATATATAGTAATTTTAGAGTTTAAAACAAGAATACAAACACAAAGAAACTAATTATATTATTTTGTGTGGTAGGGAAGTAGTACAAGAATACAATAAAGAGATGTTAAGGGTGACAGACAATATTTTGGAGCTTTTGTCTGAAGGGCTAGAATTGGAGAGCAAGACTTTGAAGTCTTGTTTGGGAGGTGAAGAAATAGAATTAGAAATGAAGATAAATATGTATCCACCATGTCCACAACCTGAATTGGCATTAGGAGTTGAGCCCCATACTGATATGTCTGCCATTACCCTGCTTGTTCCAAATGATGTTCCAGGCCTTCAAGTTTGGAAGGATAATAATTGGGTTGCAGTAAATTACTTGCAAAATGCACTCTTTGTGCACATTGGTGACCAACTTGAGGTAATGAAATGTCACATTTTAGTGGATTATATCATGTTATTTATACAAAATATACTATTTTTGTCATGGTAGGTGTTGAGCAATGGGAGGTACAAGAGCGTCTTGCACAGAAGCTTGGTGAACAAGGAACGCAAGCGCATGTCATGGGCGGTATTTGTTGCTCCTCCACATGAGGTCGTGGTTGGACCTTTTCCTTTGCTTGTCAATGATCAAAACCCAGCCAAATTTTCAACAAAAACCTATGCTGAGTATCGCTATCGCAAATTCAACAAGATTCCCCAGTAGGAAACAAAGGGTAAAATATGATGACTACCGCTAGCGCACAGTTGTATCGCGTGGTATTAACATCATTTCAACTGAGATTTTATATTGATTACCACTTTTTTCCACTGTAGTGATTAGCTAAAATAGGAGTTACGATGACATATTGATGGAAATAAGATAAGGTTTAGAGTACAAGGCATAAGGGTCATGGGATTGTGATTGTTCGCAATGATATATGTAAACAAGATCAATCTTCATAAGCTATGAGTACTGAAATTTTAAAGAATAGATAGGCTAATGTGACCAATTCCTTCTTTCAAGGACAATAATGTATTTTAAACTAATAACCAATCTATTTTCATGGGGTGTATTAGCAAAATCCATCTAGAACAATTTTTCATGATCTTAAGAGTGTGTTTGGATGAGGTAATTAAGAAATTTTGAAGAATTTAGAATTTTAGGCAATTTAAATGATTCAATTAAATTGACTTCATTTCTAAATATTATTGTTTGGATGAAGTAATCAAAAATTTCATTGTCATCATTTTTGGGCAACTTTTAAAAATTTTATTTTTTTGGGCCAAATTTGAAAATTGAAAATAGGGGTCAATTTGTAAATTTCAAAAAATTTGAGGGGTCAATTTATAATTTTGAATAAGTTGAGGGGTAAATTTGCAATTTCCAAAAAAATATTAGTGGTCAAATGGCAATTTTTTGTAAATTTATTGGGGTCAATTTGAAAATTTTGGAAAATTTGAGGACCAAAATGCAAAATTTGAAAATTATAAGAATGAAGAAATTTGAAATTCTTAGCTTTTAGATGTCATTTGAAATTCTCTAAATTTAACTTGAACAAAATACTTCATAAATTTCCATCATTTTGAAAATTCTCCATATTATTATCCAAACAATGAAATTCATCTAAAAGTATTTGAATTCCCTCAAAACATTACATTACCTCAAAACATTTCTTCATCCAAACGCACTCTAAGAGAACCAAAATTATTTTCATGATTTGATTCTCTTGTTTCAGTCCTTAATAAATATTTTTCATATGAGCTAGCTGTTACAAAACACATGTACGGGTCATGATGATGCCTTGTAAATTCAGCCTAGTATTTATATATGAAGATTTAAAAATCATACATTTCATTTTACTTCAAATTACATAGAGATGCCATCCTTTATACATATGAACACAAAATTAACATTAGAAGAAAGAAAGCACAATTAATTAACAGAATTCACTATCTTGGTCCTGAGATTTGTTGTGAAGATATGTAAGAAAATCCGCTAACGAAGCGTGTTGAATCATGCGGTTGTTGAATCCTCACAGAACCATGCTCATTCTCTTCTGCTATAACAGAAGCCTCAGAAAACCTACGACCATAGAACCTCAAGAAATTCAAAGATTCCATCCTAGGTTGTGGCAATGGAGTCCCACCTTCCAACATTCCAACAACTGTAACCATGTTAGGCCTAAGTGATGGATCTTCATGAACACAACACAATGCAATACGAACGAGTTTCTCCACTTCATCAATTGTAACACGTCCTTCTAACCTTGGATCAGCCAAATCCATGTAACTCTTTTGTTCATGCATCTCTAATGCATATAGTGGAAAATAAACAAGTCCTGTTGTTGATGAGTTTGATGAATTTCCATTATTACCACTGCTATTGTTATGATCATCATCAATGCTATGACTTCTTGACCTGAAAGAACAATTTTTCCTTCCACTAACCAATTCAAGAAGCACCATTCCAAAACTATATACATCAGTTTTCTCAGAAATTGCTGAATTTGTAAGCCATTCCGGAGCAAGATAACCACGAGTTCCTCTCATTGTTGTAAACAAACCAGATTGTTCTGGACTAAGGAGTTTCGAAAGTCCAAAATCAGATATCTTAGCTTGAAATTGGTCGTGCAAAAGAATATTCTCTGGTTTGATATCACAGTGAATTATCTTTTGCTCACATCCACTGTGCAGATAAGCAAGCCCGCGCGCTGTTCCAAGGGCAACATCACACCTCTCTTGCCATTCCAAAACCGGATGTCCACCGAAGAGGTTCCGATCTAGTGAACTGCGGTTCATGTACTCGTACACCAACATTCGGTGTCCCCTTTGAGCACAAAAGCCTTTGAGTCTAACTAAGTTAACATGGTGAATGTTTCCAATAACAGCAATCTCGGCGAAGAAATCTTTCCTCCCTTGAATTCCAATGTTGATTATTTTTTTAACTGCTACAATAGTCTTATCAGGTAGTACACCTTTGTACACTACGCCGAATGCACCAGATCCTATCAGAGTCTTGAAATTATCAGTAGCTACCTCAAGTTCTTCGTAATCAAACCTCGTCGGTAAACCAGGAATGTAAATTGCATCATGATCCAAGTCCCCTGAAGAATGTTGTGAAATTGAGATTTGTTTCCCTAATTTCACCTCTTGTTTCTTTGACTTTGTGCATTTTCTCCATATCAGAAAAAAAACAAGAGCCAATAAGAAAAGCATCCCACCAATTGGTAATAACACTGCAGCAATAACAGGAAATCCATCTTTTTGAGAATTTTGTTCATTATCAATATCATGCCTAAGATTAACTTTAATCAAGCCTAACATGTCACCTTCACCTCCATTACTAATGGATCCTAACTCATTTTCAATTACGTAGCATGATCCAGAAGAATTTCTATACAAAATTCCCAAACAAGAACAGTTACTTGAACAATGACCTTGACAATCAGATAAATTCACTCCAAACATAATTGGATCAGAATAAATATTTCCAAAGTACCTCACACCATAGCCTATATTCAAAAATGAAACAACTGAAGAATTTGACTGACTATGATTATTATTGGTTGAAGAACTACAAGCTAATGGCAAAGTAAGAGACCCATCATTCGGAACACAACCACGGAGATTACCCGATGCAACATGGAAATTTGAAGGACAAGAACAAACAGGTGAAGAAGAAGAAGATGATGATGATATACTGTTATCATTACATAAACCTATTCTTCCACAAGCTAGTGGAATTTGACAACCATCATCTGGTCCAACAAATTCCTGCTTCAAATTTGTTCCTGAAAAGCTACTAATGGTAAATTGGCCATCGAAAGCCAATTTTGCGACACGAAAATTGGCTACTGATAAACCAACTTGATATACATGAACTTGTTCATTATGTCCAAAGAGATAAAAACCTGCTGTGTTTACTGCCATGTATTCAACATCATCATTTGAATTCTTGTATGCTTTTGAATCCATTGAAATTTTCCAATATGTTTGTCCATACCATTGAAGTATTGCATCAGAAGAAGTTATTGTCAGCTTGTAATTTCCAGTTGAAAAATTTGAATTGGATGAAGCACTTGACAATGATGCTCCAACCAATAATCGTTGTGCAATAACGATTGTATCGGTTGGATGTTGAAAACTTTCCCAAAGAGAACCATTGGATTGATCAAGTAACACAAGGTTTCCCATCTCAGTGAGTGAAAGCTTTTGTACTTGTGATTTAAGTGGTGGTGTTGACCATTTAGAATTTCCATTTTTGTCAAAAATTGTAATCCCTTCCACAGTTAGTTTCACTTTATCGGAATCCGAGATGGGAGCGTCGCGGTTAGCAGACCAAATGATCGTGTTTGACGCAGCATGTATGATGCATAGATAGAAACTTGTTTGTTGATTACCAGGATTGAATATAGCTGCCTTGAATGTTTTGTTTCTAGACAACAAGAATGTGCCGGTGTTAGCGATGAATTGAAGATATGAAGCAGTGAAATTCGGTGAGATATGATCTGAAAATGTGTAAGCGGATATGGAAGTGGTTAACAAAAGGAAAATAGTGGAAGAAAAATTTATGATAAGTTTCATGGTTTGATAATTTGTTGAAAAATAAAAATGTGACAAGTGAGAAATGATATTTGAATTGAGGAAGGGAAAAAAGAAAAAAGTGGAATTGGTCTGTTTGAATGCTCTCCATTTTCTGCTACCTATATTTGAGTTGACTATTGAAAATCATGCATTCCTTCTTCTATCTAACAAATTGTTCCATATTCCAATTGATTACGAAGGTGGCCATTATTAATATTCAGTGATTATATAATATAGACACGCAAGAATAAAAAAATCTTTTAGGATTTTTTTAATATATTTATTTGTCCGTTCTGAGTACTTAGTTGTCAAAAATGAAATTATATCCTTTATGATAAAATAAAGCCGACCTTGGTCTGCATATGACATGAGTAGTAGTTGTTTTATATTTTGTGCTGAAATAACTGCTGTTACATGCATGATATAACATTATTTGATTATTTAAAGAAGAAAAAACTATAGTATAGAAGAATGAAGTAAACGCAGAAGGATGTGCAGAGACATGGCCATTGAAGCATGACTTTAAATTAAGTTATTCATACGGTCACAATTACGCTAACACCGGATATATGGGTAAACCAGCTCGTTCAGAATGAGAGAAAAAGGAGTGAACCACATAGGTGTCTAGCTCTTCAAATGAATTGACAATAATTCCATCAGCCCATCATAATCGACTCCCATTTTTTGCTTAGCACATCACTGGCCGGCAACGCTTTTTCTCTCGTCCCTGCGCTTGACTTCTTCACTTCCGTGTTGCGTTCCTTGGTTTGCGTTGCCCAGTGTTGTGCTAAGCAAATAACGAGAGTCGTTTATGATGTGCTATTGGAAAGGCCTCAAGAATGCTGATGGAATATTGTCAATTCATTTGAAGAGCTAGAAACCTACGCGGTTCACTCCTTTTTCTCTCGTCGTGAACTAGATGGTTTACCCATATATCCGGTAGGATCTATGACAAATTTTAACTTTGACACACCAAAAAAAAACTTTTATTCTTGGTGACAAGTTGCATATACATACCACATTTTTTGAACTTCTACTACCATGGGTGATATTAATAAAATTTATATAGTTAATAAGAACAACTAACTAATCCTTCAAAAAAAGAACAACTAACTAATGTAACTAATTTTTGCATATATATTTCCCCTAAAAAATATTACGTATATATTGTTTACTTCTGATCACGTCTATGATGTCAAACATCTAAATTTTACAAGATAATAAATATTTGTAGGCAGGTCAAAATATGATGAAAGTATTGTTAAAAGATTAATGCAAGGTTAGCCCCATATAAAAATGAAATTTTCAACAAAAAACGCCCAATATGATCCTTTTCCGACCAAGCTAGTATAATCAATAATTAGTATGTATGTAGGATGTGATAGTTAGAACTTAGAATCTGGTAAACGTTGTGGGGGGTTCCCAAATTGTGTGAATTATTGAGTTGACATAATGACTGTGACTCTCTATAATAATTTCATCCCAACTGTTTGCAAGGCTTGGCCACGCCCCACATGCTGGTTGGTGGCTTCGCTGCCGTGAGGATGCTTCATACAACTTTTTAATAATAATCTATAATATACTATCGTACGGGCACTTGTGCCTTTCTGTCCAAAAAAAATAAAAAATTGACATCTGGGAGAATACTGTTCATTCAAGGCAAACCAACATCATCAGATCAATTCAAGTGTTCTATAACAAATTATATTTCAATGACACCAATAATATAACAAATATAATATAAGTTTTTATCTTTTTGAATGAGACCAACAATAATGTATGCAAATTTGTTTACGAGTATAGTTGAAGTGAAAAAGTCAGCTCAAAACCATATATTCTCTTTATATATAGTAGAGATAAAGAGAATAGTTTGGCTGCCTTTTTTCTTACCTATTTTACCTTTCATTTAAACTATTTTATTTACTATTGTATCATTTGATAGTATTATTATTTAAAATATTAATTAAAAAATTAAAGCCCGTTGAAAAATGACCATCCCACTACAATATGAACAATATTACATATATTTATAGCAATATACCTTTAAACAAATTTGTTTCTAAAAATGTTATATTGTTGGTGTTGTTGAAAAAGACAAGAATTTTTATTATACTTTTTATATTATCGGTTAAAGATAAACATAGTTTGTTATTATTTAAAAGTCAAAAACATCTATACATGTAATTTTAATTAAAATTTTATAAAAAAATATTGATTATAATTTACACGCGTTAACACGGTAAAAAAATAGACAGAGGGACACGGCATGCTCATCTCAACGCTGATAATAATAATAATCAAATATGTTTTTCAACCTTATTAATAGGGATGGGTATTGGATGAGCCGAACTAAACTTTACAAAGTATGTCTGGTCTATCAAAAAATTTAAAGCCTAAGTCTGACTTGTAACTTGTTATACACTTAGTTTTTAGGTCTGAGTCTGGTCGTTCAAATGTCTGATATTATCTTCTAACATGTTTGAAAACATATATTTCAAATGAACGTATTTAAACAAGTAATTTGGTCCATATCTAAATAGATTGATAAACTAATAGACCAATAAGATTAAACTCTCCCTTTGGATATTTAACATGACATTTTAAAGAATTTGAACATATATGATGTCTGTAACACCCCGTTCCCCGAGAACATTTATAAAACGATAAAACATGCATTATCATACATACTCAACAAACATCTCATATAAATATCCAACATAAAAAATTTCATCGGATAAATTCATAGCACAGCGGAAATAAAATCATAACATCAAAAGTCATGTCTCGGATCATAACATAATATCTCAACATAAATATAACAACATCAGTTTGATCATAAAGATCTCATAGCAACAAAACAACATAAAAGGTAAAATCTCCAAGTCCTAGATCAGAGCTCCTAAATCTAGACTCCTCGAGAAAGCAATAAACATGAGTAGGCATCAAGCCGTCCTCATCAAACTCACAAGCAAGAGCTACTCCTCAACCTGCACGTCTACATCACAAGGATGAGGTGACAAAAAACCACTGGGGGGTAAGATATACGTTCAACAAAAAATATTAATAAACACATGTAAGTTCAGGTAATCTACAACATCATCATCGTATAATCACACATCACATCAAGCATGGTTCATCTTACAATCATGCATACCGGTTTAAATTCAATTACAAGCCTGGTTACCCTCATACTTCAAAATAAGATTCTCGAGCATACATACATATACTCATCAACAATTAATCATAAATTACGTCATCAAGATAAGTGATATCAATACTTCAACAAAATCCTCATAATATACATAACACATTATCATCAATGAACAATTGTCCAAACAAACATAAGTCAATCACTTCAAATCAACATCAACAATTTCAATTATCACATTGATGCACAAGTTCACACCAAAACATTGTCATATACGACTCGTCATGTTTATGCAGTGCGCCTAACGACTCTACATGCATATCGTACCGGGTTTTAGATATCGGAGTTCTTTTATTCGAGGGATCCCATCGTCACTGGACTTGACTTATGAATGAATGCATGTTTATACATTACGAATCAACATCACATACATACATATGACTCGACACTAACATCATAAACAATCATACATATGTTAATCGTCACTTCATCAACATCGTCACTTATCAGATATTATATACCATTGTCACTTAACACACAACATCGTCACTTATCATTCATCAACATGTTATTAACATCATAACATCACATCTTCATTTAACTTCATTCACATGATTCACAACACACATTTAATCAAGCAAAGTTACTTTAACCTACTAACTCATCATCATTCTTCACCATGCATACCTCATTACATATTTACTAAGTCCACGTTCATTTCATAACTTATTCAAAGACAATTTATAAGTCCGTCTCTAACCAATTTAACTTCCAAACTTCCTTATACTTAACTCCAAGTTAATCAACCAATTACATCGTAATTAAACACTCATAGATCAAGTTTAGGGGTTTCAGACCCAACACATGCCTTAGAAACCTTTTAAAAACAATAAATATGAAGTTTCGAGCTACAGTTAGAAACGCACGGTCGTGCGCTATCCATGCATGGTCGTGCGACCCTATGTCGTAACTTACGCACGGTTCGTGTTGCACAGACCAGAAAAGCTGATTTTTCGTTTTTCGGCGGAAAAATCCCATTTTAACGACACTTTTCGATCCCAAATGTACCAACTCGATTAAAATCATTTACCCAACATTACTTACTCAATTACCCCTCAAACACAACTTAACAACTTAATCCTAATCATTTTTCATCATCAATTACTATGATTTTCAATTATTCCCAAACATCGTCTCAAAAATTCATTTTCACTCACAACTTATCAAATAACATGGTACATCAATAACAACAGCGTCTCAACATGTTCCATATGATCATAATCACTTATTCCAACCAACATAACAAAAACTTATTCAATTTAACAACAACTTAATCATTTTCACCAAAACACAACAACAACTGAAATCACAACTTATTCATCATAACTTCATGAATTCATAAACTAAACACATACTCATGCTCACAATCAACTTAACAAACCACAAACATCATTCAATTACCATGTTCTTCATTAAATTCATCGAAATTTAAAAAGTTACCCAAAACAACTTAACTAAACATGAACTTTGATTGAATAACAACATGAATTCATCAATTCTAACATACTCAATTTAACCACAATAAAAGGAAGACAGATTTAACAGAAATAATCATCAATTCATAAAATTAAGCAATAATCACAAACACCCAAACTACCCATTTGTTTCTTAAAATCCATATGATGAAAATAATCTTCCCCCTTACCTTAATTCTCTTCAAAAATGGCTTTCTAGCTTCAATCCTCCACTTCTAGAGCTTTTCCCTCTTTTCCCTCTTCAAGTTCTTCCTTTCCTCTTCTATTCTCTCTAGCCTCTTTTCTCTTGGTTTGATGAAAATATCTTAACCTAATTCAATAACTCACACACTTCTCTTTAAATATAATTGGGCTAGGGTTACTCACTCTAATGGGCTTAGTCACATTCCATCACATAATTATTTTTCTACACTTTTACTTCATTTAAACCTCCCCTTTTACTAATTCACCACCCTTCTCTAAATTCAAATTCTAACTTATTACATATTACAAAAATGTCACTAACCTGTAAAATGACTAAAATACCCTTAATCACCCAAAATCTACTAATATCTCAATTCTCAATCAAATAGACATTTAATAAATATAATAAACAAATAATAATAATAAATACATCTAATACTAAAAATCAGGTTGTTACAATGTCATGTTTCGATTCTAGTTTACACTAATATATTTAAATATGCAAAAAAAATGTAGACTAATAAGTTTAAATTAGAGAAAAATTAACAAATTTATACTTTAATCTAAAGTACATAATTTAATATAATAATAACAATAATAAAAAATATTATTCACAAATATTTAAGTTGTCCAGTCTGCTACGCCCAAAAGGTTTTTTTTTTCAATGGATCGTGACCTGACTTTTTTAGCTAAATATGTTTGTAAAATAAACTTTAGTCTTTTACCTGTTTAACAAAAATGCATGGTTGGACTTGATGTAGACTAGGTCGTATACCCTTATAGGCTGACGTGTATATTCCCACCCCTACTTATTAATAGACTAATTTCTTTTCTAGTCCCTACAAAAATTTATTTCAATTTTTTTCTCGTTTCCTCGTATTTTATCTACAAATTTTAGTCCCCTTTAGTTTTTTATATCAGTTTTAGTCTTTGCTTTTTAACAAGTACCTAAGGACACTCTTTAAGGATACTCAATTAAGAAACTATTAATTGAAAAAACTTAATATTCTAATTTCCAATGCATTGAATGCACAAATTTCAATAAAAACTTATTATCTAAAATCCTTAAAGAGTGCCCTTAAGGCACTCATTAACATTTTCCTTTTAACAATTCAATTTCTAATATAGTATATCATTGAAAACTCAAAACTAACTTTGAAAATAAGTATATCATTGGAAATACAATATATTTTCTAATTTTCACTAATATTTTTAAAAGATCACTAATTTAGCAGGGGCGACACCTAGTTTTTAATGAGATGAAATTATATTTTAATCCATAACTACAAAGAAGACAACTAAGCAAGTCGGGTCAGCTGCCCCCAATTTGATGTGTATAGATCCATTCTTGACTATAGTTAAAAATTATGACTAAAATCGGTAACATAAAATATATGGAGACAGAAGTTTAAAGAAACTTTTTGTAGTGACTAAAAATGAATGTTGGCATAGCATAGAGATGAAAAACATAATTAACTCTAATAATACTGACCACCATGATGTTATGAACACATTGCTTTCAATACACTAGTGCATTTATTCGGTGTTGTCCGGGTTAAACATTTAATTAAGGATGACCAAAATTTTGTATACATTGTATCCGCAAATAAAATTCACAACAAATCGGTACAGAACGAATATTTTAATGGATACACACAAATAGAATAAAGTAATCCATATTTTAAGTACCTGTAAATTAATGGATCCACAGGAGGATGAATTTAACTGAATTTAGTAAAATTATTGACATATATAAAATAAAATAAACATTTTTTAAGTATACGGACTCGCAGAAACCCGTACTTGTTATTAAATTAGTAAAATTATACAATTGTCGTATTACTTAAATAAAAATCTTCTCATCATGAAATAAAATATAAATGGATTTTCTAATTAATGATTTTTGTTTGATTAATAATTTTGTTGTGAAAGTGTGTGGTATAATATTTTTGTTTTATCAAAATAGAAGGAACAAGTCTAAGATGTGTCAGTTCAGTAGTAAGAGTTTGACTTTGTAACTTCAAGAGACGTTATCTAAATTTCACATGAAACAGTTGTAAAATGATTATTAGTGTCACGATTATTAATAATAAAATTTAAGAAGTTGAATTGATAGGTATTCACTGAACGAGTCCAAAATGCTAATTTGTATGTAAGTGGATGTTGGGATGTCTAACAAACATGGAATTATAGACAATTCAGAAATGTGTGTCTATGCCGGACCAGGAAAGGTTATTGCAGAATTCGAACAACTATGCACAATTATATGAGGAAATGCTTTGTTAGGTCTATAGAGTATAAATTTGTGACAACTTACTAGACAATCACTGGCTTTTATAATTGTAATATACTCTACAAGATCTGGAAGGATGTACCAGTACTTGTCTTGGTCAGCATGCTTGCATACTTTTACTTAGGGTTGGGAATAGGCTAGGCTGAGCTAGGCTTTGCAAGGCCTAAGCCTGGCCTGCCAAATATTTTAAGGCCTAATCCTGGTCTGCGACCTGTCATAGGCTTACTTTTGAGGCCTGAGCCTGGCCTTCTGAAAGCCTGATAAGGCCTGCTAGCCTGTTTAAAAGTCTATATCATATGAACATCTTTAAGTAAGCAATGTGATCTAAGTTTAAATAGACTAGCGAACTAATAGATCAATTAGATTAAACTCTTTTTTAGTAATCAACATGAGTTTTTATGGAATTTAACTATATATTGCATCATATTTCAATTCTAGTTTATAATAATACATTTGTATATGCTAAAAATTAATGTCTACTAATAAACTTAAATTACTAACGAATTTATATTTTAATTCAAAGTACAAAATATATTATAATAATAAATAATATTAATCATATTTACTTAAATAGGCCGGCCTAATAGGCTTAAGAGGCTTTTTGAATGGCATGTGGCCTGGCCTTTTAAGCTAAATAGACTTCTAAAAAAGCCTAGGCCTTCTCTATTTAAGAAAAAAGTCTGGCCTGGCCTGTCGTAGGCTAGGTCGTAGGCCCCTGTAGGCCGGTCTGGCCTATTCCCATCCCTACTTTTACTTTCTAGATGAACTATTGGTATGCTACCTATCTTTGGAAATACTGACCTAAATTGTTTGATCATCATTTTACATACCTAATAAGTGTTTTCATAACCGAGGATGGGCATTGACCCGGTCAAAGTATTGAGTCATTGGTCAAACGAGTACGTCACTAGTTGTTTTCTTTAAAATATTTTGTACAAAATGGAAGTATTTCTGACTCAAAGATTTCTAGTGTACCAAGTTTCAGATTTGGGTCCACGTGCTCTTGCCATTGAAAATTGCTCTTTTTTCATTGATTTTTGCTCATTTTCACGTGAACTGACTAAAATACCCTCAACTTGAGTTAACTCACGTTGGGTTGCAACTGGTTATCTTTCACCAAAGCTTTTCATGATGTCCAAAGAAAGTGTTGGTAAAGCCAAAGAAAGGCAAAAAAGAAGAAGAGGTGAACACGTGGGAAACATGATGTCCACTTCATCATGCTTCTCTTCTCTTCCTCTACTTTCTTTCACTAAAACCAAATCACAACCAAGTAAGTAACAACAATAACTACCTCGTACCATGTTGTTTCAGACATCACCAATCTTTTTAGTAACATAGTTTTAACTCATGTCACTATATTTTCAACATAATTACAATTTTTTGAAGTATTTTTTACAGCTTCTGTATAATAGAGAAATTTCATTGAGCTAATTCTTGTTCTTAATTCAAAGGATGTGGAAGGCATGTACTTCATATTGAAAGTATATCTGGTGTTTGACACATGTCATTGTCCAAACCATCATACGTGTCAGTGTATTTGGGTATCTAGTTACATTCAATCATTTCAATTTTCTTAAATTATTACCAATGTTTATGCAGTGTTTATGTGTCAGTGTCGTGTTCAGTGTTTGTGTTATGTGTCGGTGCTTCATTGAATGAGTTTGTAATGTGTATTTAATTATTTGCATTAAGATAAGCTTTGGTGAAAGATAACAAAGTGATAAGCTTTGGTGAAAATTAAATTCCAAATTTTTACTTAGAGTTAATGATTTTTTTAGAGGACTTGGAGTTAATAAGTTAAAATCAAAGTTTAACTATAGTTTATTTAAGTCTTACTTTTTCATTTTTGTCATATATGAGCACCTAATAGGAACCCATATGTCATATCGTACACCGAACTTCAACAAATTAAGTTTGATATGTCACTACAAGCTCATAAAGACTTAGAGGAAATACTACTATTCCATGAAAAACATCATAGATACCCAGATCTACTAAGCACTAAAATGAGTAAAAACAACGAAGCACTAACACATATAAGCTTCCCTAAAAAAACACATATAAGCTGGTTTGTCCCATCTTGAGCATGTCATGTAGAAGTCACCTTGCATGATTATAGAATCGATTAGGAGGTCATACAAAAGGCATATACACTTAGGCTCACAACATATATGTGTAAAAGCAAATAAAAGCACAAGTTGCAACTCAATGTGAGTTAACTTACGTTGGAGGTATTTTGGTCGGTTCACGTGGAAGCAAAAATCAATGGGAAAAGAGCAATTTTCCTTGCCATTTCATTGCCTTTCTCCTGCATTTAAGGTCCCCTTTCATCTATTATTGCTTCAACCATGGGTAAACTTGCTTTCTTTTTTCCTAAGCATGTCAAAGAATTTGTTCTTTGATGTTTGTAATATGTCAATGGATTTAGTAAGAATCGGAATCAAGGAACAACCGTCTCACTTTACGATGAATCTCAAATTGTATTTGATTTCAACATGACACTAACACCTGTTATTACATTCAATCACTTATATTTTATTAAATTATTATGTGTGTCTAAGTTTCATTTCATTGTCGTGTCTGTGTTCAGAGGCGTAGCCCTTCCATGTAGAAAGGGTAGCCAAGGCTACCCTAAAAAAATATTATTCTTGAATTGGTTGGTATGTATTTATATTTAGTTAATTCAAATAATAAACATTGAGCTACCTCAAACAAGTTTAATTGTCGAAAATTAGCATAAATAAGAAAGTAAAAAAATTACTACATGATTGATAAATTTATTTGTATTGGTTTAGTATTTCTGATCTCAATAACAACTATAGAGAAAACTTTTTCAACCATAAAAATTATCAAGACAATAGTCATAAACATATTAAATGGACAATGAATTTCTTGCAAATAACATAGTATTTGTTTACATCGGAAAAGACATTATTAATCTAGTATTTTGTAAATGGTCAACCTGTGGAGGAAATCAAGCATGATAGTGACTGTTTGAAACTTCAATTGAAAGAAGAATGGAATGGTGTTTTTGTAGAATACTGATGAGAGAAAAAGAGAGTTCTTTTTAGAAAAAATGTAGTACTACTCCGTCCCAAAATATAAGCAAAAATGAGTCAGCATAAGTTGATGTATTTGGTACAATTTTGAACCAAATACACTAACTTTTGTTGACCAATTTTTGCTTATATTTTGGGACGGAGGGAGTATATAATAGAGAGTAATAATAGGTGATATGGCAATGATAGAATGAAATGAGGAGGTACATTTAAGAGAGAACACTCGGCAATCTAAGAGACAACACAGGAAATCAGCATTGATAGTTAACATGGATTTGTTAACGGTGTAAGGGTAGAGAGGGATTAGAAATGTGCTGACTGGATATTGAAAACGGTGGTTGGGTTTTGTAAAGAAAAATTACGGTCAAACAAAGCTCAAACTTCAAATTCAAATGATGATGGTTACAGGAGCAATTAATGCGATGAGGAAAGACGGAAAAAATTAGGGTGAAATTAGGGTAAATGACAACTTAACCAAGCAAGCTTTAATAATAAGAAATCTTACTTAATATAAATGCTAAGCAGTCTGATGGAACAATTTGTAACCCTAATACACAATTTGTAACCCTAATACACAATTTCCCTCCCAAATCAACACATTAATGAGTACTCCCAACTAATCCTACACGTTTTTCAAATCCTTAAACCTGTCATATTCTTGAGCCACTCAATATCATCACTAATTAATGGGTTGTTCAGCTCAAGAAATATATGAATGGAACAAAGGAAAATTTTCAATTCTCTCAACTTCTCCAAATATCCTCTTCTGACCATATCACCACTTCCTCTAATTCCATTGGTCCGACCTCCACCACTTCACCGTCCGACCTCCACCACTTCACCCTTCTCTTCCAAACAACTGGGCGCCCCACCAACAACTTCGACTAATCGCTAATTTGAGTATGAGAAACCTTCTAATTCTCCTCCATCGCCGAGTCCAAAAGGGTTCGATTTCAAAAACCTTCCTATTCAGAAACACTAATCTGTTTTGATTACTGATTTGAAAAAGGTTCTGCATCTCATTGTTTTCATCTATCTCCGTCTTTGGGTTTCAATTTTCCCTCCAAGGTACTATCTCTTTCCCTTTCGATTACTGCTCTTTTTCTAAGCCGATATAGATGAATATCTATTAAGAGGAAGAAAAATTGATTGAATAGTGAAAGTCTTTCCTTAATTGAGTTAATATAAACCACCGAAAAATTAAGAGATGAAGCTTTGATAAAGGGGATATTTAACGATTTTGCCAATTTTTGGTTTATATTGACCTTTCCTCAATTAATTAGCCTTTTGGTAAAACAAAATCTCAATTTTATTTGTTTTTTTCATAGTTTAAAGATCAATCGACTAAGCTTGGAATGAATTCATATGTTGTGTTCATGGTTAAAATATTAGATTCGATGTGTTGATTTTAATTTAATTTGGTTTTTAGTTGAATTTTAATGCTAACTTGCAAAGTTTATTTGGTGTTTTGCATATTTGAATCATAATTTCACAACTCAAATGTTTATATTATCCATTGAAGTTTACTTAGAGTTTGTAATATGTCAATGTGTAGGATGCTTTAAGGAGCCAATATACCTTTTGTTTATTGGATGGATTGAATGCTAACAAACTTTAGCAAATATGTCTTCTTATCATTTAGTTAAGAAATATGTCCTGTTTTTTTAAACTTCAATTTTTTGTTTGTGTTCGGTCTTATTTTCTATGTGGTTATGTAGATTAACGTGAGTAATTCTTCTCGGTTTTTCTTCTATTAGCCTGCTTCTTTCCACCCCTTGGAAAACTTTTTGAGAAGGTATATGTTTCTATCATTGACTCCAGGAAAATATTCACTGCATAATAGCATACTCAACCATTTGAGCCATGAAGAAAATCAATACAATGTTTCTAATGTGGTCTTAATTGATTTGCATGCTACTTCCTTTCAAGGTATTACTTTTTAGTCTAGATGCATTTGAAATAGAATTAGTAGATATGTTAGTGAATTCCTATATGTATGATTTGGTAAGGACATCCATATATACTTAAAGTGTTGATTGAAAGAGTAATAGGTATATAAAGTCATCAACACATAAAGCCCTGAAGTATTTTCCTATATATAATGCTAATTATGGTTATATATGTTAAAACCCGCTGCCATAATGGATGCTAAAACCTTAAACCATGAATTCACGTGCATAGCTTACACCATGATACATACCTTACCTAAAATAGTCCAGTACTTGAACTGTTCTGATCTGTGTTAATTTGTAGCAATCACGTCCAGTTCTTGCATACTAATATGTCTATTTGCACTCTTTACTAAATATGCATATTTTAATGATTGACTTTGATGGTGTAAGAAATTATACTTTAATAAATTATGAAAAAGATCTGATGTATATCATTGAATCTTATAAAAAATTAATTAACTTGCCCGTTAAAAATATTAATTAATATTAATATTAGCATAATATGCTAATCTCATTTTGCCGCCTAATTAGTCCGCCAAATTTTTCTTCCAACATACTCTTCCACCTAATTGCTTCTCACACACCATTTCATTCTACCCTTCCGAGTCATAATTAATGTTTAGTTATTGTGCACCACCTAATTGACTAAATGAATAATATTATTCCATCTCAAACCAGCGCACACACAATCCAACCCTTCCAAATACATCAGTGATTTGGGACTTGGGAATTGGCGATGGTTGTGTTGGAGAAATAACAGATGATATAGCTTATTCACAGAGTGCATATATCCATATATTCTGCATAATATGCATGATCCAACATTTTTTTAAGATAGGGCTATTTTGACACCTAAGAATGTGATTGTTGATGAGATTAATGATTATGTTTTGTCTTTGATTCCTGGGGAAGAAAAGACATATTTAAGCTGTGATTGTCCTTGCCCAAGCAACTCTATGGTTATTAGGTCGGACGATGTTCATAGACCAGAAAATTTGAACACAATTAATTCCTTTGGGCTTTCAGACCATAAGATAAAATTGAAAGTTGGAGTTTTTGTTATGCTATTGAGAAATTTGGATATAACTGCAGGACTATGTAACAGAACTCGACTGAAAATTACAAAAATGAGGAGATATATACTCGAAGGAAAGGTGATTTCAGGAAGCAACATTAGTGAGAAGGTGTATATACCTAGATTATCATTGACACCTTCTGATACAAGAATTCCCTTTAAATTCCAACGTAGGCAGTTTCCTATAGCCGTTTGCTTTGCAATGACCATTAACAAAAGTCAAGGGCAGTCACTTAAGCAAGTTGGCATATATTTACCACAATCAATCTTCTCGCATAGTCAATTGAACATTGCAGTTTCAAGGGTTACGTCAAGAAATAATTTGAAAATTTTGTTACCCGATGAAATTGGTGATTGCATTGAAACTACTACCAATATCGTATACAAAGAAATTTTTCCAGTATCTATGAACATTGACAATGATGTTAAAAAGATAATATTAAGGTCATTTTCGTCAAAAAATTTCATTGTGTGTATTATGGATGATATTGCAATTTAACTAATTCTTCAATTGATCCGTGCGGTAGCACGAGTATATGATCTAGTTATCACTTATATATAAATCCTAGGCAGTCTGATAAACACTTTTGCAACCCTAAAATAGCTAACCCTAACCCTAATTTTTGGTTTTGAAAAAAATTTATGAAAAACAATTCCTGCTAAGAGTTGAACCCCAGACCAAGTTCTGGTAGATCACAACCATTACCACTAGATCACTAAAGTTTTTGTGACTTATAGTTGCTTTCATTTTATTTATCTAGCACAAATGCGAGTTCGCTTTAAGTCATTCTCACAACCCTGAATTCCAACATCATTTGAACACGAATTGAACGTCATTCACACACATCATGCGATTCAACTTCATTTTCACCGCCGCCGGTGACCCCAATAACAACATCCCGCCACCGTTGCAACTACCACTTCAACAACACATGCCGCCGTAACTGCCACCGCCGGAAAATCACTTTCTCTCACTGATCCACACACATCACGCCGCAGCCGCAACTGCCACCTCACCAACAACTGACTGCCGTAAATGTTATTGCCGATAACTCGCTTTCTCTCACCGATTCACACCATCTTTCATCGAATTGACAAAAAAATTATGACCAATGTTGATATTGATTGTCTGAATTTTGTTAATTTCGAATCCTTGACATTAGAGTTTGAAAATTATTGATTTTGTTATGTGATTGTGTGAATTTTAGCTTTTTCTTCATTATTCTTTTTTTCATACTAAATGTTAAGTAGTGTTGCTCTAACCCTAATGATTAACCCTACTTTTTAGTTATAAAAATTTATGAAAAAAACTTCGGATGGGGATCGAACCAGGTACCACATGCTTTCAATTCACAACTCTTACCACCAAGGTACTGATGTTTTTTATGACATGTGATTGTTTCAATGTTATGTATTCAACACAAATCTCGGGTCCTCTTTCTTTCAATCTCACAATTCCTAAATCATTTCTCACTCACTTTCATCTCTCTCACCATCTTGCAATTGAACCTAATAACCATAACACCACCCTTTTTGACGGACCTAATTAATTTTTATGAAAAAAAAAATATGCAAGGAATTGAATCAGATAACACATGAAAATGTCATTTTTTTAAAAGTCACTAACGCCATTGCAATTCCTTTTTTGATAGTAGTTCCTTTTCATTATTAGCGGTTCCTTTTTATTATTATTATTTTTTATTTCAATTACCACGTAACGTTCCTTTTTATTTTTTTTTTCTTTCGGTTACTAAATAACAATTCCTTTTCCTTATTTTTTTCTTTCGATTAACAACTTTTGCGGTTAGGATCAATTTCTTGGTGCTAGCTTTTGCATATATTTTTTCTTTTGATTTGTCATTTTTATTGCAGTCCATCTTTTATTTTTGTTACTTTTTGAGATAGTTTGATAACATAATACTGAATATAACTATAAAAGTAATAATATAGTCATTTGATAGTTATATATGAAGCTCTACAAAATCCGTGCATTGCACGGGTTAGAGTCTAGTTATTATAAATTAGAGAATAGTGTGGAAACCCTATTCCCTAACCCTAATACTCAATTTGTCTATTTTACCCTTTTTTCCATCTAATTCCAATTTTGTCCTCTCATTCACAATAAAATCATATTGAGCTCATCATGTCCATAAGGTAAAGAATGAAAACATGTTTCAATAATGAAGAGACAATAACATTGAATTGATTAAGTGGATATATTAAACTGCTTAAGAATAAACTATTAATATTAAAAACAAAATGTTCTACTTCAATTGGCTGTTTCAGTTGGCAATACACTCCAGACTTCATTTGTTTTTACTTATATATAATATAATAATATCCCAAATTCAATTGGATAGTTCCAAATCAAGTAGGGAAGGTTACACTCTTACATTGGAGTATACCATTTTTAATGTGCATTTTATGTGCGCTACTATTGATAATTATAAATATTGCATTGAATAAGAAGAGAAATGGTGAGAAAGATTTTCTCATTTCTGTAAAATTGATAATGCATTAGATCAGTAGCTATACAAGCTATTTATAACAAAGAGAAAGTGTAACAGCAACTAATTATGAGGAGATATATAAGGTTATAGTATATCAGGAGCTATTCTAATTATGCATGCCCCCTGTTCCAATCTTCTCAATTATTGATTTTTTTTTGGGTTACAAAGATAGTCAAACAAACAAAAAAAGAGCAGCAAGGGAAAAAATAAACTAAAGCCTAGGGAATAAAATTCCCATCGAATCCATCCTGAGGAGAGGAAGGAGGTCGACCGGTGGAGTCGTATGGATGACAAATATATCATATGTGGAAGCTCCTAATTTTGCCATGAAGTCAGCACTCTGGTTTCCTTCTCTGAGAGTATGATGGACAGAGTAGTTTTGGGTAGCCAGAAGGTCTTTGATGTCCTGAACAAGAACAACGTAGATGTGGTACTGCGGCGTGTGACCCAAGATGAGATTGATTGAGAGAAGGGGTCTCTCAATTATTGATTGTAGATACACATAATTGTTTTCTATTACTAAACTTCTATGATAAAAAAAATATATTAAATATATATCTACTATATGATGTGCTGAAAAAAATAGTTAAGCTTGAGTTACAAAAACTTCTCACCTTTTCTTATTCCATTGGTGTCTTAGATGAATGAGTTCAATTTTAGTCACATAAACTTGGTTAAATAAATATTACATAAACTTCTTATTTGTTAACATACTTAAAAAAAATTATGTTCTTATTTATCTCTAACATAAATGAATTCAAGTTAGTTATTTTTTTTGGTTGCATAATGTAGACAGATAAACATTCAAAGGTCAGAACAATCAAAATATAGTAAAAATTATTTTATTGCACCAAAGCTTTCGACATATATAATCTCACTCTCAAATGCAAGTTTGCAACATTGATATTGTGTTCTATATTATGAGTTTTCTTTTCTTTTATGATTTGAGTACCAATGTTCATTCATGACGTATTTTAATTTTACTTAATTTAACTTATTGCTATTTTGGTCTATCATAGAAGTACAAGGGTCAAAAGAGTGGGTATTTTTGCTCATCATTTTAATTCCTTTTCAAAATTAGAACATAAAATTCCCAATGGATTTAGATACACATTATGTCGGTGTGTTGTTGTTATTGTATCATTCTAAGTAGAAATTCTTATTCTTATATATTCTTTAAAAAAAAGTAGAAATTTTTATCTGTATATATAAAGAGAAAAATCATTATGAGTAACACCCTTTTTTTTTATCTTATTCTGTTTTTCAATTTTCTTTAGGGATCCGTTTCTAATATTTTTGGATATCATTAGATATTTAGAGAATTCTTGCTCCTAAAACACAACTAACCTGTGCTTCTCACGGGGCCAAAGATCTAGTAAAAATTTAAAAAATGTACATTAAATTTGAGAAACTTTGTATCATAAGAAATATACAAATATATATAATTACATGATGAAAAATTAACCTAGAATAAAAATATACATTTGAATCATCACCTGCCATCACCCTTGGCACCATAATTAACAACATTGAAGGATTTTTGAACACATGGTCTGCGATTTACTAATCTAAAGCATAAGCTAGGTGAAAAAAAATGAGAAACATTAGATAAAGAACAAACAAGACTTTCATATTTAACAAGACTTTCTTCAGAATGTCACTTTCTAACTATAGCAAATTCATTTCCAATGTAACTAGAACATCAACCCGTGCTTCGCACAAGTCTTACCAGCTAAAAAAAGACGCGAATGAAATTCAGCAGTATCCATCGTATTCATATGAATTCGTCAATTGATAGGAAATAAAGTACATTATTTAACACAATACTTTAATATGTAGTACAAAACATAAATTAAACACAAACTATCCTACCTTACGGAATACTTCTCTGTATACGAAATTAGAAGTCACATTGGTATCTTGACCATTCTCATCTGTTATAAGCATCTTCAATCCATTTCTGGAGGTAACTCTTGAAATTGCAACATATAATTAACCATGTGAAAATACAGTGCTTGACAAATATATCCCAACATTCTTTAATGATTGTCCTTGACTTTTATTTATAGTCATTGCGAATGAAACATATATCGAAAACTGTCTACGTTGAAACTTGAAAGTAATCTTGACGTCTGAAGATTGAAGAGATAACATTGGTATAAAAACTTTATCGCCTATATAACTTCCAGATATGACCTTCCCTTTAAGAACATACTTACTCATTCTGGTTATTATCAGTCTTGCACCATTGCACAATCCTAATCTTTGATCTCTATTCCTTAACAACATAACTGGAACTCCAACCTTTAATCTGAGCTTGTGATTTGGGAGACCATAAGTCATAATTGTGTTGAGAAATTCAGGAGTGTGAACATCATCAATCGCATCAACATTTTTGTTTTGTGAAAGTGGTGAATCATAACTCAAATAAACTTTTTCCTCACCTAGTATCAAATCCAACATATAATCGTTTATTTGATCAGCAATTGAATTCTTTGGTGCTAATATCGCCCTATCTTGAAAATAAGTTATATCACTCATGTTATCTACAATATTTGAATCAGTGCTATCAACAATAGATGCAAAGGAATCACCATTACTTGATATAAGTAAATCATATGGAATATCAATTGATATATCAACGTCATTGCTTTCACCAACTGTCCCATCACCAATACCCAAAACCCAATCAGAGAACAATTTCTTTCTAAAATATCTGAATCTGATGCACTGTTTAGAAGCCTCATATTTTTTGTTAGTGTGAGAACTTCACAAAAATCCCAAAGATACGAAGAATTTATAGTAGAATGGACAACTTGTCTAGTACCTTTGGGGATTATTAGCAAAATCTGTCTGAAATCTCCACCGAAAACCACCACTTTACCACCAAACGGAATGTCCTTATTTCGCTTGTCAACTGACTTTAGAACATCTCTAAAGCCTCGGTCAATTGCTTTAAAGCAATGTTTGTGCATCATTGGAGCTTCGTCCCATGTATTGAGTCTTGCCTTTAGGATTAATGATGCCAGAGGTGCTTTAGGTTTGATACCACATGATGAACATTCATTAACCATGAGCGGAATATTCCACTTGATGAACATTCATTAACCATGAGCGGAACATTCATTAATGCCAAATCTTGAATGTGCAGTTCTCCCGTCGGGTATCAGTAAAGTAGCTATTCCACTTGATGCAATTGTTAACACTATATCGCCCCTCTCTCTCATTCATTTATACACTTTTGTTAATATGTGAAATTATCAAAAAGGTCATTCATACATGGACACACTATAATTTGTATATACTCATTTGACACCCACTTACATAGCCTTTTCATGTGACTAATCCAATAAAACCTAAAAATTAAAATATAAGATATAAGTAACTTATTTTGAGTTGTTTGACTTGTTTTATTATTGACTTGAAGGCTGATCTATTAAAAAAAAAACTTAGCCTTTCTATAAAAACAAAAAAGGCTTAAAAGGAGACACTAACACAACACAGCTAAAGCAGAACAACAAAAGAAAAACCTTCTCAATCAAACCTAGAGACTAAAGACTGATCTTTAACACCAGAAAAAGTCATGTTAGTCGGCCTCCAAACGCCGCCTCTTGACCGGAAAAAAACTGCAGCAGCAAGACAACTCCTCCATGACAGAACCTCCACTTTCGCAACACTACTGCAAAACTTTGTTTTAACTAATGTTGTTCTCTTTGTCATGCTCAGAGGTCCTAATAGCAAAGACTTTGTTTGCATCCATGCCCGTTGTTTCTTTGATCATTCCCGGTTCTGCTAACATCAGAACATTCATGAATCATATCCTTACATATGGTGATGCATCCTTATACAACTGTGATCAAATCACCTAATTTAATTCAAATGTAAAATAATAGTAAGAAAAAAAATCTCTTAGTGAAGTATAATAAATCTCAATAGATAAAGGAAGAGGAAACTCTAAGAAGCAACGAATAGAAACGGAACATAAAAAGAGTAACTAAGCTTCATTCCAATGTGATAGAAAAAACCAAGAAAAAAAAACATAAAAGCTAAAACTTATCTACAACAACATTATGTAGACTAACTGACTTTTTGGTAATTATGCATGAAATTTGATGGTAAGATCCCTCTGCAGGTATTACCACAAAACTAATCCAAGTGAATTCAGAAACAGACGATAGCAATCATACCAAATGTCAAATACATTGAATCATCATTAGAGTACAAACTAAATGTAAATCTAAAAATAAAAAAAGTATTTTCAAGGCATACCAAATATCAAAGGCAATTGAATCATCATTAGAAACACGGAGTACTAATCCAATTGACTTCAGAAAAAGACGATAGCAATCATACCAAATATCAAAGGCATTGAATCATATATCTGAAACAAAACAAATACTTAAAAATAGAATTTGGTTGTAGATATAATGTGGATGTAGATCCTTTTTTAGTACTAACATTTATGTTGGGCTTCCGATGCATACCTTCTACATATAAGTAAACAAAATAGCAAATTTATAAGTATTAAAATCTTTCTAGTTAGAAGATCCAAAAAGAAGTCTCACCCTAAACAAAAATATAAGGGAAATTCTTGTTTACCCATCAATAAAAGGTGGATAATACTATCCATGTTGAGTTGGACCAATCAAAACAATGTATTTATATAACATTAAAAATAATAAAAAACAAACAAATAACTTTGATTGGTGCCAACTCAACATGGGTTGTGTTACCCACCTTTTATTGATGGATACCTAAGTTGTCACCAAAATATAATATGGCTCAAAATAAGATGCACCAAATCACAAAGCAAGGACCCTTATAAACTCAGAATAACAAAAAAAATTAAAGATATACAAAATGCCAATGAAATCAATATAAAGAATAGCATAGTAACTTTATGGGTCAAACTTAACTCAAACAATATTTTATTTTATTCTCCTTATTCCAATATGAGTTTCATTCAATAACCTTTACGAAGGCCGGTTTAATTTGATAAGTGTTGCCCTCACTAACTTGTTATTACTCAGTTATTGCTTATGACAATCATCTACCATATACTTTAAAAAAAAATTAAAAATTTACATGAGTAAACACTGAAATAATTTAGATTAGTCGGTCACCCACATTTCTTGGGGTCATTGTTAGCATATATAACAAAGAATAGTTGTGTCCTAAATTGTAGTAGAATAAAGCAAGTGCAAGACAAAATAAGCATAGTTAGTGAGTGATATTACAAAGGTGTACACTACCAGCAAACACATGCAGAGGTCCAAAATAATTACAAAAATGAAACCGAAAATCACACCTATCGTTATGACTATCAAACTACTATTACTCATAACTTTGTTTACCTGAAAACACACCAGCTGTAAAATTCCAAAGCATTAGAGTAACTGTCACGGTGATTTTTGGATATCAAGCTATTAGTTAGCGTTGACTCGCAATTTTAAGTTCACCACCGATCTTTTATTTTTCCGAGGAAAAGGGAGAAAGTTCGAAAAAACCCTATTTTTTAGAGATCAAGGTCCGGGGGTTGGTTACGCAAAGGGAATGTGTTAGCACCCTAAACGTCTATAGCACTCTATAGGAACCTCTCGTTTTTAATTATCTTTATGCTAAATCGATTATTTGTAAATAAATGCTTAAGTGTAAAATGATTAAAATGATGAGTAAAAGAGAAGAAAAATGTTTTTGTTATTTTGTTGAAGAGAAAAATGTTTTTTTGTTTATTTTTATTGATTTGGAAAGACAAAGTCTTTTGCCTACGTACCCGAGCGGGATCAAAATCACGTAGTTCGGGGTAAAAAGCCGAGTGATTTGTTTGATTTATTTTAAAGTTTGAAAATGTTGTTAAAGATAAGATGAGCCAAAGTGGCATAAGAGTGAAGTTGATTGATTTTAAATGTAGAAAATAAAGTCTAATATGATTAAGATTGATTAAAGTTTGATTAAAAGAAAACCGCTTGGTTTGAAATCCAAGGTTTGTTGATAAAATATATTTTTGATGAAGTTTTTAAATATTTGAATGTTTTTGATTTTTTATGGTTTTTTACTTGGAGTTAAAAAAAATTAAGTGTGATAAAATAAAACTAAACGCGAGGGATTTCATAATGACGTTGGATCAAAATGAAAGTCCCCTTTTCCTTGGATTAAGAACTAAACTATTCGGCATGAAAATGAATGCAATACTATTCTCATTTATATTTTACATTTATCCTAAAATACATTCTAATGGCATAAATAAATAAATAAAATGACAGATAGCATTAAAATGCATGAGGTGATGTGAGATGCAAATAAATAAGATGCTAAGAATAAAAGAACAATAAAAAAAAAATAATAAAAATGCAAAGAAAAATAAAAGAAATAACAGGGAGGTGTAAAAAATAAAATGGGGGGGTGCAGGAGGTAAGAAAAAGACCAGATAGGAAGTAAACAGGCCCAAACACGTTGGGCCAGCAGGGTTAGATCTGGGTCGTCCGATCATTCTAAGTTTGTTCCTTCAGACTCTGATGATCCAGCGTCTGATCGTTCAGACTTTGATGATCCAGCGTCTGATCGTTCAGACTCCGATGATCCAGCGTCTGATCATTCCGACTCTGATGATCCAGAGTCTGATGATCATACAGAGGCTGATCATTCAGAGCCTCCTTGAATAGCTTTAAAACTCAACCATTTTTTCAAAAAAAGTTTTTCTTACTCTTCTCCTCACCCTTCTTTTGAATCTACACCCAAAACTTTTAAAGAATTTTTGAAAACTCCTAGATTTAGATTTTAAAAATCTTTGAAAAAAACTACTTTCTTTCTCTTCTTTTGGTTCGGATTGGTGGTGGTTGTGGGTGGTGGTGTTTCAGATTTTGTGTTGTCGTTGGGGACAAATGCGTTTGGTGGTTGGGGGGAGGTTAGTGGTTTTGTGTGATTTTTGTGGGTGGTTTGAAGGAGGTGGTTTTGTGTTGTTGTGTTGACTCTGTTTTTGGTGTGTTGGTTCGGTTTTTGGTGTGTAGTGTTAGGGAGGAAATAGTTCTATTTGGATTGTGTGTGTTTTAGGGAAGGTTTTGTTGTGCGGATGTGTGTTGTTGTTTGGGAGGAGAGAAAGTGGTTCTGTTTTGGTTCAGGGAGGAGGGCAGCTTCTGTGGTTGCTGTGTTTGTATCTGGTAAAGGAAAAAAACGAAAGAGTTTTTTTTGTACAGATTATGTTATGTGATTTTGTTGTTTCTGTGTTTTGATTCTGATGATCCCCCCTTTCCTCTGATTTTCGTCCCCCTTATATATACATTGTTTCTGTGTTTTGACAAAAGTTTTAATTAATAATGATTAAAGAGGAAAGGAAGTGACTTTGCCTCTGATTTTGATGAAGATTTGGGTATGTTTTGAACAAAAGGATGATGAAAGAACAGAAAGAAGGGCGCTGACAGCAGTACAGTGAACAGTGACTTTGACTTTTTTTTTTAAAAAAAACATAAAAAATAATAATAATAAAAAAAAGAAAAATAAATAAATAATAATAATAATAATAATAATAATAATAAAGGAGAATAACAAAAAATACAAAAAATGAAAATAAAAGTAAATATAATAAAATAAAATAGATAAAGATAAAAACTGGCCCTAAAACGAATTAAAAATGAGGTATTTTAAAATATCTCTTTGCAGAAATTTTTTCTCGAGAAAAAAAAAAGTTTCGGACAAAAAGACATAAAAATGGAATCTTAGGTCAAAAATTGGGGTATGAAAGTAACTATTTGTGAATGTGATAAATTGAAACCAACATTCCTGCTGAGTCAACATTCCTGCCTGCATAATTTTTAATCAAATCAATGTGCATGCGGAAACTAAGGCTACAACAACAACAACAACCACTTGCATTGAGTGGATATCATATAGTAGCATAAGAAACAAAATGAAATAAGATCGAGAGAACATAAACTACCCCTAAAAAAATAAATCAAACCCAACGACACTAAAGAGCTAAACCGCAGCCACCTATGGTGATAAACCAGCAAGAGACAATTACAAACAGCCAGCAAACACAGGCAATAAAAATCTGTAAACAAAACTAAAACACCTGCAGTTGGACCACACAGACACGGATCAGAACGCAGGGGTGGAAGAAACACTGTTATGTAGCAGCTACAATCTGAAACACCTCTGCTGCACAACAGCCCACATGCCAAAATCCAGCTCCGAATTATGAAGAAAATTACCTCGAACTCTCTTAGAATTATGCAGAAAATTACCTTGAACCAGCTCCGAATAGTTAAGTACAAACATCTAAATATGAAAATCCAAAACATAGATGGCATTAACATATATTTTGGAGTTATGCTAACAAAGGCTTATACATTATTCAACAAAGCTATAGAAAAAAAAAATCAAAAAAACCTATTAATTAAAACCTTTAATTTTGAAACATGTTATAGCTACTTGTGTTCATTCAATTTGCACTTACGATAATTTTCTTTATCATGCTCACTAAACAAAATTTGGAACATGTTTGACTATTTTATTGACACCTCACAATGATGTCAAGTTGCGATCAAGTTAATCAAAGAGGTGAATGACCCTATGCAAGCTATACAAAATAAGAAATGACATAAAACCTTGTTACCTTGGCCATGTTGCAAAGTATAACAATTAGTAGCAGCAACTATGATGTCTGCATAGAGTAAAAAATATCAACCATGTTAGATAGCAAAAGGCTTGTTACAACTTACATACCAACACAACAAAATACCTAAAGGATTCCTATTTGAATGAAGAAAAGTAAAATTCAACATGTGTTTCAGTATGTTATAAAAATTGATTTTACCATAAAAAAAACTTATATTATCAAAGAACCTTAATCTACAAATTCAACCTCAAATTACACTCTTCCAATTGCTTATCCAAGCAATTTAAAAAAAAAAGCACAACATTTGTTTTTAAAATAATAACAAAATGAAATCGGAGAAAAGAGTTAAAATATGTAAACAAAAATCAAAATTATAGCAAAAGAAAATATGTAAACATAGCCAAAATTATGAAATGGAATTAGAATTTCATAGCATTAACAAATGGCTTAAAGAGTTAAATCAAACCACACTATTTCACCAAGAAAGTGGACTGCCACAGGAGAAAAAGAAGCATTAAATCCAAATCTAAAGGAGTCACAACATTTCATCAAGCAAATTTAGAAATCCTAGAAAGATGATTCTTACGGTTAAGAATGATGATCCCTACGCCGCCGCCGCTCGCCATCGTTGAACCTTTAACCACCATCGACTTGCCTCTCGCGTCCCTCCGTAGGTCGCCGTCTACCCACCATTGACTCACATTCTCACGATCTGAAATTGGCGTTTGGATTCAAATCAAAACATTCGATTGTGTTGGGATATGAAATTGGTGTTCATATGCAAAATTCAAATCAAAATAAAAAATTTAAGGTTGGGATTGTGTTGAGATTGAATAAATAAAAAAGAAGAGAGAAAAAAGTGATTGTTTTGGAATTGAATGAATGAGTGTCATGAAGAAGAAGAAGAAGACGGAGGGAGGGGGTGAAACATTGGTAGTTGTTGCTTGTTCTCGTCCCTTTTCATGAAATACAACTGCATGGGAAGACTTAGGCTCTGTTTGGTAAAAATAAGCTATAAGCTAGCTGATGGCTGAAAAGCTAGCGGATGTCCGATGACTGATAGCTGATAGCTTATAGCTGAAAACCTCGCTTATTAAAAATAATGTGTTTGATAAAATTAGCTGTTGAAGTGGCTGATAAATATAAAATGACATAAAAAGACATCTTTGTTTAATATATTTTTCAAAAATTATACATAATTTTTTTTTTACTTATTTATTTTTTAAAAATATTTAAATTTAGTTCAAATTACTTTCATCTCCAAAATGATAAATGTGTTTTATGAATTCAATTAAAAAATATTTATTTAACTAAAATTGCTTCAATATTTACCGTACATTTTATTTAAAATTATATATTACATTATATGAAATAAGAGCAACGTAAAAAAAATGTAAACAAAGAAAATATAAAAAGAACTACAACTTGAGTGATACACATGGATAGTAACGTAAGTTGGTTGCACCAATATATAAAAAGTGGGTAGTTTTTTTTAAAAAAAAAAAAGATATAAAAAGTGGGTAGTTACATATGAATATGGGTAGTTTTTATTAAAAAATAGTAAAATTAAAATAATAAGGTTAAAATTGGAAGAGAATATAAGAAGCTATAAGCTATAAGCTCAAAAGCTACTTGAAATAGCATCTCAGAAAAAGCTATAAGCTCACGAGAAAAGCTTGTTACCAAACACGTCATGTTTTGATCCAACAAGCTTATAAGCTAATTCAATAAGGTATAAGCTAGCTTTTCTTCCTTACCAAACACAGCCAAGCCAGCTTTTCTTTTTTACCAAACACAACCTTAAAGTTAGCATTTGGGCTATGAGCTTATTTATTATGTCATTTAGTGATTTAGTTGAAAAGTTATGAAGAGATATGAAGAGACTCTTAGACATTGGAGGGAAATTTAAATTTAAATTTGAATTTGAAATAATAATGATGAGGTGTCTTAAGGTTGCATGACACTCTTTAGACAATGGTTATAGGAGGGAAAAACAATACCTAATTAGGGCTAACTTAATGCTATTAAGGTTTAGCAATAGCTTCACTTAATAAACTTTTAAAGTAAGAATGATGTTACAAGAGAAAAAAATGTCTAGGGCCCACAAAAAATTATAGGGTGGGAGAGTATATATAGAATTACTTGTTTTATATATAGCACAAATCACAAAGATTGTCTAACTATTTATGGGACTTCAGCCTAGTAGCCCTTTCTTCGACCTTTTTATTTTATAACTCAGCAACATTTCATTTTTACACCTCCAACCTAGCGCTTTCATTTTTACACCCCCTTAAGAGATACTTCATATTAATCTATGTTTAAGATTATTATACGTGTTTTATAGATACAAACCTTCTAGTAGGGGGGGGGGGGGGGTCTTGCTATCCCTGGGACTTGGGAGACCTTGCTCGGTGCTAGGTAGAACTTGCGAAATGGGGATGCCTGCTTATTATTTTTTCTCTAACCTTATGCAAGTTCTTATAAACAGATTCATACCTTGTTTGCTCTCCAGCATGCTCTACACCCATTTCTCATTTTTTATCTAATTTGGCCTTCATTCAGCTGCAATTGTTCTTTATACTTTTTTTATGATAATGTTCTTGAATATAAATCTTCAATTCCTCAGTTTTTCAATTTTTTGGTTTTTGTTAGAACATTGGTGTGAAGTTGGAAGGAAATTGAAAGATTAAACACCAAGTAATAAGACTTTGAGCTAGTGTCATGTGAATTGAAAAAATAGAGAGTGGGGGTCCCACATAAAATAGAACACACACATTAGTAGTGTTTAAATTGTGGTATTTAATTTTAAATACTTGATAATGATAAAAATAATAGTAATTATTAATTATTTTTATTCATAGATATCACTTCCCACAATTTTAGTTTATGTTGGTTGTGATAAGGTTTGAGAATTCAACTGAACTTCCTATTTTTCCTTCATTCATATCCAATGAGTTTGTTTCCTCCACCTTTGTGGATTTGTTTCTTTTTGATCTTATCCACAAGCATTGTTGAACTGATTAGTGGTTAAGTTTCTTTTTAGTTTTATCCATTAGAGTAACTGCTGCCGCAATTTTAGCTAAAACAGTTACAAAATCTCTATATAAATAGAGGACTCCACTCAGTCCAAAAAACACACCAAAGAGTTCTATTGAGTTGTCGAGAACTCTTTCTCTCTTCTCCCTCTAGCTTGTGTTAACGAGCTATTCTTCTCCTTATCTCATTTTTCTGTCCCTTCAGATTTAAGAGTGTTCTTAAGACCTTAGTCCATATTCGGTATAATGTCCCTTCGGAATTAAGAAAGGTCTTAAAACATAGTCCATTCGATAATATATGTCCCTTCGGAATAAAGAGTACTTTTAAGATCATAGTCCCTTTTGAAATAATAATGTCCCGTCGGAATTAAGAATGATCTTAACGGTATATAAATATTCTTTCGATATTTTTCTACTCTTGGAGAAGTTAAAATGTCAGAATGGTGGTATCACCATATTTGAGTGGTCTTAGTACTATATTGATATTTTGGAGAGCTCAAATGTTAGAATGGTGATAACACCATATTTGAGTGGTCTTAGCACCATAATAGAGTGATCACAGTACCATATTAGAAAGTGGTTTCAGTATTAAAGAGTGGTCTTAGTACCATATTGGAGGTGTAAATCTCGAACAGTTTTCTACAGTGCAGTAGTTAACCGCACAGTTGTAGCTGGGCTTGTTTTATCCTGGAGGCAGCGTGGTTGATAGTCTGCCTTGCACAATTTTGGACAGTGCCACGAAACGTCTTAAAGAGAGCGATCTGGTCGTGACTCAACCTAGTAACAACTTCGGTAGATATTCTATTTCAAAATAGAATTTAGAAATTCAAATACAACAGTTTGGAAATCCAAAAACAACAATTTTAAGACGATTCGATCTGCCATGTCTACCGAAGAAATTACTTATTGAGATTTCGTTGTCCCAAAAATAAAACAAGGATAAAAAAAAACTATAGAAATACATCCTTGGACTGAAACAATGAAGTGATTGTTGTTATAACAACAACACTCAGAAATTCACATATGCGATTTTGAATTTTTTGTTTGAAATTTATTTTCAAAAATCAGAACCGCACTGTGAATAAGTAACTATAACTGCCAACAGAATAAGAACCCCAAAATGGTGCTAAATAAAAATCAGCAGCTACCATCAAGAAATGACACTGGTTCACAATTTATTTTTAATACAATTGTGAGAAACCAGGTCATATGTCCCGCAAGTATATTAACAAGTAAACTGTTGCTCCGCTGCCTAACCTAACTAAAAAAAAGGGAAATTCACTGATATGACTAGTTAAATCAATCTAGTTGGTGAATTAAGTGAATGGTGGATAAACATTAGCGCCTCGCGCCATGTTTGCTATGGTTATGCTATGTTCAAAAACATATGCTACTGCTGTAAATAACAAAATGTTGTTAGGATATTATAACAACATTAAATTCGTTGGCATTGGAGATGTGAAGTTGCAAATCACGTCCGAAAAGAAAATTATTCTCTAGGACGTGATGCATGCTCCAAAATAAGAAAGAATCTGAATTTCAGATTTCTATTGAATAAGACTGAGTTGACTCGGACTTAAAAAGAGACTTGTGCACCATGCATTATTGTTGGGAAAAGGCTGCGCCTTTGATGATATGCTCAAAATTAATTCTCCCTCTATTTTATAAGTTGTGTGATTTTAATATTTGACATGTCAAAATTTATCATATGAACAAGCGTTTAATTTTAAACTTGAGTAACTTGGACTTAATTCCAAAGTTATATGACTAGAAAATTTTATTTTTTGCAGTCAAGATGAATGAACTAAAAGTTCATATAAATCAGTGTTTAGAGAATTTGAACCTCTAAACATAATAAATTATGATATGTGCAAACTTGATGACACATAAACTAGAAATGATAAAAATATATTTTATCATATGACTGTAAATTTTGAAAAATAAAATTGATACGCTTGATATGTTCAATTTCTATAACAAAAATTGAAATTTATGTTGAATAGAGTACCCAAGTCTAAGAACAAAAATTCATACTTATGAAGTTTTGAAGAAAAGACAACTCAACTTGTCTTATTTTTGAACTTGGGATTGTCTGCCCTATGTTTGGATTTCTGAACCCATGAAAGTTGAACTCACTAGTGGAGCCTATGAATGTGTATTCATTAGGTATGCTATAAATAACGAACCATATAAGTTTTATGACCTAAATGCTAAAATGAGCATAGAATTAAATGATGTTGATTTATATGTAAATAAATACCCCTTTAAATAAAGAATAGTGGGGGCACTAGTGGGGGCGCTAATGAAAGCATGCCATTAGTGGGGGCAAAGTAATTTCCCCTTTTAAATTGAGAGCTAGTGGGGGCACTGCATCTGATCACATTCAAGTAATCAGAAACAGTTATGAAAACATCGTACGAGATGTTATAGAACCTCAAAGAGGTAAGAAAGCTATAATTGCTAAAGAGTATAAACCTAGTTATATGGTTTGTATATTGGAAGAGGATCCATCTGGCCTTCAAGAAGCTTTGTCTTCATTGGATGCTAACTTTTGAAAAGGAAAAAAACAGTAAACGATGAAATGGATTCTCTAGAGTCTAACGAAACACGACTCTTAGTTGACTTGCCTCCTAATTACAAACCAGTTGGTTGTATTTGAATTTTGGGAATGGAAAACTAAAACCTGATGGTTCGGTTGCTAAATACAAGGCTCACCTTGTAGAAAAAGGTTTTAGGCAAAAAGAAAAAAATATAGATTTCTTCGACACTTAGTCACCAGTCAATCGAATCATATCCATAAGGGTGCTAGTCCCTTTAGCCGCTGTTCATAAATTGATAGTACACCAAATGGATGTGAAAGTTGCCTCATTAAATGGTGAACTAGAAGAAGAAATCTATATGGAACAACCAGAAGGTTTTGTGATTCAGGACAAGAAAACAAGGTCAGTGATGACACCTTGTCATTACGTAATTTGTTAAGAGTTTTTGTTAGTTTTTTCATCTTTCGTTAGCATTTTGAGACAGTTTGAGGTACAAAAGAGCAAGAAATCATCAGAGCCTGAAGTGACTGCATCGTGACACGATTTGGGAATCGTGTCACGATTTCCTAACCAGAGAAGAGATGACATTCTGACTACAAAATCGTGTCACGATTACATAATCATGTCACGATTAGGAGACCAGTTTGCGCAATCCTTGGGAGTGTTAATGAAGGATCGTGTCACGATTGCTTGCATCGTGTCACGATTTTGCGATCAGGTTGCCTATTTAAGCTGATTCGTTTTCAGAAACAAGGGTTCGGAAATTGGAAGAATAGAAGCGCGATTTTGAGAGCAAAGAATTGAAGCGGTGGCTACCCCATCCAACTCACAGTCAGTTTTTGTATGTTCTTATGTTCTTATTGATTAAGCTATTGTGTAATTCAATTATAAGTAGCTAAATTCTCCATTGTTAGGGATGAGAATAGCTAGATGATGACTCTTGTTTTTGTAACCCTAATCTGATCTTTGAATGAATTTAGTGAATCATGTTTTCTTATCTTTGTGCTTAATGCTTTTATTGATTAATCATCTTTAAATTGACGTATGATTCATATTGTGAAACGGAAGTGGAATTTATGAATGCTTAAGATAAGAATTTCTCGCCTTTGTAATCTAGGAATAGATACAAACCC